>CM068722.1:10786260-11386260 GCA_035079005.1 Fraxinus americana
AACCCCATCAGTCCAAGGATCTTCTAGATTGGCAAATCTGAGCGTTAAACCAGATTTGAGAGGTCGGATTATAACAGCTCAAACTGGAGATAAATTCTTGGAAAAGATCAGATCCGAAGTTGGAACTGGCAAGAGAATAGGTTTCGAGATTGCCTCTGATAAGGCACTTATATTCAGAGGACGTCTCTGTGTGCCAAAGGATAAACATATCCAGAATGAGATTTTAACAGAAGCTCATTCAGCACCATATGCATGCCACCCAGGAGGGACAAAGATATATCGTGATTTGCGCAACACCTTTTGGTGGAGGAACATGAAGGGTTGCATTGCAAAGTTTGTCTCGCGATGCATGACATGTCAGCAGGTCAAGGCTGAACATCAGAGACCATCAGGGTTGTTAAATCCCTTGGATATACCAGAATGGAAATGGGAGAAAATTTCCATGGATTTTGTAACGGGATTACCAAAATCAGTAAAGAGTCATGACGCTATTTGGGTTATTGTAGGACTTACTAAGTCAGCTCATTTCCTACCAATCAGAATGACTCTCAATATAGATCAATTGGCTCAATTGTACGTTAAAGAGATTGTTCGACTTCATGGAGTACCAACCTCCATTGTCTCCGATAGAGACCCGAGATTTACTTCGAGATTTTGGAAAAGTCTACATGTTGCAATGGGTACTAAATTAAATTTTAGTACAGCTTACCATCCCCAGACAGATGGACAGTCTGAACGCACTATTCAGACAACGGAAGATATGCTTAGAGCTTGTGTACTAGACTTGAGTGGTAATTGGGAGAATCATCTTCCACTAGTGGAGTTTGCCTACAATAATAGTTTCCAGGCTACTATTGGAATGGCACTATATGAGGCACTTTATGGACGACGATGTCGATCACCAGTCTATTGGGATGAAGTAGGCGAAAGGAGAATTTTGGGTCCAGAATTGATAGAAAGGACCGTTGAGGCTATTGATAAGATCAGACTACGGATCAAAGCCGCTCAAGATAGACAGAAAAGCTATGCCGATCAAAGGAGAAAAGACTTAGAATTTGAAATTGGAGAGAAAGTATTTTTGAAAGTAGCTCCTATGAAAGGAACTATTCGCTTCGGCAAGAGAGGGAAGTTAAGACCTCGTTTTATCTGACCATTCGAGATCTTAGAGAAAGTAGGTAACGTGGCTTATCGTTTGGCGTTGCCGCCCAAGCTATCGGCCGTACACAACGTTTTTCACGTTTCCCTATTGAGAAAGTATATCCACGACCCAAGTCACGTGGTAAATTTTCAGACTATTTCGATTCAGAGGAATCTGTCCTATGAGGAGACACCTATGTGCATTATAGAAAGAAAAGTCCATGTCTTAAGAAACAAAGAAATTCCTTTAGTCAAAATCCAATGGGGTAGACAGGATAGCGATGAAGCTACCTGGGAGAAAGAGGAAGAGATTCTGGCTAAGTATCCAAATATATTAGATCAAGTAAGTTTAAATTTCGAGGACGAAATTATTTTAAGGGGGTAAGGTTGTAGCGACCGCGAACTTTTAAATTATATAAATTAATTTTTTCGAAAAACGTGTCGCTAAACCGTAACCCTAATTTTCTAGAGAAACGCGTTCGTCTAGCCGTTATAAAAACGAATTCAAATCTATTCGATTGAATCCAATCTCGAATAATTATTTTAGTATCAATTTCGAATTATTTTATTTAAATCCAATTTTTATTAAATTCAAGCCCAATTATTTAAAATCCAACATTTTATGGTCCAATTTCATAAGCCCGATTTAGTTTTAATTCTTTTAGCCCAATTCTTTTAAGTCCATTCAACTGAGTCCAAAACCGGAATCTATTTAGTCTAGCCCAATTAGAAAACCCTAGAGCCCAACAATTAGGCCCAATTACCCGTCTAGGGTTTTGTGCCCTAATTGTCACTATTCATACCCCACAAGCACTCCCACTCTCCTCACACACACGACATCCATTTTCCTTTTGGTAAGTCACCGTTCCTTGTTCCATTCACTGCAAATCACCATTGATGCTAGAACATCCATTTCTAGCATCAACAGTGAACTCACAGCTGCATCAACTGCAGAACCACCCATTCCCCAACATTCCCAAACCTGCAAACTCACCACCCAGTTTTCCCCCAGCCAACCAACTGCATCCCAGCTGAAAACCACTCTCGACACTAACCCAGCTCAAATCAGCAAGCTGGAAATCCACACAACCGAGACCTCAACACCACACCAACTGCAACCAAACACACAAGCTCCAACCACCCATTTTAGAATCACCACCATCATCACCATGATGTTTTCACTCCAAAACCGAGACCTCCAACTCCATCAACCTCAACAGCTTCAAGAACCAACCACCAAGCTCACCAACTCCACTGCCCAAACCACCAAACCGCCAATGCCGAAACCCACTGCCAAACTCCAATCGAACCACCTGTGGCAAAATCGAACCCGCCACTCATCCACCTCCAAACCACCAACTCACGACACTGTCGAACCACCAATCCAACGAAGACCCAAATTCGAAGCCAACAATCACACAAAACCAAGAAATAAGAAGACCCATAACTTACCTCAAGATCCCCAACCCATTTCCAGCAGAAAAATCGAACCCCAAGTCGCGATTTAGCCTCGGTTACCATCGAATTCGTGCACCCAACAACACCACCCTGCCACCTCTACCCTTACGCCGGCGCCACCACGCGATGGTGGCGCTGAGTTGACCTCCGGTGGCGAAAACGGGGAAGAGCCAGAGCCCTCCCCCGTCGCAGGCCTCTCTCTCTCTCGACTCGTTCAATCGAATGAAAGAGAGAGAGAGAGAGAGAGAGAGAGAGAGAGAGAAAATGTTGATTTTAATTTTTGATTTTAGAAATTTATCCCCTAAGCCCCCAAGTTTTAATTGTTTTAATTAAGTCCTTATGTTTTAAATATTTTAATTTCAGTTCTTTAAATTTTGTTTTCAGTTTTATTAAGTGTTTAATTTAGTCTCTAGTTTATATAAATTATTATTTCAGCCATTTAAGTTTTATTTTCAACTTTATTATATTTACAGATTAGTCCTTAAACTATTAAAAATTATTATTTTAGTTTTCAACTTTTATTTTCAGCTTTAATATACTTACAGCTTAGTTCTTAAACTATTAAAAGTTATTATTTCAGTTTTTAAATTTTGTTTCCTGTTTTATTATAATTACAGTTTAGTCCCTAAACTTATGAAAGTTATTATTTTAGCCCTTAAAGTTTTATTTTCAGATTTAATAAATTTCCAATTTAGCTCCTAAACTTTACTTTATCATTTTAAGTCATTTATTTCAAATCCAATAATTCTCAATTAAGCCCTTGACCTTAATTTCAACACTTTAAAACTTTAAAGTTTCGAAATACTGATTCAAACTTATTTTCTATTGGCTAGACGAAACGAACGGACAATTAGAAGATTGAAGTTACTTCTCGCACCATTTTCACGAAACTCGAGATTTTGAGGTAGACTCGCCACCATTAATTAGTTTAAATTATAATTGCATGCTTTATGTGAATTACGTGATTTATATGCTTTATGCATAGGATGAGAATGTGTCATATGAGATATATGATATTGTTATGCTTGCCATAACTTATGTGCTTAATTGCATGAGAAAGAAAGAAAGAAAGAATCTCTTGTGAGATAAGAAGAGAATGTTATGCATAACTTATGTGCTTCATCCGCACAAGAAAGAAAGACTACCCACAGCCCATGTTTTTAAAGAGCCTATGATTTTCAAGAAAATGAGCCCAAGATGATATCACATTGTATATTGCATAAGTGTGTTTTCAATTATTCTGTAAATTAATTATCGGCGATGAGTCTACTGAGTATTTCTTCGAAATACTCATTCTGCTATTTTAACAATATTTGCAGATTTCGGAGGCGATCGAGATTGATCCGGCAGTGGTGGCATAAAAGAATTTGACTGTCGAAATTATTATCTCTTTGAAGTTTTTTTTTGTATTCGAATAGTGATAACATTTTGACGTTTTCCGCTATTTCTAAAATATGATTTTTAAATTTTAAATTTCCTGTGAGTTTTAATTGCCGACGCAGTTTTCAATTGCAAATGTGATTTTAAAAATTAGGTTATTTCCGCAAAATTGATTGACAAAATTAGGGCAAAAGACAATGATGTGGCAATCCGGGTTAACAGAACTCGGGGCGCTACAAGTCTGAATAGGAATAACAACCATTTTCTCAAGAAATTAAAACATACATGACAAATCGAAGCCGTGCATAGAGAAAAGAGATGGAGAACCAAGTGAAACTAAAGAAATAAGTCTAATTTCTCAAGAAGTAATGTTTTTTTTTCATCATGGATCTCCACTTATATGTTCTTTATTGCTAATTACAATAAGGAGTCTTGCTATCTGCGATCATTTCTTTTTATTAATTATTACCATTTCAAATGAGAAAGTTACTACCCAACCAAAAGTGGCTCCAATCAAGCATAAGACTTCAATGAGTTAGGAAGTAACAATTATAACTTCATAAGCAACTATTTTTTCGCAAAAAATAATACATTTTTATTAGACAACAAGCAAGTAGTAAAAAAAACTATATGATAATGTTCAAAGTCATTTCAAATCTCAGTTTGGCCTTCAACTATAGATTCTGTGATTCTTTCATTTCTTCTTTCTTTTGCTATTTTTTTTTATTGTAGATTGGTCTCATGTATTCTATTAACCTAATATTCATAATATGATAATACCACTTTCATCATTGCAACTTGAGAATATTCTTCTATGGCTTATTGCAGCTTGGAAACTACAATTACTTTGAGGGAGTTCTATATTGCAGGCCACACTTTGATCAACTCTTCAAAAGAACTGCCAGCCTTGACAAAAGCTTTGAAGGTAAATAAGATAAATAGTAAAAATGTGTTGGTTGCAAGAATACTGTCTATCCAACTGAAAAGGTAATAATTTGGATCATTTAAATCCATCTATTCTGTGATTTAAATGGATGACTCCTTATTTAAATTTATCAAATTGGCCTAAACTTGTTGCCATTCTTTTTCAACAGACCATTGGACAGGCATATGATGATATGCAGACTCAAAACCAAAAGCTTTTGCTGCAAATCAGTGAAAGGGATGACTACAACATTAAGGTAGATAATCAGCCGAATTTCAACTAAATGGAAATCTTCCCAACTTCCAACTAAATGAAGGTAGACTGACCAACGATCCATTAGCATTTTTCTCACCAATACTTCAACAAAATCAGCAAAAAAGTAACCTCTACAAGATCTCAAAAATCAACAAAATATTCGGTAAAAACATAAAATAGAGACCTTAGAAATTAACCTCTACAAGATCTCAAAAATCACATCCCACAATTCAGACACTAACAAAAAAGTATCTTGAACCCTAGAAAAAATCCAACAAAATAAATAAAAAAACATACCTATGAAGAAAGAGAAATAGATCCAAGACAAGCAACTTTCAGTGCTACTACAAAAAATAGAAGCTGATTTCTCTTTCTCTGTCTATATGTGTATTCACCAATTGCAGGCTACCTTTTTGACCAGAAGCTTCGACGGATTAAGAAAATCTTAAGATTGATTTGGGAAAATCTTAAGAAACGTGGAAAGGATATGGGAGGAATCCACCGGTGAAATCTGGACAGCAGAAGACTGTTTGGGGAAAGGTGGGGAGAGAAAACGGAAAGGAGAAGATGACGGGCGACGGCTGGTGAAGAGGAGATGATGGGCAACGGCTGGTGAAGAGGAAGTTAGGCTTTGAGCGTGAATGATGAAATGGAAGACGTGGTTTTTGATTAAGAGAGAGATTTTTTTTTTATGTTATATTTTCACAATCGCAACGTTCAGGCAAATGTTGTAATATGTTGACTCTTTTGCAACGTTCATCGAACGTTGCAAAAGACTATTTTTTGCAACGTTTGGGCGAACGTTGCAAATGAGTAAGTTTTTGCAACGCTATCTGAACGTTGCAAAAAGTGTTGTTTTTGGCAACAAGCAATGACCTTTGCAAAAAATGCGAAATAAGGTAAACTTTTAGCAACATTCAATGACCGTTGTAAAAAAGGGCAATAGCAACATGCATTTAAAAATTGTTGCACATGACCTTTTTTGCTAACCAATGGCAACATTCATTTATGAGAATGTTGCTATAGATCTCTTTAGCAACATTCAAGCAATGAATGTTGCATTTTTCATGTTGCAAAAAGTCATTTTTCTTGTAGTAAACTAACTAATATATAAATGATGTTCTTGTAGGGTTGACTATTTTATTCTTAGTGATAAGTATATTTTCTACACTTAGTCGGGCCTTAAATTATAGCAGTGCAATGTTGTTTTGACAAAATATAGCCTAATTTGTGTTTAATAGGTAAATCTCAATGATTTCATGAAGAATTGGAAGAAAGAATGGAAAATTGAAAAAAAATGGGTAAGCAAAAGTTCGAGGACTAAAATGAAACAAATCAATAGTTGAGACGGGCTATAAAATGAAGATCAAAGAAGCTAAGGATTCAATTGGAAGATAAAAAACCAAGATTACAACCAAAAATGATGAAAGTGTATTGTAGGAAAGTTCAAGGACTGAAAGGCAAAAAATGATAGTTGGACTGAATCATGCAGCCACATGGTTCAATATCCTTATTGTCACATCTACCCCTCAAGGACCAACATGTTTGTTTTTGTTGTCTTTCTTGCGGCTGCAACACATACTTATGTGATTGCATATGTCAATTCTGGGTAGAAAATTTAGTTTCCTTATTTCATAAAACTCTACTTGGTAACAAGATTTTGGGCATCTAAAAATCACATATTCTACCTAATTTAGAGGCGAAGAAAAAAAGCTATTCAACAAAATCAAGGTGGATTATTCAAGATTCTTCATCCATTTCAAGATTTAAATCATTATTTCTTCTGTTCGAGTGATGTTTTTCCAATATTTCTTGTATAATTGAATCATTAGAATGATAGGCTAGTTGTTCTATTGTAATGGATGAATGATAAACCCTATTACATATTTGTTTTAATTCAAAACTAGTAGTTTAGTTATTTCTTGATTTTCTTTTATTGATTTTGTATTCTCATTGCATTATTTGATTGTTTGGCCAACAATTAGATAATTAGTTGTTTATTATAGTGTTGAGAGACTCACAATAAGTCTAGAACGCGGTAAAATTAACATATGTAGATAGAATTAGGAATAATCTTTATCACATAGATAATCTATAATTTAATGCATTTTGGTCATATGAATTCAGAATAAGAATATGGTCAGGTCATGATTAGAATATACTTATTTTTTATTGAAAAGAAGAATTAAATATATTGGCTTTATCGATTGTCACGAATACATGAAATTGACAAGATTACGAATCAAGAATTAAAATAAATGGCAATAGAAGGATTCGAAATCCAATACAATCATTCCAATATTTGACAAAACATTTTTATTACTTTCTTAGTTTAAAATTAGTATAAATAACAATAAATTCACCTCTTTTGTGTCACGAACATTGGATTTAATAATAATTAGTGAACTAGGATTAAACATTCTTTCTCGTGAGATAATAACCCGCAACTCACTTTATATTATTTGTTCCTGATCCCGAATGCTAGTGGATTTCAACCAAACTGTTGGTCCCAGATAAAATGATTTATTTTGTGATTCAACCAAGTAAACGAAAAATAGACAAAGTAAATTGCAAGAAAAATAAGAACACAGAGATTTTTCTGCCCAAGGCCCCGGAGATTCGGCTACCACTTTAACACCCAATCCCCGGTTGAGTGTCCGTTAGGATATTACTCGAATCCACTAGAATAGTCCAGAATCAAGCAAGAAGAAGGATTACAAAAGAACGCCGAATGGTCATTGACAAACTCAAAACAACCCTCAACAAATACAACAAAATCTCACCAAGAGATTGATTTAATCTCTCTCTTTCTCACTAATATGATTTCAAACAGAAAAATACAGATTATACAACACAAAGAATATCGTAGTTGAGATAGAAGAAGAAGACTAGGGTTTTTAGTCAAGTTGATACATCTTCCAGAGAGTGAGTTTCCAATTTATATGAGATAACCAACAGTGGTGATCCAACGATTATCCTTTTTCCAAATGTCGATCATCCATCAAAACCCCCTTAATTAAATTAAGGCAATAATTTTGGAACCTTCAAATAAATGGACCGGGTTTAAGAAGTAAACTAGACCATTATTAGCAGACTTGGGCTCACAATTGCAACACCTCAACTTTACAATCTCCACCTTGCTGAATTTGAGACCATATCTTAATGGATTCAAACAAACACTAACTTGATTTGCTCTTATTTCCTATTAAAGACAAGTGTTAGAAAAATTCAAGATTCAACAATCTTAAAGAATCAAAAAATTTATTAATTGAGATTACCTTGGTACCTGCATCAACAGGATTTAATTTAGTAGGAATTTCGACCAATTTTATTTCACTTTTTTCAACTATGTCTCTAATGAAATGAAACTCAACATCTATATGTTTAGTTCTATCATGAAAAACTGGGTTTCTGCTCAAGAAAATAGCATTTTGGTTATCAGAACACAACTCTACATGACTTTCTATAAGTTCTAGTTCATTTAATAGACCTATTAGCCAAAGGCCTTCTTTCATTACCTTTCTAGCAGCAATGTATTCACCCTCAGTGAAAGATAAGGCGACCAGTTTTTGAAGTTGTGATTTCCAACTAATGCAAGTGTTATTTATCACATAGTAATATGCAGTGGTAGACTTTCTGCTATCAATATTTCCAGCAAAATTTGAGTCTACATAACCTCTCAACTTAAGGCCAGTTTTATCAGTTTTGAACATGAGACCTATGTTCTATGTGCCTTTCAAGTATCTAATAAGATTTTTCATGGCTTCCCAATGAAGCTCACCTAGATTACTCATAAATCTGTTTAGTACACTTACAGCATAAGCAATATCAGGCCTAGAGCAAACCAATACATGACAGATCCAAAATCATTAGCATATGGTACATGCAACATTCTTTTAAGTTCATCTTCATTTTTGGGTGAATGGTCAACAGATAACTTCATACTTCCAGACAAAGGCAGACTTACAGGTTTAGCATCATGCAAAGAAAATCTTTTGAGCCATTCTCACTAAGATGGCCTAATATTTTATGCCATAATCCAGATTTATCAACTTGTGTTACTAAGTTCACAGAGGTATTTTGAAAAATAGATTCGGGGTTTATGGTATAGATCCTATAGATTTTAGGTGAATTGACAATACGTTTCTGATTTATGATTATATTTTTAAAGCCATTATGAATATCAATTTGATATTTTTCACCATGTGACACCCCTAGAGAGATGAGATTCCTTCTAAGTATCGGAACTTACCTGATATGATTCAGCCTTAGAATTTGACCATTTTTCAATTTTAGAACAATGTTTCCAATTTCTTTTATTTGAAATGAGTCATTGTTACCCAGCTTTACAAAACCATCACTAAGATTATAGAAATTAAAAAACCAGCAGATATTGGGACTCATGTGAAAGGAGCAACATGAGTCAAGCACCCAACTTTGATCAGGCTTCTCCAAAAAGGAGACATATGCAACCCTAAAGTCAACATTTGCTTCCTTATAAGAAACAGCAATGGCTGAGGTCCCATTATCATGATTGGATCCACTTCCTAAGTCATTAAAGTCAACATTTGCTTCCTTATAAGAAACAGCAATGGCTGAGGTCCCATTATCATGATTGGATCCACTTCCTAAGTCATTAGCTTTCTTAAAGTAACTTTTATTAGGTGTCCAGTTTTGACACAATAGTAACATTTCATGTTCTTAGTCTTTCATTTATACATCTTCTTATCCTTTCCTTTATTATTCCCCCATTTCTTCTTAAAGAAATTTTTATCTTTATTTTAGTTGGCTTGAGTATAATTACTCAAGCCTTTAGTAGAGAATTTTGGATTGGATAAGACTTTCTCAACATGAAGAACTTTCTTATGTTCAGATCTAAGTTCTAAGTCTTTGTTCCTTAAAGAATTATGGATAATGTCAACAGTTAGGTCACTTCTACCATATTCTAAGGTATTTTTTATATCTTTATACTTATCACCAAGGGCATTAAGTAGACCAATTACCTTTTGATCATCAGAGATCTTTTCCCCACATCTAATAAAGTCTTGAGTGATCTTATTAAATCTATCCATATTCTCTTCTAAATCTGCACTAGGATCAAACTTATAACTGAAGAATTGTTTCCAGGGAAAGCATTTGTTAGGTAAAGACATAGAGACGTATTGTTTATGTAAGACTGCCCATAACTTAGCGGCAGTTGCAGTCTCTTCTATTTTTCTAATGACAGAATCAGATAAAGGAAGAAACGGAGTACTCCAGGCTAATTCATCTTGCTTAGTCATCCTAACTTCAGATAAGGTTTCTGGCCAAGATTCATCAATGGCTTTAGCACACTTTAATTGGATCAAAAGAGCTTTCATTTTCTAGCTCTAGACACTAAAGTCTACTTTGCCATCCCAATTTTGAACATCAATTTTAGTGGTGATGCTGTGCAAATGTGTTACGATTGTGTTCAACAAAGTAGACAGATAAGAAAGCAGAAATTGTTTCAATTTAAATAGATCACAAGTAGTACATTATATCAAACATAGATACACAATTTGAATGTTTACACATAGTAAACAACAACTAACAAATTTAGGATATGTATGCTGATACACACACACACATACAAAGTATACACACACACAACGTATAGACACAATGTGAGAATCAAATCACAGATCAAGAATTCACAGCAGTTCAAAAAAAATTATGATTATCAATTCAAGAAATTGAAAGTCACAATATATACACCAAGTAAGTAAATGATATCAAGATAATGGTTTAAAAACCTAAGTGGATTTCTTATACCGTAACCCTGATTCCCTTAGATTCTAGGGGTCTTTCAGAGAACTCTAGACAAAGGTAAATCAAGGGGGTTTTAGGAAATCCCTAAATTTGTAACTTGAAAAATAAGATACTACTGAGAATACAAGAGAAGGTTTGAGAAATCGTTCCAAGAATTGCAAAGTATGTAAGAGGTAATCAAGAAATACCAAGGATCGATACAAGATTTCAAATGAAGAACCCTTTCTCACTGTAAAACAACAATAGATTAGCCAAGTCTAATATTTTTCAAAATCGAAAGAGTTACAAGAGTATATCGTAAGAGAAGAAAAATTTCAAAGCTCTGATACCACTGTTGGTCCCAAATAAAACAATTTATGTTGTGATTCAATCAAGTAAACGAAAAATAGAAAAAGTAAATTGCAAGAAAAATAAGAACACATATATTTTCGACCCAAGGATCCGGAGGTTCGGCGACCATTTCTAATGCCTAATTCCCCATTGAGCATCCATTAGGATATTGCTCGAATTCACTAGAATAGCCCAAAATCAGGTAAGAAAAAGGATTACAGAAGAACACCGAATGTTTAGTCGCAAACTCAAAACAACCCTTAACAAATACAGCACAATCTCACCAAGAGATTGATCTAATCTCTCTCTTTCTCACTAATATGATTTCGCACAAAAATATACAGATTATACAACATAAAGAATATCGCAATCAAAAGCGAAGAAGAAGATTAGGGCTTTCAGTCAAGTCGACACATCTTCCAGAGAGTAAATTTCCAATTTATATGAGATAACCAACGATGATGATCCAACGGTTATCTTTTTGACAGATAATCATCCATCAAAACCGCCTTAATTAAATTAAGGCAATAATTCTGGAACCTTCAAATAACCCTTCAAATAAATGGGCCGGGTTTAAAACGTAAACTGGATCATTATTAACAGACTTGGGCTTACAATTGCAGCACCACAACTTTACATGAACACTTAGCCTTGTGGAGAAGTTCAAATCATTCAATAAGATTTGCCATTGAGAACACCATGGGAAACAGTTGGCAAACTTGCTCCAGTATGGAACTTACAAATTGGTGGTAGCGCGACCTTTAACTAATTTTCAGAGTATTCAAAATAGCTATGAGGATGGTATGTAATGATTCTGATGCAAAGTCAGATGGAAGTTTCGAGAGGGAACTTTCAACAATTGAAGGAAGGTTGTACCAATCATCTCTTTGTTCTTATTATGGTTCTCATGCAATTTATTAGTCAAAAGACAAGAAGTTTATGCATACAAAATACGGCAAAAGGAATGAAGATGCAAGTCCAAGGGTTGGGAAAACATCCTTTCAAGACGTACAACCTTGCAACAGAGTGGGACATGAGAAGTAACCTATAGGCCGGGGGCCTCAAATGTTGGGTCCTTTCATTCTTTTTCTTTTTTTTTCTTCAATCAATCATGTTTGATCTTTTCTCATGTCCCGCATCTAAGTTCTCTCACCACACCATCTATTCATCTAGTTAATCAATACCAAAATCGGCATTTTCCACGTCATCAAAGGCACGATGCTTTGTTGACGATAGCTCCATTACCATCCTTAATTCATGTTCCCCACCTGAGAAGTGAGTGTGGTCATTTCCTCATTTTATTTTGTTGCCAAAAGTCATGTTGTAAGTTGTATACTAGTATCAATATCGTGTTTCCCAATAATTGTACTCTTTATGTAATAGACTTTTGTGTGTTTTTTGATTTTTTGGGGTTAAAAACACTAACCCTCTGGCAAAATATTGAACCTATCAATCATTAGAATTATAAATTTAAATTACATCTGTGGTATTACGCTTTAATATTAATTTGAAATGAGAGTTTCCTATTTAACTGTTGGGTTTTTGATACCCAATAAATCCGAGCGATGATGTTAAACCGGTTTATGTTGGATTAGTCTTCATAGGCCTCGGCCGATGATTGAAGTGGAATGTCGACACCACAATGAACGTACCATCCCGACACCCTAAGTGGGCCATTTGAAGTAGCCTAATTTGTTTAGTGTTGCTCATGGCCCGACCCATTACCTTGGACGGCTTTTAGTTGATAGCCCACTCGTTTGTTGAACTTATTGGGCCTCTACTTTGTGTTTGACCTAAAAGCCCAATTCCTTGTCTTTGGTATATATCCTACCCGGTTTCTAGTGTTGTCTGTGTGGGAGAATGTAGGAGCCGTGAGAGAGGGAAAGAGAGCCGTGACTTTGTGTCCTTGGGTGTTGCTATGTGCTTGCCTTGTCTTCTCCTTCCTCTCTAGCCTTTGTGGTTGTTTCTTGAGGCTGCCTTACTCTTCACACCGAGTCCTATGTGGGCTGATTGGCTTGGGAGCAACCGGTGTTGGGTGGTGTCGGTGTTACAGCTGTGGTAAGTCTGGACACTTCATTAGGGATTGTCCCAAGAAGAAGAGTAAGTTGAGAGGTGATGCGAATTTGCTTATAGGGTCGAGTGATGACCCTAGTGAGGTTTACTGAGTGTAACCTTAGTTACTGCATTTGCATCTGTGTGTAATCCTTTCTGCATGTGTGTGATTGCTCGTTTCCGCTACATGGCTATATGTTGCATTTCAATGTGTTTGATATGTGCATTGACATGATTTGGAGTGATCTTATTACTTGGTGTAATGTGTTTGCATGCATAGTGGGTTTGTGATGCATTTGGCAGTGTGTGTGTGTGTCTTTTGGTAAGGTGGAGTATAGATGCCTAGGGGTACATTGGTTGTACTGTAGGATGTGGAGTGTGGCATTTGGATCACGGTGGAGATGTGATCAAATGTTAGAATTCTTTATCTGGAAGAGACCCTGATCAGGTGGAGTGTGAGTGAGGCACTTCTATCACTTCTGTTAGGTGGAGACCCATTATCCACGTAGGTTGGAGAAGTGATGTGTTGATAGAGGATTATCCCAAGAACTTAGGATCTATAGAGGCTTACCGTTAGACATGTTTGTTTGTTTGTTTGAGTGATTAGTCTAGTGAGCAGGTGGGCGATGAGGTGAGATGTGTGTTCTCGAGGTGAGTGAGTAACACGGAATGGGATAGGATAAGTGTGGTGAGATCTGTGTGAGGTCATTTATGCATTTGTTGCGTATGTGTTGGCCTGTTGATTAACTTGTTAATCTGTTGTTCTGTGTGAACGGGTGTGATAAGATCTCTGTGTTATCCTGTGTGATATCTCCGTCGCATGTTTTATTTGCTCTTGATTGATTGCGGTGCTTATTTGTTTCTACTTGGGTGTTCGAGACCTTAGCCCTAGTGAGTATATGGAACAAGTATGATATGTGTCTCAGGTGGAGACACGAGGTAAGGTCTGTGATGCCAATTTTATTGGTTACCTTGGTTGTGCAAGTATAAACTGTGTGTTTTGTCTACTTGCAGATTTATTGGGATCAAGGTGGAGATTTGTTGGGTTTTGATACCCAATAAATCCAAGCGATGATGTTAAACCGTTTTTCTAGTTGGATTAGATTTCATAGGTCTCGGCCGATGATTGAAATGAAATGTTGACACCACATTGAACGAACCACTCCGACACTATAAGTGGGCCATTGGAAGTAACCTAATTAATTAGAGCTGCTCATGGTCCAGCCCAAACACCTTGGATGGCTTCGTTGGTTGGAGGCCCATTTGCCACTTAATGTTTGACCTAATTGCCCATTTTGGTTGGGTTATAAGAGACTCGGTTTTGTCTTGCCCTATGTGAGTGAATGTTGGAGCCGTGAGAAATTGGAGAGACCGTGAGCTTGCTTTGTGCTTCCTCTTGACTTTGTGTTATTCTCTCCTTCCCTTCTCTTAGCCTTTGTGGCTTATTTGGGCTGCCAAAAGATCACTCAACTCATTCCTTTGTGGAAGTTTGAAGCAACCGGTGTTTGGGTTCGGTTTTGGAGTTTGGATCTTAATGTGGTGTTGATTTTGGTTTATCTGAGCTTGTTATTGGTGAAATCAAAGGTCCAAATCACAACATTAACAATGATGATGAAATGTAAATCATGGCTTTTTTTATTAGTTTTACTACCAATCGTTCTTCGAGAAGGAACCTCAAATCTAGGGCAAAGTTGATGCAAAAATTCCTTAAAACCCATACCTTCCACAATGGAAAAAGCCAATTCATCAATAATAATCATTTTAACCAATGCTTTTCTACACTGTTCTTTATCAAACGCCACATCCATAATACCAACATCATTGTTTTCTCGAGTGAGTATTGCTTGGATTTCATCAACCGTTGTTTTCTTATATGTATGACAAACTTTTAAGTGCTTCCACATACTAGAAGTTCAAATTTTAGTATCTGCCTTAAATGTTCTCGCACAATAATTACCTTTTGCTCTTTCTCCACCAAGTACTTTAGTTTTTGACATCTCAACATGCTGTTTTTTGCCTCCCATTTGAGCATCCAAACTGGTATCACCTTAACTCTTCTACATTCACATCAGCGGAGTTAACACAAGTTACAAACAGTAAAGTACATTGAAACATGATAAGATCAATGTCAAAAAAAATAAATATGAGATGACAACCATCATAACATTTCACAGAGATTATGTTTGTCTATAATAATTTCATTTCCTCTGACTGCTGATGAAATGAGAATATTCAAAGAGCATACCAATCATAACTGTTTTGCTGTTTCCTCCGAGGAAATTCTGAACGACATGAAGTTATAAGCCACTGATTAGTATAATAAACAAAATTTCTTAATGAAATAATGTGAAAATACATGGTAATAAAATATTTATTACCACACGAGGAAATAAAAGTATAATAATCTTATGAACACAGATAAAATTGTTGCTGGACATGTATTCTTATCCGTTCTTTATTGGGATTTCAAATATCTGGAACTAATTCAGACACGTTTTCCCCATGATAACTTATATGCAGCTCCCTACAAGCCCATCAAATCCCATCACCAAGAAATGAAAACCACCAGAATTCCTAAAGAACTGTTCATCGATTATAGTACACAGCACCTACACAGCCACAATTTTAAAGGTAGAATCTCTTAATATCAAGTATTAACATTTTGCATACTTTCTCACAACTTAATGGCCATTAAACTGACTGAAATCCTCCACATATTCAACTTATCGAGCTGTCCTACATCCTTCCCCACCTCAAGAAAAAAACAGCAAAAAAACTCTTCAAACATTTCCGTTCCCTCAATAAGATTCCCAACAAAAATTTCTTATTCAGGAAAAGAAACTTGTAATGGTCCAAACCAGTGGTCGGAGGCCTTGGCTTTCTAATGGTTAATGATCGGTGGTCGTGGTCAAAGGTCGCGGCTTCGATGGGCAGTTGGAGAGGGAAAGTCGGACTTGATAGCTGACGGCTTTGATTTGGACATATAGATATAGGTTTTCAATTTATCAAATCATTTGAGGTTAGTAGACTTGTGATAACTGAATGAAAAGTATTAAATTAGAAAGAGAATGATAAAAACTTAAAAATGTTTAGATCTTGGGGCTAACAATGAAATTAATAATTGGGCCAAAAAATTGAATTTAGAAATTGGGTTGGGCTATGCTAGCTAGGCATGGACTTAGCTTGGGAGTTGGAGCATTAATAACTAAATTAGTTAGTTTGTTTAGAAAAAATAAAATTAATTTAATATCAAAAATTTTAAAAATTATTTAGATTCGATTTTTGGTCTAGATCTAAGAACCGAATCAAATTCATCGGTTCTCGATTCAGATACCCGTTCGGGTATTTAATTTATGAAGAACCACTTGGTTTGGTTCAGTTCGATTCAGTTCCGGTTTGATTCGATCAGGGAGTTTGTCCAGCCCTAATTTTTAGGGTTGCAAAGATTAGGAAATATGGGATTAGAAGGGATTTTGGGATGGGTCATGGAGCCGAAGGGCTATTAAATTAGATTAAAATAGGTAAATTTGGAGCTACTTTGAGGTGCTCGAAATGGGTGGTTATATATTTACCTTCACATTTAAATTTTTATTTCAGTATTGTAAGTTGTGACATTGAAATTCTCTAAGTGTTGCATTGTGTCATTTAATAATTTTTGCTCAAGTCCTACTTCTCAAGTAAGCAATGGCTTACACTTTCTTATTTATTAACGTATTGGAAATGATTGAATCCTTGTTGGCTTGTGATTGCGGCCTTGTCGGCTTATATGATTACATTGCAGCATTACACACTTGTCGAGTTATATTGACTTTTGTTAACATTTAATTGTAGGATCAACTGCACAGGTGCACGTAGTGATTATATTGAAAATTTTAATTGTAAGATGGTTGAGATGTTTTATTATTATCGTTTTTAGGTTAATCATTGGACAATAGTCATATACCATTTTTAGGTTAATTATTGGTTTTATGTACATTTATAGATTTTGCTTACATACTACATTTTGGGAGAGGGCTAATTTATGAAGTTCGTCTCAGGCCCCAAAAATCACTGAAACAACACTGCTATAACCAACGCTAACTCCAACCACTACTAATCTAGCCACTGCAAAAATTAGATCGATATATATATATATATATATATATAGATATATATATATATATATATATATATATATATATATATATATATATATATATGAAAGTGGATGGTGACAATCCGCTATCGTCGAAACTGAATAGCAACCAAGGCAAAAATCATCTTTTTTCTACTCGCAACTCTCAAGGTAAAACACATTGATTGAGTTGGATTTCACTCGGCTTCTTAGCGCTCCACCGCTAAGGTAGAAGAAATTAGTGATGGTGGATTGTAGTTGAATCCCCAATTCCTTTAATCATCTCTCTTTGAGCCTTAAATTTTCTCTGCACAAATAGTTAGAAAAATGAACCAAATGCATGCAGATTAAAAATGTAATGAGGAAGTTCTAGAACTTAAGATTATTTTAATGCTTAATTCTGTATTTTTGAATTGACGGAAGACATATAACTTTAGGCAAAAGGTTTAACGTTAATGGAGCAAACAAGTCATATATGATAAAAATCACGTCATGCTTCGAGATAGCCCGACGATAGCAACTTTCAGCTTTTAGATAGGGATGTATTTGTCGCTCTATAAATCATTAGCAATTGAGGCTAAAATTGAGTTATCTTAATAAACATATTCACAAACTCTTGATTTCCTCTTATCATCCCTATATTTATTCAAGAAAAAACACAGACACGTGCACACACAATAAGCATATAACATTTTACTACGAGATTTGAAGCACATATACCCGAATTTCCAATCACAGAATGGAAACAATAAAATGTTAAAAAGTACAGAATATGGCAGAAATGAAGAACCTTTTGATTTTTTTTATTTAAAAAAAATATCATTTTTTGTTGGGTGATCGATCCCCTGACTACCCTTTCCCAATTGTAGCTCCGACCCTGCCCATGAGCATTTGGAAGACTGGAACCATATTTTGTGTATGATCATTTCCATGCATTTTGTTTTCCATTTTCTGGATATAAGATCAAGTATTGGCAAGAACCATGAGAATTGTAGTTCTGCAAAATCTTTACATGTATTTACTAGATTTCAAATGTTCAATTATTCTGCAAGTTTTCTCTTGCTTGCTTTTTGAATTCAGTGGAAAAGATAGGTAGATATCTAGATGAAATCAGATTTGATGAAATGAAAACTCTGATATTGTGCATGAGTAATCTTCTTTATAAAAATATTGCGAAGAATGATGTGAGTGCGTCGCTTATACATGGGTTTGTGATAAAACCATATCTTGTTTTCAAATTGCCAGTAGAATTTCTATATCTAAATCAATGTGACAAGAAAATTTGGATATTGATGGAGTTTCTAATAGATTTCACAGGGAAATTGAGTTACTTGTATAAAGTAGACAAAATATTATTCTTTTAGTACCAAACGAGTAGGAGTTCTGCAGAAGGTGGTTTCACAACGTCTTACCAAGTGTTGCATCTTTTTTCTGAAAATGTTCTTATTCAAAATACTATCCATAGTTGTTGTATCAACTATATTCTATGGTACATTTCAGATTGCATAGCAGAAAAGTTTACTGGGTGAAGGTGGTGTAAAGATGGAAAGAAAGACCTTCTGACCAAGGGCTAGTTGCACTCATGCTGTAAAAAACTCACGAATCATAGGATACTTTGTGGGATTAAATGGAGAAAGAACTTAGAGCATGCGATTTAATTCGATGCAAAGCAAAGAACCTTATCAGGGCTTGATATACCATGAATTCTCTTGAAAGAGACGGGTGCCTTCAGGAACTCGAACACAGGTGGTGCATGGCAAGTCGTCGCTCGTGCCATAAGGTGTTAGGTTAAGTCTAGCAAAGAGCACAACCCTTATGTCTAGTTGCCATTGTTTAGTTTGAAACCCTAAACAGACTGTCAATGATAAGCCGAAGTTCGAAAGATAACCCTCAAGGAAGAGTCTCATCTATGATACAATATTATTTATAGCAAGGATTGACATGTTTTCGGTGCAGATAGTTACACATGTGGCCTGTTTATATTTGAGGGAGGGATGAGCATGTTAAGCTTAGAGGATAACTTATATTAGATGATTAGGAACATATTTTTAGTAACCGATCCATTTCTTCCATCAATGTGGTCCAACGTTCTTCAGATTTTCATAAACTTACCAATTAATTAGACAATCAAAATTGGCAACTGAAGCCATAACTTGATGGAATTTTGGCTATATATAGATTGGTTTGGTCCCTAAGCTCTACCACTGAAAATACATTATACACCATCAATTTCAGAGTGTTGAGAGCTTTGAAGTGTCATTACCTAGAACAAAAGGAGAGCTTCAGGTACAACATCAATGCCCGAAAGTATGAATTCGATCCATGAGTCTCTGATTTTTTGATCCAATTTGTTTCCACATAATTGTTTTGGATCTATTTTCAGTCTACCATTTTATATCAGAGCATCCCATTACCTCTGCCTTGATATTCTGCCATCAATCTAAAAATCAGTCTTATCTGATCGATCATTCTTTTTGAAAATAAATTTCAAATTTCTCCATAAAATCATTTTTTTTTAGCTTCTGTACGATTTAAACTTGAGATTTCACGTTGAAAAGGTGGATTTAAGGCCGATTTTGATCGGATCGAAATTGACCCATCTGAAGTTGAAGAAGACGGCTGTTTTCCAGAAGAGAAGAGTCGGTTGTTTTCTAGATACAAATTCCCTTGCAGTTAGTTATGGGAAAATTAGGCCTGGTGCCGTGTAAAAATAACTAATTTGATTAATACCCTTCTAATCCAATTAAATTTTTCAAACAAGTAATTAATACGTCCTAACCTACTAACTAAAAACCCAAAATCTAAGCCCCATAGAAACCCTCCCCACTCCTCAACAGAGGCAATTTACTCTCGTAGTAACCTCATAGGACTCAAATCTTCATCTCTTTCCTCTTCTCCCCTGCAATCTCCTCTCTCTCATCTTCTTCTCTCCAACTATTAACCACATATTCTGAATGTGTTTGGTAAAGTATTCTGAAACAGCATAGAGTTTTAAGTATGCAGCTTGCATAGGGATGCACGCATGAGATAACATTTACTTCGTGCAAATCTGGGTTAGAAAAATCCAAGAATAGATTCCAGTTGTGAAAAAAGTTCGTTTCATTTTGACAATAAAAACCACTGGTGGAATTGTGATAATCCCACTGAATTCTATGATACCAGATTACTTAATTCATCCATTTTTACATACTTTTGGAAAGGACCATTTTAGGAAAATGGGATTTCTTCAAATTTTTAATAGAAAATTGGAGGTATGAACTAGTAAAGGAATCAACGGTTAGATTCATGTTTTGCTATGAGCAGAAAAGGGAAGATAGGTGACTACCCAAAAAATCGACGGCCTTCCTTAATCTGTTTTTCTCTTTTCTTTGTAAGTTCTTATTTTTTTCCTGGTGTATTACACTTGAAAATTGGATACATCAATTTTTTCTTCTTTTCCAAAACCCAAGCACAGGGCCGCAGGTGGTTTTGCCCCAATCTATGAGTCGGTGACCTCTAGTTTTTCTAATATTGGGCCACGTAAAGCTAGAGGGGCTGTGCCACTGTCTTGCTCTGGCTTTCAATTTCAACTAGGAACTATACGAGTACTCAGGGGCATAGACGTTCAAATTGGTTGACGAGTGCAATTTGTCAACTTGATTTACAATCTATTCAAGTTATCCAGTTTCATAAGCCAGTAGGGGTGAATTGCACTTTAAAAATTTTAGTATTCGTCACTTTTTTTAGTGTTTGTCACTTTTTATTACATTTTTATCACTTTTTTTAATGTTTACTACTTTTTTTTTTGTCAATTCTTTAAAATTTTTATCACTTTTTTGAGTGACAAACATCATTTTTTTTAATAAAAGTAACATTGTATGTCATTTTTAATAAAAAAAATGGCACTTAATTTTAAAAAGTGACAGTGAGTCTCTTTTTCAGTGTCACTTTTTTTATTGTCACTTTTTCTATTAAAAAGTGACAATTAATTTTACACGGTATTTTTTACTTTCGAAATATGTTTCATATGATTTTTTAAAGTATCCCTAATTTTAAGGATATTTTTGTAAGTTGCCCAAATTTTTTTATGGGCACAATGAGGCATTTTGTTGAGTTTCAACAATTTTTGAAAATTGACACCATTTCAATTTGGGCCAATTCCAATTACATTTTTTTGAAAAAAAAGTTGATTTGAAAGGCCTTGGATTGATGGAGGATGGATGAATTGACAATTGTTTGTGTAGGTTAAGTCCGAATCCTATAGAACAATATGAAAATTCAAAATATTACAAAATCTATTAAATCAATTGTATCATCATTGTGCTGGTGGAGGTACAATCGGTGGAAGTGCTGTAGTGGAGATGGCTGCTGGTGGGTGGAATGGACTTGAGGTGGCTTAAGTATTGTGCAAACACAAACAATAAAGTAAAATATAGATGGCCAAACAGGCATTTAACTCTTTGAAAAAGTAAACTGTCACTTTTTTCTCCATTTTTCTGAATTTTTTTCATTTTGTATTGTTTGTTACTTTTTAAAAATTTCTATTACTTTTTTGAATAACAAACATAGATGTTGATTAGTGTTTTGTCACTTTTTTAAGTATTTGTCACTTTTTTGAGTGTGTGTATCACTTTTTTGAGTTTATGTCACTTTTTTGAATAAGTAAAAAAGTGACAATTTTTATAAAAAGTGTCATTGAGTCATTTTTTCATTTTACACAGTATTTTTTACTTTCTAAAAACCTTTCACATGATTTTTCAAAACACCTCTAATTTTAAGGGTATTTTTGTAAGTACCCCGTTAGTTATTGGGTCATAGGCCCATTTGAAAATTAGAATCAATTTTTATTGGGCCATATCTATGTTTTCTAATTGTTCATCTGGCCATTGAACTTGGACCAATTGGAAATAATAAGCATTTGTTTTAATTGAACCATGGCCTATATTTTGTACTGGGTCATTTTTACAGATGTCTTATTGGGCACTTCCAATTTTAATTGGGCCGAGTTTACAAAATTAGTTTATTGGTCTAATTTTATATAGTTTAATTCTTGGGCATTTATTTTATACCTATGTGTACTAAAATTTTGTGCATATTTTAATTATTTATGTCTAAAATAATATATGCAATTTTATGATGAATTACAATTATACTCATATTTAGTTTGCATGAGTTAATTATTTTTAAACAATTATTTTATACAATTTATAATGCTTAAGAGAATATTTTGTGCATAATCATAACATGTTAGTTAATATTGTGCTATTAGACTTATTATCATATTGTGTTAATCGTTTATGTATAAAATAATTAATGTCTAGTGACCTATATAGTTTTATTTAAATAAGGATTAGCCACAACATCTTTAATTAAATAAAATTATATATTAAGTTTAGGATCACATAAAGAGTAAAGACGTTTAAATAAGGATTAGCCACAACATCTTTAATTAAATAAAATTATATATTAAGTTTAGGATCACATAAAGAGTAAAGACGTTAAATTGAAATTAATTGCACCTAATATGATAAATTTTATCCCACGAGAACTTTTATTATATTTATATAATTAATTAGATTAAATGTCAAATTATCTCATAATTTGCCAACACAAATTATGAATAAGTATATATTAGATAGTTTTATTATAATGTTTATTTTATGATAGCATATCAATTTGTTTTCATAATTAACTTAAAAATGAATTAAGTGCATAATTTGATAATTCTACCATATGGAATAATTGAATATGCTTGAATTAAAAATTTAGGCAACAGGCAATTTTTATGACATTATATTCAATTTTAGCATGATTTACATTGGTAAAATATGCAATCTATTTAATTAAATCTCAATATTAACATAAACATTTTTAATATTATGCAGCTTCGCAACTTGCTAATTTCTTTTATAATCAGTATGATATTCTTGAATTAAAGGGTGATAACTATAAAGTATGGAATGAGAAAATTCTTCTTCGTTTAGAGTAGATAGATATTAATTATGCTATTAGGAAAGACGAATCGTTTGAAATCATTGATGCCAGCACTGCAGCAGACATCACACTTTATGAAAAATGGGAGCGATCTAATTGCCTCAGCATGATGTTCATAAAGGTAAATTTATGTTAGTGTACGTGGTTCCGTCGATCGACATAGCAAGGTCCAAGACTTGATAAATGTCATTGATGATCAATTTGTCACTTTAGATAACGCATTAGCAAGCATCATTATAATGAAATTTTAAATTTTCATCAGTGTAAAATGTGTGCACGAGCACATCATGTAGATGAGAGAAATTATGGCTCAATTTAAGAAACTCAAGGTTGGCATATCTGAATCCTTCATTGTGCACTACATCTTGAATACTCACCTCCAACAGTACGGACCTTTCAAAATTTCATACAATACACATAAGGATAAATGGCCAGTAAATGAATTAATGACTATGTGTGTTCAAGAGGAATGGAGGTTAATAATGGAAAAATGTAAAAGTCTAATGTCGACTACAATACGTGCGAAGACTCAAGCTAATCAGAAGGTGAAAGGTAAAATATTACCCCAAGCTAATATTAAAAAAGAGGCCAAGTCTTACTTCGGTAAAAAGAAGGGAAATGAAGTGATATTGTGCCAAATTCAAGAAATGAATTGAGGATAAAGGTAATCCAATCTCGTTTGTTTGTTATGAATCTAATATGGTTAATGTAAATATGAATACCTGGTGGATTGACTCTGGATCTCCAATTCATATTGCAAATTCATTGCAAAGTATGCAAAACCTAACGACGCAAATGAGAAGTGAGCAAAATATCTTATCTGAAAACAAGATAGGCTCATATGTGGAGGCTATATGAACATGCATTTTAACTTTAAGTAGTGACTTTATTTTGAAATTCGATAGGACTTTTTATGTTCCAAGTTTTTTTTACGAAACTTGATCTCTATTTCCGGATTTGTACGCTTGGGACTAGGGTGGCAACGAGCCTAGAGGAGCAAAAGCTCTGGAAAACTTTAAGTTCGGGCTCGGCTCGACCAAAATGAGTTCAGACTTGTTTTGGCCGGAGCTGAGCAAAAGCTCAGGAAAAACTTTAAGGCTCGGGTCTCAAATGGGTTGGTTCGAGCTTTTGCTTGGGCTTCAACGGCCCGATCTATTTTTTATTTATTTTTATTTTTTTATATATAACATGTGCTGCCTTTAAATAGTAGCTGCCACTTTCCCACCTTCCATTTCAAAAATTATTGTTAAATTTTTTACACGAGCCACAGAGGCCTTACGGACTGGCTCGACTGGGCTCGACTTAGCCCGAATCCCCCAAACTGGGACTTGACCCTAGCTTCGACTCAGTCTACAGTGCCTCGGGTCAGCTCGGGCTTTTTTTGGGCTTAGCCACGGGCGGCCCGAGCCGGTTGACATCCCTACTTGGGACATTCCTTTACTTTTTCAGATATGTCATTCAGTTATTTTATAATTCTGATTACATTGGAAATGACATTTTGTCTGATGATCTTTGTTATATTAATTTACAAAAATAATGTCAATTATAGTTCAATGCATGTTCACACTGGCACTAAATGGTATAATAATAACGAATACTCCCTTATGTTGTGGCACAGAATATTAGGACATATATCTATAGAAATAATTAAAAGAATAGTAAATGATATGGTATTTAGTACTCTAGAAAAAAAAAAGAGTAAAAAGGGATATTATTTTATCAAAACAATAAGATATCATGATTAAGAAGAGTACTGAGTAGGATATTTTTCAACAGCTATTCAACAGCCAGCCATTCAACAGCCCCCCCTCTCTTTTTTTTTTTACACACATAAGAAAAATTGTCATCTGAGATATATGAACTTTGGCCTAACTCCACTCTTGTAAGGACACCACGGCACTCCCTTAACAAGAATTCTTAAAAAAGAGATCCCTTTCCCTCTTTTATGCGTCTCCTAGCCTCTTCACTGGGCTTTTACGCTTTGAGAGGTCACTCAGGACTTATTTTAAAAATAGTTTAAACTTTAACTGGGAGTTAAGACATGCTCTTATCATATACTCAGCATGAAGCATAAAACTCTTTACAAAAGTATAAAATTTATAAACAAAAATTGTTCTTAAAAGATCTGGAACTAATATTAATTATTAGTATCATATCTTAGAACTATAAAACATACCTACTGGAATGATCCGTCAGTAGTTTAAATAAAAAACAACATATTTTTGTGGGATATTATAATATCTGAAAATAAGATAGATTAAGAATTTTCCTTTCGGAAAGGGAAAGAAAATTAGAACATTTTGTAAGAACGAAAGCTTGTATTGTATTATTTTCTCTCTTGTGTGTTTACAAATGAAGAAATGGTCTCCTTATATAGGAGAAAAAAGCAAGAAAATGCGTTTTTCAAAAGTAAGGAATCTTTGCTTTTTCAAAACGTCAAAAAGAAAACAGTAAATTCTTCTTTTCGTACAATGATTCTTTGATCTTTCTTCAAAAATCTAAAAAAAAAAAAATGTCTAAGTAATTGAGTCTTGTCTTGTCAATCGCCATGATTTTTTGCCAAGTGTCTCCCTTTACAGCAAAAATCTGGAAATTCTTATCTTGTTTCATAATTATGTCTGCCAATACTGTCCAAAGAGTCTCCTCCGTCAGTACAGTCGTCTGTTCTTCTGAATTATTGTCTTTGAAATCTTCCAAACCTTTTTCTTTTTCAACTTTCTTTTTGTCTTTATTTTTCTTTTTAAACTATATCTTCTTTTTCTTTGTAGTGCTTTGTTTAACTTGTTGCTGAAATTCTTCAATCTTGTCAAACATTTCTTTAATTCTTTTAATATCTGTCTGGGAAATTTGTTATATTCCAGACATGGACTCTCATAGTCAGAAATATTTCATTACCTTTATTGATGATTATACACGATATATGTATCTCTATTTTGCTTCATAATAAGAACGAAGCATTAGATGCCTTTAAAACCTTTAAGGTAGAAGTCGAGAAATAATGTGAGAAGCAAATTAAGATCTTAAGGTAAGATAGAGGTGGAGAATATTACGGTAGCTATACAAAGGGTAGACAAACACCTAGTCCATTCACTAATTTTCTTCAAAAGCATGAGATAGTTGACTAATATACCGTGCTTTAGTTGACTAATATACCATGCTTGGTTCACCGGACCAGAAAGGTGTGGTAGAAAGAAGAAATAGAACATTATTGGACATAGTGTAGAGTGTACTTAGTAGCTCCAATCTTCGTAAATCCTTATGGATTGAAGCACGTAAGACGATAGTGTATATATTAAATCGAGTGCCAACCAAGGTTGTCCCAAAGACAACATTTGAATTATTGAAAGGTTAGAAACCAAGTTTGTGATGTATGCGTGTTTGGAAATGCCCGTCTGAAGTCGGGATCTATAATCCATAAGAGAAGAAGCTGGAATCAAAGTCCATTAGTAGGTATTTCATTGGATATGTCGAAAAGTCTAAATGATACAGATTTTACTGTCCATCTCACAGCACTAGGATCGTGGAATCAAGAAACGCTAAGTTTCTTGAGAATGACTTGATATATGGGAGTGATCAAACCAAGAACAAAGTTTCTAGAATGATCAATTAGAATCTCAACCTTCCATTTCAAGTGACATATTGGTTATAGTTCACATGACCCCTCAAGTAGAAACAAGTGTTGAACAACCAGTCATTGAAATTCCATGAGTTACTGACAACGTTCAAGTAGATTCGATAATTCAAGAATTACCAGAACCTCCTGAACAAACAATTGAACCATAAGCTTCTCAGGAAGATGATGGTACAATATTAAGAAGATCTATTAGAACAAAAAGGACAGCAATTTCTAGTGATTATGAAGTGTACCTATAAGAACCTACTACTGTGTTGGAGCCGAAAATGATCTCGAATCATTTTCGTAGGCCATGAGTTGTAAAGAGTCAGAATTAGTACAATGACGTGTAGGAATAGATGAGTTACATGAAGATTAATGGAGTTTGGGATCTTGTTGAGTTGCCTAGTGGTGCCAAAGTTATTGGTTGTAAATGAGTCTTTAAGATTAAGAAAGATTCGCTAAGCAATATTGAGAGATACAAGATGAGACTTGTAGCTATGTGATTCATTCAAAATGAGGGACTCAATTACATTGAGACCTTCTCTCTGCTATCTAAGAAAGATTCTCTACGTATTATTTTGGCATTAGAAGCCCAATTTGACATTAAGTTATAACAAATGGATGTGAAAACAACATTTTTCAGTGGAGATTTAGAGAAGAAAGTTTACATGAAACAACCTAAAGGATTCTACCCTCGTGATGGTGGCACTTGGTCTGTAAGTTTAAGAAGTCTATATACGATCTAAAACAAGCGTCCCATTAATAGTATTTTAAATTCCATGGAGTAATTTCTTTATTTGGATTTGTTGAAACAATAATGCTAAATATATATATATTCTATCCTTTACATGATGTTTAACATTCCCTTTGTTTTCAAAAAATTGTGGAAGAGAAATTTTTTTAAACTGTCCAACGATGTGTTGTCACGTAACAATGTAAACAATGATGTCAAATATGATGTACATATAGCATGATTGTTGTTGAAAATCCTATGGATTAATGTAACGCCAGAAGATTAGTGCGAGTAAGATTTATTTCCTTATTTTATATGTAGATGACATTTTACTTGCAACCAATAATAATGACTTGTTAGGTTCAATTTGAAATAATGCCCAAAAATGATCTTAAGAGTGAATAAATGAAGAACATTCCATATGTTTCCATTATCGGAAGCCTGATGTATGCTCAAGACTGCACAAGGCCTCACATTGCATTTATTATAGGAATGCTAGGATAATATCAAAGTAATCTAAGTATGGACCACTGGAGAGCAGCAAAAAAAGTAATAAGGAATCTTCAAGAAATCAAAAATTACACGTTTATGTATAAACGGATGGATAATCTGGAAGTGATTGGATAGTCAGATTCATATTTTATTGGATGTGTTGATTCATGCAAATCAACATCATGTATATTTTTATGATAGCTGGTGGAGCTATATCATGGAGAAGTACCATGTAAAACTTGTCGGCTACATCCACTATTGAAGTCAAGTTTATTTACTATTGTGAGGCTACTTCGCACAATGTATGAATCAAGAATTTCATACATGGGCTTAGAGTTATATATTTCATTTATTGGCCACTATGAATTTATTGCAATAATTCGGATGATGACTTTATTGCTAAGAAAACAAAAGTGGTAGTCGAAGTAAACATATCGACATTAAGTATTTAACCATAAGGGAATGTATTAAAGAAAAGAAAGTGATCATTGAGCACATAAGTATTGAATTGATGATCGCTGATCTTTTGACTAAAGGTGTGCCACCATTGAAATTCAAAGATCATGTAGAAAAATGGAACTTGATTCCACTATGTAATTGTATATATAATTTTTGTATGAAACTCTTATTTATTATGATATTTTCTCATATTTATGCATGCCTTAATTTATTTGAGAAAATACATCTTTGTAGGAACGAGAATAAGACATAAGGTATTTTTTATTAAGTATTGTTACTACATAAAGAATAATTCTTAAGAAACTAAATATATTGTAATATATGAAAGATAAAGCTCGTTATTAGAGGACTTATAGCCATAATTCATGTGTTTATTTATTAAGGACATTCTATGGGATTAAGTTGAGAAATTAGGTTAAACTTATGGACCAAGTGGGAGAATGTAACCGATCCGTTTCTTCTATCAATGTGGTCCAACATTTTTCAATTTTTCAAAAACTTACTCATTAACTGGACAATCAAAACTGATAAATGAAGCCATAACCTGATGGGGTTTTGGCTATATATATCTAGATGGTTTGGTCCCTAAGCTCCACCAACAAAAATACATTATACACTATCAAATTTAGAGTGTTGAGAGTTTAGAAGCAGAGTTGGACTTGAGGTGAGGTCCAAGAGGCCGCTGGCTTAGGCCCGCTATGTAGGGGGCCCAAAACATTATATTTTTTAAAGCACTTTTTACCCCAAGTTAAAGTCTCTCCTTTCAACCTATGTCTCATGCATAGGTTCTTAATCTTTCATCTTCGTTCTAACTAAAAACTCTAGGAAAAATTGGTATGATTTCTCATTTCTATTAAATTTCAGTAACCCACCTGAAAAACATGTTCATTTTTCTCAAATCACAGAACTTATGAGCAAGAAAAAAGGCCTTATGATTCTAGAAATTATTCAATTCTCTTTGTGTTGTTACGGCTAGAAGAGCGGTTAAGCTGCTAAGAAAATTACCAGCGGATACGAGAAGTAGAGCACTGATATGTATTTGCAATGAAGGTTTGCCATTCAACTTAAATGGAAGTGTCAATTTCGTAAATAAAGTTTAATATGTGTTGGGTTAGGTTTTCTTTTTCTTTCTTTTTCTTTTTCTCATTTTTTTAGATTTTAAAGTTGTTGGTAATATTTTGACAAACTATTGTTGTAAAATAGTTTTTAAAAGTCAAAGTGTCGAGTGGTTAGTCAAAAGTCCTATGGTTCGAGTATAGAACGGGAAGGAAAAAGTCACCGCAATTTCGCTAGCTTATCGCCCAACTGATGCTCAAGTGGTAAAAACAGAAGCCGTGTCACCTGGATTTCACTCGAGTGAGACACTGTCGCTTCGCTTTTTCAAGGTTTTTATCCTTCCCATACTATCAAAAATCTCTATACTATATATATAGATGCCACCATTCGAAAAAATAAGAGTTGAACATTCAAAATCCTCATATTGAGTTCATCATTGCATTGAAAAATGTCAACCTACATTAACCAAACACCAAACCACTTTCTTCCATAGCATCTGTCAGAGTTCTGAAAATCAAAGAAGTTGACCCGAGTTCCAGTTGTTGGAGAATGAGAAGTTCTCATTGGTCCACAGGAGATAGATGAATTCAGAAGGTCGAGAGTTGGTGCAGGAGCACGCAATCTAGGAAGGCTTTGGTAATTATAGTCAGGAGGTTAGAAAGTACTAGAGTTAATCGAGTCTAATAATACTGTAACTTGATTTGCTTATAGTCGATTGTTACTGGCTTGGTCCTGAAGATTTTGTCCAGTTACGAGTTTTCTCGGTCATCAATTTCAAATTGTTATTTTTTTCAGTGATTTATTAACTATGATAATTCAACATAGGATAGTTGTGCGTGTGAATTCATCTGAATTAATTAATAACTTGGCTTGTTGCATTTATTAATTGGTAAATTTAAATTTTGCACAAACACCTATTCACCCTCTTCTAGGTGTTAGTTGGGTTGAATTTCGTTATTTCAAGTGGTATCAGAGCCCAATTTCGATTCCTGGCCCGTATTTAATCTAGATGAGTCGGTATCTTTCAGTACCTCCACTTTTTTTACGAAAGCAATTATGTATATTGGAAGGTTAGGATGACAGCATTCCTTAAATCTCTAGATGAGTGGATTTGTGTTAGTGTACAAAATGGTTGGATCCCTCATTCTTCTACTATTTCAGGTATAGTTATCCCTACGAACATTTCTCTTTAGACGAAGGATAAACTAGTTGAGTGCAACTGGAATAGTAAAGGGCTTCATGCCCTGTTTATAACTGTGTCTGCTGAAGAGTTTATAAGAGTATCGATGAGTGAAACTGTGAAAGAGGTTTGAGATATCTTAGACGTAAGGCTGCAGATGTTAACCAATAAGTTCGAAGAAATTAGAATGAAGGACGATGAATTCTATGCGAAACTGAATAACATAGTGAAGTCTAGTTTCAATCTAAGTGAAAAAAATCCTCGAGTGTAAAATTGTTCGAAAAGTCCTTAGATTCTTACCTGAGAGGTTTAGACAAAAAATTACTGCGATTGAAGAGAGCAATGACTTATATACGGTTAAAATAGAGGAACTTGTAGGATCTTGTCAAACTTACGAACTCAACATATCTCAATCTAAAAAGAACAAGTCTATAACCTTGAACACTGTTAGGAAAAAAAAAGTATGATTCATTTGACTTGGAATCACTTAATGACGAGGAAAATCCCTACTTTGTTAAGAATTTCCAAAATATGTTTAGAAATAAAAAGAAGACTAAAGAGAGACATAGAGGTGATTCTAGTGAGTATAGAAAGAGATCTAAATCTGTGAGATGTCATAAGTGTTAAGGTTTTGGCCACTATAGAAATGAGTGCCCAATGGTGAGAGAAATCAGGATCGCTATGAATGTAACTCTCACTGATGACGAGTCTAGTTCGGATAATCAAAGTAAGATGTCTACACATGAGGAAAGATAGCCTCACTACGGATTAAAAGTGAATCTGATAATGACAGTGAGAAGGTTGAGGAAGTAGATAGTGGTGAGCAAACTGGAGAAGATTCTAAAGATGAGGATGAGATTTGTGAGGTTTATCAAAAGTTATTTGATGAGAGTCTTAAGATAAAGAATGTCAATAAAACCGTATTGAAGAAGGTTAATGAACTTGAGCAAGAGAGAGAGACTCATAGCTGAACTTTTTTTACCAAAAATCTGGGTGAGTTGATCGTTGAGAATGAGAAATTAGAAATCCAAGTTAAGAACCTTCTGAGCAAACTTGAATATTCCAATTCTCAACTTCTTGCTTTCTCTAGTAGATCTCAAAAACTTGACAGTCTTTTGAGGTTGAACAAACCCTTGGGAATAATGGAGGTCTAGGATATAATGAGACTGATTATAATATGGCTAGTACTACCAAAACTATTTTTATCACTGCCACCAACTAGTCTACTTGTGTTCCTAATCCTAACCCAAGAACAAGGGTATCGTAGGACAGAAGCCTACTAAATAGCGTAGGACTTACCAACCTAGGAATAGATATCAGCGACCACAGCTTCCGTCCACACGAGGTCGACGTCGCAGAGGAATGCCCACCCTCCTTCCACTAAAAAAAAAAGTTTATCCCTACATGTTTCAATTGTGGTGGGTTAGGACATATAAGGCCCAGGTGTCATAAATTCTTGAATAGAAATAGAACTAGAGTTAGAAATCAGGATTTTGATAGTCAAATTGATTTACTCACTAATCAAGTGAGTCATTTGATCAAGTTAATGACAAAGTTGACTCGAAATAAGTCTACTACTAGACAGGTTTGGGTGAAAAAGAGTGATTTGAAAAAAATTGAAATTGATCACAGAGTTCTTAAAAGTAAAAGCGTTTGTATACTGAATTGATTAGGTACTTTTAATGCATGTTTAGGTTTTTTAATTGATTCATTTATTATTGCATGCATCTCATTTTTTATTTTTATTTTTTTTGTTCGATTTGACTTTTTAGGTAGTTTGATTTTTTAATATAAAAATTAAAAAAAAATTGAAAAATAAAAAACTTCTTTACTACTGTATGACGTATGATATACTTGAACATATATGTTGGACCAAGTATGAGTTTAATTGATGTGTTGTAGAATATTTTTCATTACTTTATTTAGTTTATGTAGAGTACTTAGTATAGGTTGTTTTATGTACCATCTGCACTGCACACACTATAATCTTGTGAGTAAGTTTTGACCGCATATATGAGATTTGAGATGACCGTAATTTGTTAGTAAGGTGGCCTTGAACATTGATTGATCTTAATTTAGTAGATCTAAACTCGAGTATATCCCCTTAAATAAAATAAAAATGTTCCATCTTATACTCTTTTTCGAAACCTATTTGACTTGAGTAATTAAGCTCAAGGGGTTTCTCATAACCTGATGCCATATAATCAACTAATTTGGAGTCATCGGCTCAAAACTCATTACATGGGTCATCTTAATTGTTTAATGGAGAAGAATTTGCATATAAGATGTGAAAAATTCAAAAGAAAAATGATGAATTTAAAAGAAAAATATAAATTGTGTGAAAATATATGTATGCTCAAAGTCGAGGGAGAAAAGAATAATTTTTTTGTGAAAAATAAGTTTAATTTAAAGGTCCTAATATGCATTATTGGTTTAACTTTCATTAGCAGATGAACAAATTTATTTAACAGTGATGTTTAGCATATCATTTCTCACAAATATAAGGTTTGGAGTCTTGATCACAAGGAATTAGTGGCATTTAACATATATAGTCACTTATACAATTTATTTCATTTAAACTTGAACTGCGTATGTGGAAAAGTTTATTTATCATTGATTATACTTGTGCATGCTATCAACTACATCTTTGAGTTATTATATATATGTATTGTTGTTGCATTTGTCATTTGTAACAAAAAGTGGGAGAGATGATTACATTTTAAATTTTAGTTTATTTTATAGTAAATGGTAGATTTTTTTTTTTTTTTTGAATGGGAGATTATCAATATTTGGTTTTGGCGTGTTAGCTTACATTGATATTGCATTTTAATTTATCTGGTATGTTGTTAAATTTATAAATAACTGTCTCAAATATTTTTATTCCTGTTATTGTTTCATGTACTTTTACACTTGATATTTTAATTTTTTTTTTTAGGAAACATGTTGGACAAAGGAAAAGCAAGATTCAGCCGAGTTCGTTGGTTTTGAGTAGATTAGATTAAATCGAATTTTATTTGTAATATGTCTTTTGTCACAGAATATCAAATGGGGAGTTTTTTTAGGTTTTAAAGTTGTTGATAATCTGTGGACAAAAATATTGTTGTAAAAGAGTTTTTAAAAGTCAAAGTATTAAGTGGTTAGTAAGAAGTCCTAAGATTTGAGTATGGAATGAGAAGCAAAAAGTCTCCGCAATTTCGCTAGTCTTTCACCCAACTGATACTTGAGAGGTAAAAACAGAAGCTGTTTCGCCCGCCTATCGTTCGCTTGAGGGAGACACCGTTGCTCTTTTGTTACTGAGCTGTCGCTCGAGCGACAGTGTATCCTGGGAAAACTTAATTCGCGTTTTTCAAGATTTTTATTCGACTCATACTACCTAAAACCTCTACACTATATATATAGATGCCACCCTTCGAAAAAAAAAAAAAAAAAGAAGATTTGAATATTGAGAGAAACAAGAGATTAATTCATCTATATCATTCTTAGAGTTAATCCTCATATTGAGTTTATCATTGCATTAAAAAACATCAACCTCGCATTAACCAAACATCAAACCACTTACATCCATAACATATGTCAGAGTTTTGAAGATCAAGAAAAGTGATCGGAGTTTCGATTGTTGGAGAACGATGAGTTGTCATTGGTCTACAGGAAATAGACGAATTCAAAAGGTCGAGAGTTGGTGCAGGGCACGCAATCTAGAAGAGCTTTGGTAATTACAATCAGGAGGCTAGAAAGTGATAGAGTTAGTTGAGTTTGACAATACTGTAAGTTGATATGTTTATAATGGATTGTAACTGGCTTGAGCCCGGAGTTTTCCCCAAGTTATGGGTTTTCTTCGTTATCAATTTTCAAGTGTTATTTATTTTTATGAATTTATTAACTTCGGTAATTCAACATAGGATAGTTGTGCATGTGAATTCATCTGGATTAATAATAACTGTGACTTGTTGTATTTATTAATTGGTAAATTTAAATTCCGTACAAACACCTATTCACCCCCTTCTAGGTGTTAGTTGGGTCGAACTTCGTTATTTCATTTTTCATTGGGCATACTGCATATGTTTAGATTTAAAAATTAACGAGCTTGGGCCATAATAATTGGTATACAAAAATGACATAAATAGTAATAAATGATTGAATTCTTTACATTCATTTTGAATTTGTGATTAAACTATTAATCAAGTAAATTAAATTTAGGTTAAATCTAAAATATTGATGGTTTTACTTTGTTTGCCAATTAATCAACTGCTGTGAAGGGTTATAAAGAGCTATGGCAGTATAAAAAAATCAATTACCTTTGATAAAGAATGGGTTTTTAGGTTTAGATGGTAATGGAGACATGGATTTTGGAGGAAAAAGTGAAGATATAACCATAGAAGTGAATTTTTATAAAATTTTAGAGATTTTGGGAACTTTCCATGAATATTTAGACTGGAATGCGAAGAAAATGCTACGTAAAAGGATTTCTAGGGCTGATAGTGATATTTGGAATATGGGTTTGGGAGGATATTCAACAATCTATTATTTAAAGATTTTTTCTGGGAAATTTTTTAGTGAATGTGAATCAATGTTCTGTGCTTTGGATATACAGGAATGAGAATGAAAACACATATATATATGAAATTTGTGGACAATCCTTTGATAAAAAATTATATTTTAATCTTTCTTAAATTAATTGTAGCCCCCTTTTACACTCAAATTTCATTTAGTATTTCCTGTTGAGTCAAATACTAATATATCATGACTCCTAAATGTGTGACAAAAAAAGAAAAGATAAAGAGTAGAGACATTAATTCGAAGCCAATCTGGAGATATGGACAAGTATTTTAATGGAAAGACAAAAAAAAGTGAATGGAGGAACACATGAAAATTCGATGAATGAGAAACAACAAAATGACAATGACAATGACAATGATAATGTGAATGAACCGAAGAGAACAATGAAATGGTTGAACCCGCCACTATGAATGGTTCAATGTAGAATGTTGAAGATAGTATTCAACATGAAGATTTAAATCAAGAGAATTACTTTTCTTTAAATTTTGATGATTTTGAAAATTGGAAGGACATTTACATTGATCAAAAGATGAGGGACTTTTTAGTTCAAATGGGTCTATAAAGAGTTAATGACATCTTGTTTCCTAAAGATAATCAAGGTAAAAGTTTTGAACCATCACAATATTTAAGTGATTGTTTGGAATAGTTCACATTATTATTTGGTTGTAATATAAATAGTTGAATATTTAAGTTTATTTGTTGTTTTATTGTTGATTTTAAGTTAACAAATTTAGTTTCGTAAAACTTTTATAAATGAAAAAATTATTACTTGCTACGATTTAGGAGCCGAAATTTTGATGTTTGCCTCAATTCCCTCAAAACACAGGTATAGTCCTGCTTAAAAGTGCCATTACCTAGAACAAAATGAGAGTTTCTGGAACAACATTAATAGCCGGATGTAAGAACTGGTTCCAACTTATTTTCGTATAATTGTTGTGGATCAATTTTTAGTCTAACATATTCATGTAAAATGTCAACATGTTAGCTAAGATGATTTATTGGTGCAGGTATGTATGGCAAGTTACTCGATGTATCACATATGGAAACTTAACTGATTGGTTCTTCTTGACGAATAAGAAAACGAGACCCTTTAGGCCCTATTGTCTTTATCGTTTTCAAGTCATTTTCTATATTCAATTTTTTAAAACAGTCAAAACGCGTTCTTTTACCTATTTTCGAAAATGCGTTTTTGAAAATAAAAAAAAAAAAAAAAACACTGAAAATGGAAAATGACAAAAACACCGTTTTGGGAAAACTAACCACAAAACAAGGTCAAAAGACAAAACACGGGAAAAACATTTCCTTCTCTCTCTCTCGCAAACCCACAACCCAACATTCCTATGGATAATGCTAGAAGTACATCACCATCTACATAATGGTGTACATAATGCTAATGTGGCAATCATCCGACCTTTAATTCAAATTTGACACTGACACATCAATGACTGGATGATTGACATATTAGCATTATGTACACCATTATGTAGATGGTGATGTACTTCTAGCATTATCCCATTCCTATTGAGCTCATGTTGCCGAATCCTAGGGTTCTCTACGAGATCTTCAAATCAAGGTTTTGAGCTCGTCTTGCTAAATCGAAGGCTTCTCTACGTGTAGCAAATAGTTTTGTAAGTTTCTCTTAACCTCCGCTCCAAAATCTTGATGAGTTATATTCCTTGAATCTATATAGACACGTGAGTGTGAATCTATGTAGTTATTTGACTTATGGGGATGTTATATGGGCTATTGCCTTTTTGTGTATTTTTAATGCCTGCTTCACTGATAGTTTTAGATTTTTTAGTTGATGAATATCTTGACTTCTGGGTCTGTGTTGTTGAATTTTTTATTTTTTTTTAAAATGATGGCTATAATAATGTGTTCAATTTTTTGAATTCCAGGTGAATTTTGTTGTGAGATTTTATCGAGTCGCCTGACCGGATAACTATTCATTAGTGAATTATTCTTTGATTAATTGATGGGAAAAGGAGGGCAAAACTATGGTAAGATTGAGAATTTGGGAGCTAAATCAGAGTCCAAAGGAGAAAATTATGCTAATTCTTGAAATTTCTCCAATCTTCTTCATCCTTGTTTTGATACATTTAATCATGCCAGCAAATAAGCATTACTGTGCATCTTCTCATAATATATAGCCTTTCCCTTTGTTCTTTGAGAAACCTTCCCAGTTTTCTGCTTGACATTCTTTTATTTGATCCTTCTGCACATTCACTGCCCATCTTCACATTTGTATATAAGCATTTTTCACTGCTTCAATATTAGATATAGATCAGAAAAATTGCAGTTATATGGCTTCACTTCTTTTGTTTAACATCTTAATATGGATTGGTCTATGCCAATGGCATCTGTCAAATTGTATTTGTTTTAATTTGACTGACATTAAATTTCTTAAGGATATAAAAGAAGTAATGGCGAATTTCACACATGCTTGATATTGAAAACAAACTAATGTGAAATTTGCTACTCTTTACTGTAAAATGAAGTTATTGTACATTAAAGTGGTTGGCCATGCTTAAGATTTTAGCTATAATAAGAGCAGCAATAACTTATCATTAAATGTCGAGTTTAAAATGAAATTTTTTATGATTGATGATGGAATTGTAAGAGTGTCATGAGGTTTGATAGGTAAGTGATTGTTGGTTTCTGTAAAACATGAATTATTGATAGGTATAGGTGCGGAAATCCCACTCATAAAAAAGGAGAGATTTTGTGTATCTTGGTCTAACTAGCATTTCGTTTTAGTATGAATCCAAACCTTTGGAACAAGTAAATGACAAACAAAAGTTATAATAAAAAGACCCTTTAAATTCTTGTGCCTAAGAGAGTAATACATAATATATCCTGCAGTGGCTTCCTATGCAATTCTTGCTATGAAATTTGCTCTGAGAAGATGGAAAACAAGGCCCTTTTGTTCTTGTTTGTTAGCATTGATTTAAATAATTCAGGGGGGGTATGAATCTACAAAACTTACTTATGAACTGTTTTGTGGGCGAGTTCCCGTGTTTCTATGTTCTCCCTTTTTCTGTGCCTCTTGTTTTTCTCTGCACCTTATTGTGTACGGTGTTGTTGTTCGAGAAGATAAGAAGCTTATAACTGGTTTGTTTCCTGATGGACATGATGGGCGAGCATTTACTCTTAAATGTATTATATTGGTGGTACCTTGTTGATTCTTGCATCATTTGAAGTTTTGAATGTAATAGAAAGGGTATTTGACAGAACTTATTGCCCATTGACATCTTTAGTCATATAAATTCATAACTAAGAAACTTCAATTTATGATGCAGATACTATTCTACTTATGGACACGTCGAGAAACTAGCTCAGGAGATCAAAAAAGGAGCCGGATCTGTTGAAGGAGTAGAGGCCAATCTATGGCAGATTTCATTGCTTGTGTTGATTTTTGTAATTTGGAAGGCGGCAGAAATTGAGCTCCAACTCATGCTGGCTGGTGGCTGCACCATTCTCGGGCTCTCGAGAAGTGGAAGCTGATGAAGAAAGTGCTGATCAGTGGAAGCTGCACCATTCTCATGCATATATTAAAAGCCTGTCTGGCACAGCTTCAATTTTGGGTGAAAATTGATTCTTTGACCGTTGAGGGCTCCAACGGTTGTATTATCACAGAAGTGGCCAGAAGATTTGTGAGACAAAGTCAAAGAAAACGGCTCCAAAATCAATTCTGAAATGTTGAAAATCGTTGCCAGACAGGCACTAAAAAATCTTTTCCATGCTAAGATTAAGAAGATTGCAGATTGGTGGTGCTATAGTGCTTTACTCCTTGATGAAATGAGGAACAGAGATGAGATTGAGCTTGTATGTGCATTTTTGTTATTGCATGAAGTGAGGCTATACTAGTGTGTAGGTTAGACAAATATTTAAAAAAAGAGCATCTGTATCTCGAGTTAAAACTGTATAATATGCTACATTTGTAATTTTAAATGCAAATTTGTGACTCCAATGGAAGAAACAAGTTGCACGAACTTGTTAATGAACAAGGTCTATATAGGTCAAAAACTTGTGTGGTTCATGAACAAAGGTTTGAGCTTGAGCTGGTTCATGAACAATTTCTCATTTTCTAGTAAAATTTTTGTTTGTACACAGAGAACAGAGCAACCAGTTCAAAAAATTTCTTTATTATTGAAACTTTGTATTTTTTTACGAGTTGTTTTTTAATTGTATAGATGTACTGAGTTTCACAAATTTCAAAATGTATATATATTATTTAATACTATATTAACATTAAACTATTAAAATTAATTGAATAATCAGATTTATTGAATAAAATATCATAATTTTTTTTTTCAAAATTTCAAAGTAAACACGTTTTCTATTTTTATGTTTTGAGAAACAGTTTTTCAAAATAATAAAAAGAACGCATTTTCAGCAATTGTAAAACACACACTCAAAACACAGAACACAAAATGAATAACACAAAATTGAAATACAAAGAGAAAGACCACTTACTCTTTGGAGCATTAAGATCTCACAAATTCTGGACAAATCGTGTTGAAACTCTAAGAGATTTAATTGCATCATGTAACTACCCTGGGCTTTCAACTTACAGATAATAATTGATAGCTGTATATTAGCTCTTGAAGGCAAGAATAAAATGATTTACCTGGAAATATGTGGCAAACTTGTGGCCGAGGCTGTATTATGCACTCTTTTCTTGTTTCTTTATTGCAATACCAGTTGAAAAAATTATCGGCAAATTCCTGTGGTGCTATGGATAGTGATTTATAATTTAGAAGAATAGATGGAGTCCTATTGACTGACTATAGATACGAACGCATCTTCTAGAAATTGCTTGGTCGAGACCTTGCTACGTAGGTCGCAAAACGACAAGAATTTAGAGTTTTGAAGGGCCATCTATTGCTGTCACAAATCAAGTAGTTTATCGAAGTTATGATATCAATTTATTACAAACAAGTGATGAATTGATCAAGTTTCTCATTGCCTAAACTTGAAAGATATGGGTAGGCCTCACCAAAAAATAACATTGAGCCCTTGAGTTTATTTCTAAAGACAGTAAATAACCCAAAAAAGAAAAAAAGTTACAAAATCTCTTGAAATACTAGGGTCCTATAATTCAATATCATTGATGAATCATCTGATGAAAAAACAAACTTTCTTAGAGCAGAATGGATGCACAGTAAATCTGGGTTGATTAGCGATAACTGCGGTAGACAGGAGTGTACATGCAGCTTTCTGCATGCTTAACAAGATCCTTGGGTCGAGGGAGTCGGGAAGCCAGACCTGGAAGGTACGTAACCATGTCAAAGTTAGTGTGCAATTATTGAAAGTCGAAACTCATTGGAAGGAACCAAGTTGGACGAATATAGGACTTACCGAGTTCATATGACTTTGCAGCTACATTTGCTGCAATGTTGGCTGATATTTTTCTGATATTAGAGAATGGAGGATAGACAAGTCCCTTGGCATAGTATTCCTCTGTCACTTGAGCTGCCAAAGCTTCCGCTGTAATGAACACGAGAGATCAAAACTATTTACTGCTAATGTCGTGGAAAACAGAGAAAAATTTAACCATAATGCATATTTCTTTAGCTTTCCTAGAAGAAATCCCACAGTTATGTATACCAAAGGCTTTCTTTACCCCTTCTGGGTGAGCTCCTGTGGGGGGTTTTTTAGGCACCCACTTGGGGACAAATCAAGTCACCAGGGGTATGAAGGTGCACTGGTCCCAATTTCAACATATCATCACTCACGAGAATTTCCATATGTAATTACCAAGTTATTGGAAAGCTTACAGGCTGCCAAAAGCAAATCGTCGTGTACGCGAACTGTACCAGACATGATCAAGCCCAAACCAAATCCTGGGAATATATAAGCATTATTTGCCTGCCAAAATGTATCTAAATTAGAAGAGTGTAAAATCAGACAATCAAGTAGTAGCTCCTTCAGGTATAGAGAAGAACCTGGCCAGGCACTAATATTTTGCCATCATACTCAACAGGGTCAAATGGGCTTCCACTACAAAAGATAGCACGTCCCTGAAAATGATAGTGCGCCATGTAGATAAGAGCCAACGAAATGGATGGCTAAAAATTATGTGTGTGTTCCTAATAAATTCATTTACCTCGCTCCATGTATAAGCTTCTTCAGCAGTACATTCTGATTGTGAGGTCGGGTTTGATAGAGCAAGAATGATTGGTTTCTGCATATTGACCGTCCATAACAGGTTATAATTTTCAAACAGAGTTTTGGTAAATGCATGTTTGGCTAAAGCTTAAATATGCATGTTTGTAGGCAGTGGTCGGAAGAATAGAGAACGCAGAGAGAGAGAGAACCTCATTGAAGGATGCCATTGCCTCTACAACTTCCTTGGTAAATGTTCGTCCAACACCTGAAGTTCCTATCAGAACTGTTGGTTTTATTGCCTGAAATCCAAAGAGATGTGAGATAACAAGGAAATATGCAAGCCAGCATTTTGTTAAATAACGTAAAATCGCTAGTTAGAACATGAACATCCCACCTGAACTGCATCTATCAGTTCCTTGATAGGTTCATGCTCGTGAGCCCAAGGCTGTTTGAAATGCTGAAGGGACTCTTTACGAGAACTAACAACCAATCCCTATTACAAAGTAAAGAACTAATAAGAGTAATGAATACATTCTAGATACTAACATCATTAAGATATACAAGTAAGCGATAAGAGGAAACTGCAATAGATGATGGACACAAGTACCTTCGAGTCCACGAGCCAAACTTTTTTTCGGGTTTCTTCAATAGGAGCATCTGTCTGTAAATGCAAGAGTCAGAAATTTGAGCAGGAAGCTTTAAATATTCAAAAGCAGACGGCAAAATAAGTTGATACCTTTTTGGATATCTCAAGAGCTATAAGCTCGGCTATACCAGTCCCAGCCTTCGGAAAGCAAAGAACTGAAGTCAGATAACGAGCAGAAGTTGAAATAATGGATGCACAGTGAAATTAACAAACACAAACTTTTACATCTCATTTTGATGGATAGTCCTCTTGGAGGGGTGGATGGGGAGGGAAGGAATGGGGTGGACAGTATAGAATATTAATCAGAATTAACCTCTCCAGCACCCAGGAACAAGAAAGTATGGTCCGCTAAAGTCCCACCCACTACTTTCAAAGCCGCAATGAGCCCAGCTAGAACCACTGAAGCTGTACCCTGTGATGAACAAGAAAACTATGAAGCTCTACAAAAGAAAACGAAAAAATTCTCAACCTGCCAACCATATAACACTTCTACCGAACTTACCTGAATATCATCATTAAAGACAAGATGAGTCGTGCGGTATTTAGCAAGTAGCTCAAAGGCATTGTGGTTTGCGAAATCTTCAAACTAGAAATGTACGAAAAAATTTCAGGTTTATGGCAACAAATTGCAGAAATTCCTTTATGCATATCAGAAAAATTCCATATACCTGTACTAGGATTTTCTCCCCATAATTTTGCTTAACAGCAGACATGAACTCTTCCAGAAGCTCAACATATTCCTGTATTAAAAACAGAAAGGCTGAAAACCACGTCAAACAAGATAACCGAAGTTAATTTGCAAAGTATTATATAATTGATTACAAAAACAGTGTAAAAAGTAAATATCGAGACCTTGCCAGTTGCTCTGTTTTGCCTCAGCCCAATGTAGAACTCATCGTCCAATAACTTCTTATTATTTGTCCCGACGTCAATCGTTATAGGTAGGCACTGTCAAAGGTAAATGTATAAAGTGAATTTCTGCAACCAGATAGCTAACTATTTGACCAATTCCTCAAGAATGAAACTTCAATATGATTTGCTTAGATATTAGATTTTCAGACTTGTCAAACTATATAGCATGTTTAGTAAGGACAATAAATTGGTACTCGAAAATACCAAGGAAGAAAATAGCTTAAATTTTGTCTTATAGTGTCCAATCCAGCTTAATATTGTTACCAAAAATGCACTAAACTAAGCCCTTGTTTGAGCCCCATTCTTTAAGAACTCATTTCTTTTCCAAATTCATTTTCAACCACACATTCTCCCAATAAAATAATTTTACACAATTTGTAAACCCAAATTTGTTACCTACTTTATAACCATACATTCTCCAAAAAATCTATTCTCCCAAAAAATGGGGCTCAAACCAATCCTAAATATTTAAATAAAATATGAGCATGCACATTTACTACCTTATTTTATAAAATAAAAGAGTCTGGCCCATGAAAATTCAAAATATACCAAAATATTCTAGGAAAATACAAACACGGTGGTGACGGGTGATTGATTTTTGAATAACCTCATCAGCATAGAATCTTGAAGAACTGGTGCAAATTTTTACTATGAGTCAGAACTTAACCCACAATTCTGTACCATTTATGAAGAGTTGCCACTTCACAAAGCATAAAGGATATACACTATGAACAATCAAGAAAAAGAACAACGAATATTACAAGGAAGTAAAGAACATAGTTAGAGAAAACAAAGTTATTTTATGCTTACAACTGAGGGACGAACACCTCCAAGAGCTGTATACAGAGAAAGTTTTCCTACTGGAATCCCCATACCCTGCAACATTTTTGAATAATTTTGGCAAATAACGTTAACCCATGCAAGCGGACGCACACAAAATCTCTGGTTTTTCAAGTTAAAATCATAATTAAGGCTACTGATGCATTCTTATCAAAAGACTAATCAAATTCACCTGACAGCCGAGATCCCCGAGTCCTAAAATGCGCTCGCCATCAGTTACAACTATAACTTGAATATTCTTTTCAGGCCAATTCTTTAGAACTTCGAGAATCCTTCCCCTAAAAGAATTATATCACTCAACGTCGGATAAAGAACTAAATGATTAAAATACTTTGATCCAGTGAAAACCCCACTTTTCAATTATAGGCAGATAAAATTTATCAACTTCATAATAGAGTAACTAAACAAAGAAAAGAAGAGGCAGCAAAGAGTACTTCTCTTTTAAGCTAATATAAAGACCCTGTGGACGCCTGAAAATGCTTCCATACTTCTGGCAAGCCTCACCAACTGTCGGGGTATAGACAACCGGCAGCAGTTCTTCTACATTATCGATCAGAAGCTTGTAGAAGAGCCTTTCATTTCTCTCCTGCATGTTTAAGAAACGAAATTAGCATATGAAAAAGAATGAGATCCTCACACTCTATTCACCATCATCAGATATATGGTCAAGAGTAATCAAAGTATCATGTGCAACCATAGTCTTAACAAAAAAAAACTCATAATATTAGCCAGTGTCAAGGTGTAAATAGATAAGTCGAGGATGCTTAATAGAACTGTCATGATTGATTTGACTTCATCCTACAATTTAGTTGTTGTAAAGGATAAATTTATATTATTGAACCACCTCATCTAGTAGCTTAAGTTGTAAAAGAGGGACATAATTTATAATTAAATTATGTTTTCAAAAACCTCCTCACATACGGCCAACTACATTTTCAACAAAGGTCTGACACGTACACAATTTTCATAAATAGGTGACGATTCTCGAAATTCGAACTTTTAGCCTTTGCATGCTCTCTATTATGACTGTAGTACGGAGACTTCAATTGGGGTAGCAATAGCATGTCCGTGTTCGATCAAGTATAAAACTAAATTTATACTATATAAATGAAGAATTTTAAATAATTTAATCAAAATGTCGACCACGTGTCGTGTTAGTACTTTTTTGAAAAATCTTGTGTTCACGTATCCGACACGTGTCGTATCGGACATACGTGTTCGTATCGGTGCTTCATAGTTGATATCATTTTGAACCGCCTCAACAAACAAAAGTTTAAACTGTTAGAAAGAGAACATTTATATTAAATACATAAAAAAAAAAGTAGTTATAGAGTTCAAAATCATGTAACCATATCAGTACTATCCATCTCAAGCAGTCACACTCTGAACTGTAAATGCATATACAAATTGCACACATAAGAAGGTAACCTCATTTGGAAAATGGAGGCCACCACATAACGCGAGACCTTGCTTTAGATTATTGGCAGTGATCGATATAAACTATACTGGCACATAATTTAAGTAGAAACGAGTAAGAAAAGAGTGGCCAAATAAATAACCTATCATCTTTATACTCACGTTTTTTTTAACCGTCTGGGATTTATCGGAAATGATGGTTGTACCGGGGGGGGTTGACAACCCCCCTCACCGGCCCCTCACAATGGGGGGGGGGGGGGGCCCACCTGTTTTAAAAACAGGTGGCCCCCCCCCCCGGTAATTGTAGCAAATCTCGGGATTTATATGACAAAATTAATATCATGATTACTACAAGAGGGCACAAGTGACTGTTGCGTGTTCTTCTGAAGGGGTGCATTTACCTGAAGGTCCATCATGACCATATATCTTTGCAATGGGACTGTAAATTGGCGCAGATTGTGCATCAATCTTTTCTCCTGTCATCATAATCAAACAGGGGTGATAAGCAACAGTCTAATTTACATAGAAAAAGTAATACGCTTCACGATCGAACTCGATGGAAAGGTCTATATGGTACCTGAAGTTCTTGACTGAAAACAACTGGTGGAAGAAGGCCGGTCAAGTAGTGGGCATCTCTTTCCTTGTCAGTGAAGGCGAGCCCTTTGTTGTGATGTGGATCACGCAACAATGTATACCCACTGAATAGAAATATAAACATTATAAATTAGTTTCTTTAGCTAGAAATATTTAAATCAAAAATTCCTTAGAAAGTTTCAGAATATTTTTAGCATATTGAAGAAAGAAAAAAAAAATGTAAATCCAGCAGTAAAATTCAACAATTTATGTTACTAAGAAACAGATCCACTCCATAAATTCACAATCACCAATACAAAACAAAATATGATGATACATTAAATCAAGAAAGATCCTGAGTCATGACTTCTGTTGTCACAGCACAAAAACCTTGTAAAGAAAGAGAATGCATAGATTGAATCAGTCTCTCTACACGACAGACACAATTCAAATCAGAGAAATGAACAGAGCTAAATTAGATTATGCAAAAAACCAATTGAAATCACACAACTTAGCATTCGATCCTTTAGATCAATGGCTCAGGAGAATGCAAATATCATTAACAATAAACAAAATGGATCATCACATTTCAGTTATGTAATCAAGAAAATAAGTCCATCATCATGCAAAATTTCAAACAAAATCGCATAATGGAGCATTGTATTTTTATAGATTACCTAGCAACAGAAACAGTCCATGGGGTGATAAATTGATCTTCAGAGGCCCTATCCTCACCATACACGTCCTTAACACCACCACCCACTCCAGCTTTATCTTCCATATCAAGAACTGATTCACCATTCATTTCCTTGAATGTACTCTCCATTGCTGAACTTATATTTCTCTCTCCTTTCTGGTACACAGAAAATGCTCGTCTCTGCCAATGAAACAAACTGAAACACAAACAAGAAAAAATAACAGCACACAAAATTAAAAGTTCTTGAAAAGACAAAGATTGTTGTGTTCTCTTTTCTTGATTTCTAGAACTCAAAACACAAAAATAACAACATCACACAAGATTAAACGCATTTTCGTTTGTTTTATGTTAGTTTTTCCGTTATCAAGAACCCACCTTTTATAGCCCAACAAACTGGTAAAAGAATCAGCCTTTTCAATTCAAATCTTTAACAAGAATGTGAAATTGAAAAAAATTAAAATGTGCACAGTGTAAAACGTATTGAGAGAAAGCAAAAGTGTGAAGTGTACCAGAAAATTGGCTCGGCTGAAAGGGATCATGACGAAAGGTACTTGTGGACAATACAATGTATATATGTAACGTAATATGTTCTCCGCAAATGTAGAGAGAGAAAGTAGGAGATTTGCGCGTTTTATAGAGAGGAAAAAAAATGGTTGTTGCAAGTTACCAATGGTGTGGTAAAGAATAAAGATAGAAGCTTTCTTTCTTGCATTTGTGCCATTTTCTTCTCTCTCTGTTATATCCATCAAAGCTGTGGCCGTGCGTGAACATGAAGACAGAGAAATTAGTTTTTCTTTATGCATTTTCCTTTTTTTTTTCAACCTTGTATTAAACCATATTCCGAAAATTAAAATCAATTTTTTAATAAATTTTGATAGAAATTGATAAAATATATAATTAAAATTGTAAAATTCATATAGTATGTAGTAGAAATGAATTGTTTACTTTAATTTAAATTAAAATATAGATTTTAATTGGTACCAAACAAGATATAAAATATGTAGATTTGAATTTTAACTCGATGAAAAGTCGAAAATTGTCAATACGGTAGATTTTGAAGGAATTGAAATTGTTGCCATACAAAATATTCAGATCAAATCAAATGGCCCAAGAGAAGAAGCTCATCTAGAGAGATCATGGTAAAAGCCCAACCAGAAATGTCATTAAATATGATGAAAGTCTAAAAACAAAGGTACGTCGTCGCCCAAGCCTGCAGAACGCACAGATATTGAGCGAATAAAACATCATATAATCGCCCAGGGCGGAAGATCAATTGTCGCCCAAAAATGCCAAGTCGCCCAAAGCCCAGCAATGACTAAAGCATTTTGTTATCCAAAGTCACGATCTAAGGCAATTTGAGCACATTACAGTTACGCCCCACGATTTAAGAGAGTTGATGGCAAACAGTTATAAAGAGGACGTGGTGATAGGAGTTGCACACGATAATTATTAGTCAACCGACCATGATGAAAGAAATGGGTAGTTACAAGTAGTTTCTAAACAATCAAAACTGCTCAAACCGTATAAAAGAAAGAGGAAGACAATGAAGACAGTCCGGACAAAATTCACTCTCAAACAGAGAACATGTAATTTACTTTTCTTAGATTAACTTTTAATTAGTTCAATTCCCTTGTACTTGTGTGTTTGTGCCCCCTGGAGGCATCTTGTTCGTATCCAAACTGTAATCTTCATATTCAATAAACATCCCTTTTTGGGACTTTGTTCCAAGAGGTTTGTCCATTACACAATCGTCTGATCCCTTTTTAACTGTTAGCGAGCAAAAACCCGCGAAACAGAAATTTATATTTCAATATAAATCAAAAATAACAATTAATTTTAATAACATATTTCATAAAATCACGACTTTTCTGCTACACATTTCATCAACTTTTTATTAAAAAAATTTTTAAAATTTTGATTTTAATCATTTTATAATATTATGAGCATTAGATAATATTATAAAAAAATATCTTAACCCTTTTTTGCCCTTTTTAATGCTTACCTCATAAAACTTGGTTTAAATAGTTTAGAAAATTATTTTTACTATAGAATAAATTAATCACTTTGCAATATTGATTTTGTTTGGTTCAACTAAAAAATTAATTAAAGTCAAAGTCAAAGTCAAATATGATAATTAATTTTAATCATATATTACATTGATTAACACACATTCCATTAACTTTTGTCAAAAAATACTAAAAATTTTATTTGTCTTTAAACCAAGCAGGGAGGGAAATCGCCTTTTCTATCAGAATATTTAAAAGAATCAAATCTTTATATTAACATTTCCCACTCAAAATTTATCATTTTGTTATAGGTCAAAATCAGTATTGATCATTCAATTTGTAGCAAAATTTCATATCAATTGCCAAATTTTATTTGTTTCAATTTTATTATTATTATTATTATTATTATTATTATTATTATTATTATTATTATTATTATTATTATTAATTTCCATGCCATGTGTCGCATTAAGAAAGATGGTGAATGCTTAGAGTCGTTTAACATAATTTTTTTTTTTAAAGCGTTATTTTTTTATTTTATTTTTTGTGAATGATGTAATTAATGATAAAGGAAGCTGATTTCCATTGGGTTTGCATATTTTGTTGATAAATTTGTGACTAAGCAAAAATATTATTGCTTGTAGTATATTTTTTTAGCTGATGTTTGAGTCACATTAAAATTTTCATTTTCATTTTCAACTACACATTTTTCAATAAAATAATATTTTCTATCACATCAATAAATTTTCCTTCTTTTTCAACCACACATTTTCTATTAATCTACTATTCCAAAATACATTCTTCTAAAATAACGTAGCTCAACTTCAATGTAATTTTAGAAAAGGAAAGAAAATTTAAAAACTTGTAATTGTTCGAATGCTAAATGAAATTTTAAATTAGGATATATAAAATTGAGATTTATATTTATGCTTCTTTTTTGATAAAAAATATCCTTATTAATATTTGACCCAATAATGATAAGTCGGTTAAATTAGAGGATAGATAATTAAGGGATAATTGCAGTAATAGTACCAAACCTTTCATTTAGTAGCAGTTTTTGTCCAAACATTTCATTTGTATCACCCACGGTATCAAACCTTTCAAAAATTAGTACATAAGTCTAAATGGATGATTTCTCTTAGTTTGACCAGATAATTGACATTGACAATAATTTTGACAAATTTTAAAATGTCAAAATGGTAATGGGTTAATTTCACAAATGGTCACTGAAGTTACAGCAAAATAACAAAATGATCACTGAAGTTCGAAACTTGCATTAACGATCACTCAACTTTCAGGCACTTTCAAAAATGGTCATTGAGGTAAGTTTTTGGACTTTTTTGTTCTAATTGAAACCTAAATTAACAAAACACGGCCTTTTCAAAATTAGAGGACCTAAAGTGCAATTCCCTTTTTTATAAAACAACAAATTGACATTTGTTTTGCTTCCTTGTTTTTTTTTTTTCCCCATTCATAATAAATAACTTGTTTTGCTTATTCCTCCTTAGAATCTAGCAATTTCTTCTTAAATTTCATTCTAAAAACACTAGAGTTCATATTCCAATTTTATAAAAAACCAATTTCACCAAAACATACAACAATTTCACCATAGTAATTTACATTACAACTTCATAGCATACAACAACTCACAATATTCCACATTTCACCAAAAAGTAGCTCTGTTTCCCCATACTTCAACATTCGCTATAACAATGTAAATTACAGCTTCATAACATAGAACGACTCAGAATGACCTTTTCACCAAAAAGAATTGTGTGTACAGAAATACACAACACATAATTTGCCCAAAATGTGCGATTTCTAGCCAAATACTGTGATCTGCTTTCTGTACCTGGGGAAAAAAAATTAGAGTTCGTTGACAAAATATATAATAGACTTCAACCAACGTCATTTCGTCATCAAGTTGTTCCATGCTTCGCTAGAGTTGGCGTCGAGTTTGAACTTCCACTGGCTATTGGCCTTGGCTTAGGTTGGGAAAGAAAATGCGGCACTACACTTTGTTCAAGTCCAGCAACAGTAGTCGGTTGTGAATAGGCAAATTGCTGTCCAAAGTGTAAATTTTAAACATCACTCTATCATAAATAAATGATGATATAGAATAATAAAATTCTACCTCATTTGTTGTGTAGCTTGCCCGTGAAGCATGATTCAAGTGATATCTTTTATTGTGTCCCTTTTGATGGCAAAAACTACATTTCAATCTCTTCTTGCCGTCACCTCTCTTATCAATCTTTTTCAGCTTCTCCTTCGACAATACAGCTTCCTCAACCCCTCTTCGGTGCTTTGTCTGTTTCCTGCCTCTTTTTTTGGTTACCCAAGTTGGGGGTTTAATTGGGTCGAAGCCACTAGAAGGTCACATTTTTGGTCCATTTATATGGTATATGCAATTCTTATAAGCTTTTACGTAAGTTGCAACTTTGTAGCTCTCGTCTACAAACTGCGAAGGATCCTTACCCCACTCACGGATACCGGCTATTGCGTGTGGACAAGGCACACCAGTTAATCTCACTTTCTACATGAGCATGTCCTCCTATTTAAATCTACCACAAACTAACCATTAGAATACGGCCCAGAAACTTGAAATTGCATTTCCCCATTGAATATTGCTTTCCACGAAAAAGAATCACGTGTACTAATTTCAAGTTTCTTTAAAAATTTTGGACATATATCGCTATGACTCCTTGCCCTCAAATCGTAACGTTTGTACATCCGTACCATCAACTTGTTTTGAATTGTCTGAAGGAAAGTCAAAATATCCGTACTAGCAACGACCTTCTAATCTACATCTATCATTATACGGGAAGACCACCTTAAATCTATTGTGAATGCTGAAGTTTTTAACCATACCCTTTACCTCGTTTTTGGACCTAAACTTTAGTCCAACCTCAAGCACGGGATCCACCATATCTACATTACCATTAAATTCTGGGTACGTAACAACTTCTTCATCCCTATTAGAATGAACGCTTCGAAGGTCATCTAAGGGTGCATATTCAGAATTTTCAGATTCATATGTTGCTTCCAACGACACTATCTCATTCCTCATGTCGAGTTCAATATTCTGGGTAACGTTTTCCTGAAAGAGAATGTCGTCTTCTTCACCAAGGCTGTAATCGGAATCATTGAAGGTGACATCTTCTTTATCCGAGGCACTGTTCAAATCACCTAAACAATGGGAAATTATAAAACGAAATTAGCTAACTGTACAGTGAGCTAACTGTACAGTGCAAAATAATAATCTGTAGGAACATATGATGAACAAGGTGATGAACTATAAGTATTGGTTGTATGCAAACATTGCTTTTCAGTTTCATGTGGCAACAGGAAACATAATATTAGAGAAATAACTTAATGCTTAAATATAGTGTATCGGCTGAGGTAAATTGAAAAGTTATAGTAAGATGTAAAAATATTGATGAAAGTGATTCCAAGATAACAGACAACACGATAAGAAATGTGCAGATATGTTCTTCACCAAGTCATACACATATTTTGTCTACCATTATTACCTCACATGAACTGACAAGCATATTAATGGAGACTTTATTCCATTTCAACACAAAAAGAACCAATTAAAGTGGACCCAAAATCTGTCCAAAGTATCTTTACGCGAAAAACGTTAAAACCAAAATGCTAACCTTCATCTTGTTCCTCCACATCCGACATGTCGAATAAATTTTAGAAGATTGAGGTCCCCATTCTTCGATTTTCTCTGAAAAAATTGCAAGTATATTCACTGTCCCGTGCGGTTTTTGAAGAAGAAATTGATGATTAAGGTTGATTGGAAGCTTACCTACGGTTTGGGAGTGTCGAGGCTGACCTTCGACTGGTGATTCTATATTTTCTTCTTGCCGGTTGGAAGTGTGGCATAAATCGTTGGAAGTTTACAGAGAGTTATGGGTTTGGTGTTTTATAAAAAAGGAAATTGCACTGCAGGTCCTCCAATTTTGAAGGGGCCGTGTTTTGTTAATTTATGTTTCAATTAGAACAAAAAAGTCCAAAAACTTACCTTAATGACCATTTTTGAAAGTGACTGAAAGTCGAGTGACCGTTAATGCAAGTTTCGAACTTCAGTAACCATTTTGTTATTTTGATGTAACTTCAGTGACCATTTGTGAAATTAACCCAAATGGTAACTTTACATTTTTTATATAATAAAATAACTAAAATCAAATAATTAAAATTAAAAATCAAAAACCAACTTCTTCTCCATCTAACCCCACACATTCCCATCCCGCACATTCCACCCCAAAACAATCACCACTACTACTGAACGACTCAACCTCACCCATTCAACGCCGACGCCACTGTTATCACCTCCACCATCACCTTCATTCTCACCCAAATTTTTTTTCCCTAAATCTTCAAACCCCAAATCTGGGCACAATGAGATTGACCAACCATCCTTTACCCAGCCTAAAATTTACAAAGTTAGTAATGTTTATTTTCCTTTTTGACTTGATAAAGTCATCAGTTTTAAGGGACATCGGCCGCGATTGTTAGCTTAATTAGAACTCTTTCTGCCCAAAATTAACTTTCTTTCTCACTGATGCCAGATATTTGAAAGTAGAATTTCTTTTGTCAGTCTTCAAAATTCTCACTTTGCCTCTGGGTGGAAATTAACTTTCCTTCTCACTGGTGCTATATATTTAAAAGGATATGTCCTTTTACGGATCCATAGAAGCTTCACTCTGCGTCTGGATGGATTTTGTAGGTCATCCAAAATCATCCGTCAGCACTTGATGTGATCCAGATTTGGGGTTTGAAGATTTGGGGAAGAAAAAATTTGTTGGGTGATGAAAATGACGGTGGAGGGGATGGCGGTGGCGCCGGCATTGGGTTGGTGCGGTTGAGCCATCCGGTAGTGGTGGTGATGGTTTTGGGGGTGGGTATGTGTAAGGTTGATGGAAAAGAAGAAGTCGATTTTTGATTTTTAATTTTAATTATTTGATTTTAGTTATTTTATTATAAAAAATATATAAAGTTACCATTTTAACCTTTTTAAAATTAGTCAAAATTATTGTCAATGTCAATTAGATGGTCAACTAATGGTCAAACTAACAAAATTCGTCCATTTAGACCTCATGTGCTTATTTTTAAAAAGTTTGGTACCATTAGTAGCACAAATGAAAGATTTGGATAAAGTCTGCTACTAAATGAAATGTTCGATACTGTTGTTGCAATTATTCCGAAAATTAATGAATATTTTTAATTTGGTCACTTTCTTGAGCTATATATTTACACCATTTTTATTATTTTCTTTGCTCTTTTTTTAGTATTTTATTTTTTCAAATAATAAATAGCATGCCATAATATCTGTAAATTCTCATTTAATAAAGGAATTGTAAACAAATATTACTTTTAGGATTTCGAGCGTGAATGGGGTCTTGAAAAGCAAAATCTATACAAGAAATGGAAATCTTGTGCTCATGGTACTTCGATTTAATTTACAAAAATACAAATAAAAATACTTGCATTGGATAGCGAAAGGAAACTAAAGATCCGTTTGCGAACAAGGCTTTTCTTTTGTGTAGCCCTCGTTCTCTATTTATAAGAGCAAAAAATAGTTCAAAATCGCTTCCGATTTGGTTTTCAAAAGAGTTTGAATCGCGAAAGGAAACTAAAGATTCATCTGGGAAAAAGGCCCATGTTCATGCACCGGTATAACTATCGCGCGAGCGCCTAGAACCAAATGGCTCTCGGGTTGGGGAAAATAGGGTGTCACGCGGGCCCAGATTCGTCTCTGAGCAGCTTCCGGTATTTTGACCATAACTTTCTCTACAGATATCCAATTGAGATAATTTAAAATGCGTTGAAAAGGTAATTCAAAGGGATACAATTTTTCCAATTCGAACATTTCTTATCCGAAAAATGGATCTCAAGTTGAGGCTTAAAATTCAGAGCATAACTTCTTTTGTTAGAAATTGATTTGTGAAAATACTTTCACTATATTTCACTCATTTGACCTCCAATTGATCCTATATGATCTTCAATCATCGTTTTGTTCTCCAAATCAACTATTGGATGTTTACACTTTGGTCCCCAAATTTTGAATTTCTTTCGTTTTGTCACGTTTTTCATTCATTTCTTCTACATCCACTAATTTGCATTGAGTTCAACGTAACAAACATAATTAACACAAAATTAAGCTATAAGGCATCCAAATTAGTAACAAATACTCAAATTTAATGGTTTAAATAAGTGTACAAAATACACTTATCAAGAGACAATACACACATGGCATTTTTCTTGGTGACTAGCAGCCGCCCTCCATTTTGCTATCAAACCCGGTCCTACTTCTGCATTTTTGTGACCGCGGTTGTGACTTCTTTGAGGCTTATTCTTCATCCTTTCGTGCTGCCTCATAGCGGCGGTTTGGATTCGGTTTCTAGTCCGATTTGTGGGGTTGCCTTTGTGGGGACGGCTATCAAAATTGAGCCCTTGTAACGCCTTAAAAACGGAGATCGATTGGTAATTCATTATTTCCTCGATTCATTCCCAGCTTTGATTTCATATAAATTGTTGTGATTTAACTTAATTCACTTTGCGTTTTTGCGAGGTAAACTTCACACTGCTTTAAATGTATGTAAATTTTTTTAAATATATTTATTTTTTTTCTTTTCACATGTAACTGAAGCTTTTGCTTATTAGTTATATTTTCTACTTATAAATGACATTTTCACAAATAAGTAGTTTTTTAACTTGTATGTGAATTTTCTACTTACATGTCATATTTCACTTATAAATAATTTTTTTAGATATAAGTGCATTTAGTACTATTAAGTAATTTTTAATATATAAGAGAATATTTATCTTATAAATGATGTTTTTACTTATAAGTGATTTTTTTAGATATTAAAAGTATTTTTAACTTGTAAAACTCATAAAATGTATTTCATATTACTCATCACTTCAATAACAAGTAACAAATAATACAGTCTAAACTCACCACACTGAGTGAGTTAATTTAATGCAGAGTGGCTATGGGAGAATTAACCAAATGTCGTATTAAAATAATTTATATACTATACGATTTAATATGATGTACCAAGTGAGTTGAGATCTGCTATTCCAAATTAGCTGTCAAACTTTCTATCTACCAACTATTTTTAAGCACAAGTGACGACGGTGAGAGAAAAGTTGGACATGTTAATTTAAAGTGATGTATCAATGAATCATTGGGTGGACAGCTAATTTTGGACCGCATTCGTACCAAGTGATAGATAGAAACATGAAATAAACTTGGACCAAAGCATAATTTAATATTCATTGTTTCTCGCAAAAATATCAAATACTAAACAATCAAGACTCGTTGATTCGTGCATGAATACCAAGAAATAATTCTTGTATCGATTAAAATTTTAATTAATCAAAGCCAAGGAATTGCTTATTGCCGGCAGAATGATTATAACAAAACCTAGTTGCTAAATTAATCATAATTGTGCTCTAAGATCCCTAAACTCCAAACAAATAATAAAGTAAGCCTAATTAAATATAACTTCTAATATACTAATTAAATAAATAAAATACGAAAATCGACTCAAGCCCATATACCTTTGAGTCTTGTACTTCATCACTCTTTCTTTGGTTGTCAATTTTTATTTTATTTTTTTAAAAAGAAAAGTATTTTGAATATTAAAATAAATGTTTCGCTGCAAATCTATGAAGGTATTCGTTTATATTATTTTATTTTGGCATTTTTTGTTTGATTATAATGAAGAATTGTAAATCTATGTAACGATTAGATTGAGGCAGGGGTGATATATCCTATCCATTTTTTCATCTCCGATTACTCGATAAGTTTCACAAGCACAAATTCTAGTTTTATAGACCTAAAAATTCTTTCACAGATTACTATGTTTTATTTTTTTAGAGCATATTATATTATTTAAATTAAACATTATTACGCGTAATGTTTATTATATATTTTAACACATTACTTATGACATATTTTTCATTTCATACTTAAAAATGACGACGATGACGACGACAATAACAATAAATAGATATAACAAGTCATGAAACTTTTTTAAAAAGTTTTAAATTATACGAATTAATGTAATATTTCATTTATATATTGGTGGGTAAAGATAATTGGATATACTGATCATGTCTATGATAATTTTAGATATTTTAATGAATTATTAAAGACAATTTTAATACATTGAACAATAAATTAGGAGGTTCATAGCCGCCTAAATGATCACTAATCATATGAATAGTTATTTGCTATATCTTATTTATATAATTTTATAAGTTTAACAATGTAATTGCTTGTCTAATTTAAGAATTCAATTCATTACTTAAAATTGTGAATTTCACAAGAGAAATCAAATTGTCAACGTTATACATGTTATTGCTTAGACATACGAATATATGATGATGATTTTCTTAGATTTTCTTTATGATGTTTATAAGCCACGTCTCCTACCTAACATCTTCTTTAGAGTACGATGAACTGAATTCAGTTTGGTTTGATCTGAAAAACTTGTGGTGCGATATATGAGGTTAAATCAAAATTATGAGAATTTTGAGGGGTATGTAGTGGTAGTGGAAGGCTAGAAAGGTGACAACTATAGAGAAAGTTACCAATCTAAATGTGCCTCCTAATCATACTCCCAAAGTACTGAACTCAAGGAGGATATGCACCCCCAATATCTTCTCCCTCCCATAGGAATCCTCCTATATTCCAAATGGAAATGAGGGGCCAATTGTTGATCACCCTGTAGTCACGAATAGCCAGCCTTCAATGGCTTACCTATAAGTCGATGATGACTAGCTCTCTTAGGTTGAACCCTGTGACTCTTTCCACTTCTTTCAAAGGTTCGGCCATAGTTCAAGGTAGCACGCTTAAAAGTATCTCCAAAAGATTCTTTAAATATAAAATGTTCTCTATTTTAAAGAGTTAACACTTAAAATTATGGTCTAAGAGACTCTATAAATTAAGATTTTAAGTTAGAGTGAGTTTTGAGCATCTTCAAGAGACTCTTTAAACATGAGTTATTCTCTATTTTAAAGAGTAACATTTAAAATCATGTTTCAAAAAACTCTTTAAATTAACATTTTAATTTAGAAAGTGGGTTTGTCTCTTCAAATTTGGAGAGTCAAACTCACTCTTTATAATTAGATGTATTCAAAGTGTTTCAATTTTTAATGTAGGAAAACAATAAAATAATCTAAAGAAAAACTAATTAAAATAAAAGACAAATAAAAATAATAAATATTTTTTAGGAGTAGTAAAATTAAGTGTTAAATATAAAGAGCTTGTTGGAGTGCACCAAAATTTTAACTCTCTAAATTTATAGATACTCTCCAAATGATAGAATATACTCTTAAAAAATAAAGAGTCGTTTGGAGATAGTCTTAGGCCTCCAAATTTAGAGAGTCAAACTTAGTATCTATAATTAAATACATTCAAAGTATTTCAATTTTTAATGAAGGAAAATAATATAATAATTTAGAAGAAAGCTAGTAAAAATAAAAGATAGGAAAAAATAATAAATATTTTTTTTGTAGTAATAAAATTAAGTGTTAAATATAAAAAGCCTATTGAAATACTTAAGAATTTATACTTTCCAAATTTATAGATATTCTCTAAATTGTATAATATGCTATTTAAAAATAGAAAGTATCTTGAAAATGTTCTAACATATCGGACAAAAAGTATTATTTCTTCCGCAAAATAATGAATATGCTCAAGCCTAGAAGATGGATTCTGTCTGTTTAGTTAGTGATGGAGAGACTGTCAATAGTGGTGGCAATCGAGCCCGAGCATGAGCCGAGCGGGCTGGCTGGCTGGCTAGCTAGTCGAGCTCGCTCGGCTTGTACTATTCACGAGCTGCTCGCCGAGCTCGGCTCGTGGGCTCATCAAATTTTAAAAAAAAATAAAGTAAAACTTATGTGATCGGAACGGTCACTGAATTTTTTTTTCAGTGACCGTTTGGTCACTTTTTTAAAAAAAAAATTTTTTCTAATTTTCTTCTTCTATAAATACTCATTCATTACATAATTTTTTTCCTATCAAACTTTCATTCTCTACTCTACTCTCTACTGCATTCTATAATTTACAAATCATTATCAACAATATCATAATTATCATTCATTTATTCTATAATCATCTTCTACATTTTTTTTTTACATTCTACAAATCATTATCATTCATTTTTTTTACAATTCATTTTATACACTACTACAAAATCTTCATTCACTTCTCAATTCTACATTTCTACATTCTACTTCAAGTCTTCAACATTCAATTTTTATTATTCACAAATGGATCCACGACAATTTGTTGAAAACGTGTTCAGTATGGAAGGCGAAACATCTGTCCAAAATCAATTTGGGAATGAATTTGCCGGTCTCAATGAATTACCAATTCCAGAAAACATTGAAAATTTCAACGTTCGTGAAGGTAGTCATCCATTTGATTTGGATGATGTTGATATTGATTCTAGTGTTCCAATTGATTTGGAACAAAGTGAAGAACCTACATTAAATATTCCTGATACAAGAGGGAAGAGAAAGGGGAAGAAGCAGTCAAAATATTGGGACCATTTCAAATTGGTTAACACTGGTCGTGTGGTCGATGGACTTCCAGAAACCAAAGTAGTATGTAAATACTGTCAACAACGACTGGCATGGCAAAAAGGTATTGGAACCACCCACACCAAGCGTCACTACAAAACATGTGCGGCCAAACATGAGCTTCTCCCAGCTGGTCAAACGCAACTACAGTTTGGTACTCCAGGCGCCGATGTTAATACTATGCCACTTTCTACGTGGATGTATTCGGAGGAGGAAGCTCGAACAGGAATGATGAAATTCGTTGCCGCGACGGAGTGCCACTAGCAATAGTGGACAGTCAACATTTCGTAAACTACGTCAAACAATATCTTCAACCGAGGTACGTTGGGGTAAGTCGAAGTACTCTTCGTTCTAATACAATTGAATATTTTCTTAATTCAAAGAAACTATTGATTGCGGATTTAGAAAAATATGGGGGTGTGATATCTTTAACTTCGGATTTGTGGGAATGGATTAATAAGAGATGTTATATAGCTGCAACTGCACAATATATAGACCCACTTTGGGTCATGCATAAAAAAATTATTGCTTTTAAAATTGTTGAGTATCCTCATAACGCTCAAACTATATTTAATGCTATTATGTTAATAATTAGAGAATATAAATGCGAGAGTAAAATTTGTTCTTTTACGTTCGACAATACTTCTGTAAATAAGGTTGTTATCGATAAATTGCATAGAGTACTTCAACTCGATTTCGGTGGTTATTTATTTCATTTTTTATGTGTGTGTCATATTTTTAATTTAATAGTACAAGACGGTTTAAAACATGTTAAGGATGAAATTAACCGAATTAGGAATGCACTTATATATATCACGATTACACCTAGTAAAAAACAAGCATTTGAGGAATTTTGTAAATAAGATGGGAATGAGCATACAAAAACCTTTATTACTGACGTAGGTCATAGATGAAATTCAACTTACTTATTATTAAAATCACGTGATTTTGAAGTGTTTATCACTGAATTTTATAACAATAGGCATATTAGAGACGAAGACGATACTATCTTAAATGAATCCGATTAGACTACAGTTTTTAAAATTTTTGGCAAGTTTTTATGAGACTACAAATATATTGTCTGGTATTTATTATCTCACTAGTTGCATGGTTCTTGAACGTCTTTATATATAACTGTTAGGGCTTTTAAGAGATATCAAAATGACCCCAATTTTCGCCCAAAAACCAAGCTCGGCTCGTTGGCAACGAGCCACAAGCTCAGCTCGTGCAAGCATGAGCCGAGCTCGTGTGGGTATGGGCCAAGCCGGCTCGGATCGGCTCATTGACACCTCTAACTGTCAATAGTTGATCTCTATGATTGAATCACTCGAGCGATCTTAGAGGCGGTGATTTACTTTGTAACTGTGAAGAATGTCAAAAATTCGAACATACTTATCTATGACTCGTGAACTTGACCGGCGCAAAGTCATACAAACACCCAATCTTTCAATGAATTTGCAGCATCGGGGCACACTTTTATAGTCAACTCCAAATTTTCGTCTATGTCGGACATCTGTTTGGTATAAATTAAAATTCAGACTTAAAAAAACTAAGTTAAAATTAACAACTATTTTACCCATACATTTTATGGAATTCACAAATTTAACCTCATATTTTATTAACTTTTATCAAAATCTACCAAAAATTTGATTTTAAATCTACGCATGCAAATAAACATTTTTTACAAGTTTTATATTATTTCATAAAAATCACCACTTTTTGGGGATACAAAACTCTGCTAATCTTCTATTCCACTTACGACGTGCATCGGGAGAGACGAGATCAAGAAAGATACTATGATGCTCATGTTATAGAGATCAAAAGGAGATTGCATGATGTAAGAGGTTGATCCATTATGATCATGATAGTAAAGAGGTAAATAGTGTTCTCCTGTGGCATGATTGGTAAGGTAAATTAGATTAACACTATAGTACTAAATAAGAAAAAAAAAATGTTTATTTTATTATCCGATACGATCTAGTACTATGTAGTATATAAATTGCATAGCATTATTCAAAGTACATACAAATAGACTCCTGAAAAAAAAATTAAGTTTTGAACTAAGAGATTTGATACTGCTTAAACTTTTAAAGCTGATCATACATACTTTCTACACATCCCTTTACACATTCCGTATGACTCTAACAATTTATGATCACTTAAAAGCATTACCGAACAAGTATTAAAATTCTCAAAATAGGCAACTCCGTAAATAAGATCAAATGTCTGGCACAAAAAATTAATGATAAAATTTTAAATTATATTGCTATTTTCCAGATATAAAATCTGTGGTTAGCCTCCAAGTAATTATTGTTCAAAACTATACAAACTTCCAACAATAAAAGCATGTTTGGCCAAGCTTAAAATCCAATTAAAATTGAAAATATAATCGTTATTGAGTCTCACTCGTCTAATAAAAATCAACAATAACAACTAATTTTTCAATTTTAATCCGATTTTAATCTCTACCGAACACGCCCTAAGTTTACAAGTGAAAGATTTCAAACTGCCCAAAGCTTTTCATAACAAGTGCAGTATAGTAACAGGACGTAGCAAATAATAATCTTATATGTTGATGGTACAACGCAAGCATACTTCAACATCCAATGGCACGACCAGTTGGCTTGCCAGTCAAGGACATGTAATTTTTTCTCTTCAATCGAGAAAAAATTGGCAAGCGTCTCACAGCTCGTATGAAAAGTAGAAGATCATCTTGTAATCTTGTTGAAATCTCCAAGAAAATTGGGATGCATCAAGAAACAGTTCGCCCATAACTCACCGATGCTATGTAGAGATTTTTTGCCCACTTTTCCTGCAAGACATAACTTACAAATATTACCTACAAAATATTGCGAAAATTGCCAAAATGGGTTCAACAGCAATAAAGGATATAAACAGTCAACCTTAATGTGCGTGCTTGGAAAAGCAGAAGTCCGAAGTGTCTCTTGTGTTTCGTCTGCAGGTTTTCTTCTTGGAACACTAAGAACAAGAGCAGTTTGATCCCATGTTGCTGCAGTTGATGTGATACGATAACCAGCATCCCACCTTTTATGAACACCTTCACTGGGATAAAGAAAGTCCAACTCGACAACCTGAAATTTGTGAAGGATGTGATCCAAACGTTATTTTCACCCATAAAAAGATGCATACTGATCATGGTAGCAACATACCTGATCCGAAAAACCAGCCCCACGGGACATAACAACTGCCCACCTATTTCCTGCAGTTGCCATGGCAGTGACAAAGAACCCCTCTCTCCATTTCTTGTTTATCCACTTAAATGGAAACGAATCGCTGACTTTATAGGACTGCTGCAGATACGAAGTACCTGTATTTCATAAAGAACGGGAATAGGTGAACCCCTATTGCATCAAGAGACAACAAAAGTGACACCAACCTTTCGACATAACTACAAATGATCTCCCATTATTTGCCCCCGCTATTGCGCTGATGTAATAATTTTTCTCCCACTGTTCCATAATCCATTCCTACGGCAAATACAAAGGAAAGATTTTAGTTCATGTGTGTGCAGGAGGCAGACCAATTAAAATAATAACATGCACAAATTCATAAATTTTGATACGCATTATGCAGCCATGCTCACTGGTGTCCCATTTTCATTTCATTAAAATATGAAAAAATTGAGATAAGTAGTACTAAAATTTGAAATGCAACGTTTTTCTAAACATTTTATTTTCTTTACTCAACAGGTTGACAAAATCTAAGGTATCTATAGCATGTGAAGTGTTATTTTTCTCATTTGAAACAATATATTGGAAGTGTTAATTTCTTTCTTCACAAACAAGGTCAGAAGATTACAAGAGACCTTGTGAAGAAATTGTGGTGACAGTTCATAAACTTGTGCAGTAAAGCCTGTCCCTGCATCCATAATTAGGGCCCATAAGTTCGAAGAAGATGCCACGCTGCTGATAAATAATCCATCTTCGTTTCCTCTCTCATTATGCTGAGCAAGCCTTAAATCTGCCACATTATAGTGATATCTACAAGACCAACCATAGGACACAAATCTATTATAATCGGAAAATCTCAGGAAGAAACTTAGTGCTATAAGCCACGCATACCTTTGCTTCATAGGGCGGCGAGCATTATAAACACTAATCCACTGCGTTGCAGGCATTCCGATGCGGACTTTTTTCTTTGGTTGCTCATCATCATCCTCGTCTATCATCAGTCTTCCTCTCTTTTGTCCAACTTGATATATAAGCTTTGTGAGCAGAAAGCACAATACCAATTTCACTAAACTCTGTAGGACGGTAAAAATTTCAAAGAAATGCAAAGAAAAAATTGTAGAATACCTTCTGAGCACCCTCAGTGTTTATTGGCCTGATGCTGGGATTTGGACCAATTATTCCATCAAAGAGGGAGATGCATTTTGCATAATTAGGCTCCTCGTCAAACTTTAAGTTAACAATATAATCAACAAACTGTCTGAAAGGTGCTGGGCAGAAGCAACATAGGGATTCTGGAGAAGTTGCCATCTTCTTTTTACAGACAAGGAAGCCTTTATTGTCACCCTAAGTGAATCATCAAGTTAGCATACATAATTAATAAATCACAAGGACAAAGCATATTTCAGATCTGCAAAATAGCTACCTGAAACCCCTGCCAAGGGAGTCGACCACGGAGAAGAAAAATCATTGTATAAGCAAGAGATTCCAAATCATCCCTACGGCTCCCAGTCCTTCCAAGATGAGCATGCACACTGGCATAACGTACGGTTCCCCTGCAGCACCAGCATTCTCAAGTGTCAAATAAGCAACGAAGAACAGATCATCACCAGACATAGCAAGTGAAGAAAAACAAAATACGGTCCCATTAATAATTTACCTAAATATGTCCGGCCGTTGATCATAATCAACATGCAGGCCAGTTGAACTATCTCTCCAACGAGTGGCTGAAACGTCAAAACAGGTGAAACATCAGTGAATATGACATTCCTCTGCTGTATTTATAGTTTGTGCTAATTTCACAAAAAGGCTACAGTATGCCAGATAATTTACCCAATCCAAGATCAACAAGAAAAAGTTTTTTCTCTTCAGGTGTTCCTGGTGGACCAAGCAAAAAGTTCTCAGGCTTCACATCCCCATGCACGTATCTGGACAAATTTATAAAAGGAAAAACGCTATTCAAAAAAAAAAAAAATTATTTGAAAGAATTGTTAAACAAGTCAGATGAGCTACTCATTTTCATAATTGTTTCACTGCATCTTACCAATACAGTCTTAATTAGTTAACCAGTCAAAATGATGAGAAGATGACATTCTGTAGGCACAAGGGAAGTGAAAAAATAAATCGAAAGGACCCTCCTAATGTCATAGTTGAGGACATAGCTACGAGAGAAAAGGAAGAGGACTTTGCCCATGCCTTTACCTTCAAAAAGCTGAGGCCTAAGTCCAATCCTAATGCAAGATGTGTAACAAAAGTAAAAACAAAAAAAATTAACAAATTCTGTATCACTTTACCGAGAAAGGAACGCAAAAAAAATTTCAATTAACATCTGCAATTTCAGAGAGTATAATGCATTTATGAGCCAAAGTCATTGCAGATCTTAATTTATAAATTTTAATATTTTCCATCTGTAAGTCTGCTGATGCATCTCTAAACCATTCAGTTGATTTTCAGTCCTATTCCTCTCCAACTACAATCACAAATACATAAACATATCAGTAAAGTGCGTACCAGTTCAGCATCTACTATACCCAAGTGTATTTACATATGTGCTTCTGGTCATGTTTCAGACAATAGATAGCGACTTTAAAAAGGCAAATACTCTAGTAATCCTCATTACAAATGCATACCATCAAATAATAGAAGTTATGCAAACGGTATTCTACAACGAAATACGGAAGGACTGTAGTAATCTCAATAAATGTATAAAATAGATGCTCAAGACAACTTGTGCTCAATAGACTGCCCAATAAAGGTAGGTTTGTCATTCTTAGCATCACTACTAAAATGAAGTATTGCCACTTAAATGCTCTAATTCTATCATGGTTGGAGTCCAGATAAGTTCAAAGTAATTACCCTCTGGAGTGCAACTTCTCTAGGATGGAAATTGCTTCAATGGCAATACATGCTACCATTTCGATGGACATCCTGTACAAAAAGCATTCTGAAGTTAGATGCATAATGCTGTACAAGAAATTTAAAAGGGGACAGAATAAATTTTGGTGAATAACTGTAAAAATGAACACTAACGTGTGGGAAGTATTGTTCCAGACATCCCATAAACTAGGACCAAGTATATCCATAACCTGTAAATATGGTATAGTTTGTCACGTCCACATAGAAAATCAGATAAATCATAAATGAATTGAGGAACAAACTAACTACCACATGAAGCACCTACCATAATGTAATAGTCACTTTGCTGTCCTTTGTAATGTACACGTGGAATGCCATGACTGCCACCTAGTGCACTGGGAAAGCACAGGGAACTCTTGAGACCATTCTTTTGAACTTGCGACAAGAAGCAATTATAAGAGAGAAAGAAATAACTCACTTGTAGACTTGCCACTCATTAGGGGGTCCATAATTACAGCCTTTGCTGCTCTGATGCTCAAATTTCAAGGCTGCCTAGAAAGGTCATGGAAGAAATATTCATTTTCATAAAAAAAAAGCTCACCACTACAAGCTACAGAGTATATAACATACCTCTAAAGCTCCTGGACCTGTTCTTTCAATCGGATTTGGGGGATTTATTCGGCGACCAACATACACTTGCCCAAATCCTCCTTTACCCAGTTTCCTCTCAATACGATAAGCTGGAGAACCACCAACCTGGACCTGTTTCGTAGAAAGCATCTAATTAACAAAGACACAACAAGGTAAGCTACCATATATCTCATATCTGAATTCCCACACGCTAGCTATGTGCAACAGAACCTTGAAGAAAACCATCTGGTGTAGAAACACTAGTGAAATGCATTGATCAGCTAGAGCTAAATTGCTTGCATATGACCAAGATTTTTGTGTCTACTCTTTTGCTTGGAAACAAAAACACAAAAACTGGACAGGCGAGTCAAAAATAAAAAAGAGTTCCTTTCCTTATTAAAGCCCATAAAAATTGAACTTTTTAGAAAAGTACTCAAATGAACAATGCAACGCATTATAGAACAAATACATTAAGCCAGAAATGTACAATAAATTCCACAGATACCCACTTACAGTTGACAGCAAAGCACCTAAAGCTTCCCCTTCAATTCTCAAGCACAATTTTCTCGTACAAATCACTCAAAAGGACAAATTTTTCAACCCGTACCACACTCAAACAGTCACCCAAACAACAACAGAACCTAATGCAATTGAATGCCATAAAGTAATATATACAGCTCTATTTAGCAAAAACACTCAAAAACCAAACAGACTCCAAATAGAAACCACTTCAGCAGACTGCTAAAAAGTAACAGAAAAGTCAAAAATTTCCACCCCAAAATTTACCGTCTAGCCCATCTCTATTTGAAAAGCCAACAACCGCCAAAATAAACCCATAATTTAAACATCAAAATAACATATATATAACTGCAAAAATTGGAAAGTGTTTCAAGAAAACTTCAACATACCCTTTCGGGAATGGGAGCAGTGCTGCCCTTGTCACCATTGCCGTTGCACTCATCCATCTTCTTCTCACCCAAATCTTTCTTCACTTCCTCGGCTTTCTTATTACCCTCACCCCTCAATGACGTCGTATTTCTCAAAGACGTAGCAGCAGCATCAATATTTCTATCCCCACTATCACCAGTATCATAATCCAGCACCACAAATTCCTTATCCTTTATATTCTTATTATTGTTTGTCCCAGAGGTTCGTCTCCCTGCAGTTCGCCTGGAGTTCCTTCTACTAACAGGGGTTTTCTTAATCGGGTCGGGTAGTCGAGCGGTCCAGCGGCCTCTACGCAGTTGAGGCATATCGATAATCACCCATCGATAGTCCGGTAATCTTCATCAAACCTTTCACCTCCTCTTAGATCAGCGAGACCAAAATTGGAATTTCACACCAGAAATTGAAACAAGAATCAACTGTTCGATTATGAAAGCGGCGAAGCTCTCGTCTCTTGTACGTTTACGTATATATATTTCTCTTTTTTCAATATTTTTATATTCATTACAAGGGTGTTTTTGATTGGGATTAAAATTAAATTTTTAATGGAATAGAAGTTTTTGAAATGTGTGGTTGAAAAGACGTGAGACTTATAAAAGATGTGGTTAATATTGATCGTTTGACTTTGACTTATATTAAAATCAAATTTTAATCCGATCCAAACATGCCTTTATAAAAAACAATATTTTTCTCGTTATTATTAACATTCTTTTTTAATATTTTCTTTTCTTTTTTATCTTCTATCATTTTCTCTCTTTTTTTCTTAAGGAAAAAAATTCAATTTTTAAATAAAATTTCCTTTTAACATTTTTCACTTTTTTTTTTTCATGGTTTCTTCCAAATTTTCATTAGAGAAAGATCAAATTTTATTAAAAAATATTTATAATTAATTTCTTTGTTTAGTTTAATAACTTTCTACAAGTTTAAAAATACTTTTAATATTGAACATTAGAGAATTTTTTTCATCAAAGACTATTAAAATGTTATTATTATTTTTTTTTTGTATTTTTTTTATTTTAAAAGTGAATTATATTTTCATATTCTTTTCAAGGATATTTTTATTCACATTAGAATTATAATTTTACTACTATATGTTGTGAAAGATTCGAACATGCAAGTATCGATTTACAAGGATTTGCAATAAGTTACATACAATATTTTTACCTAAATTGAAAGCCCATAAAAATCAAATGAATAGAAATAAGGGAACAATACATAAATAAGGTATTTAAGTATCACTATTTCAAAATTAAGGTTTGAGGTTTTAAATTTCAAAAATCAGGTTTTCAATAAAAATTATTTATAATTTAATTAATTAATTATATATTTTATTAATAAATATATAAAGGTCACAGATCTATGCAATTTGGTCACAATTCAAACAATTTAAGATCATAATTCAAAAAATTTATAGGTCACGGTTCGTTTATCGGTCACAAATTAAAAATTTAAAAGTCACAATTTGTTTATTGATCGCAAATCACAAAATTTATAAGTCACACAATTTATTTTATGGTCACAAAATATCAAATTATAGGTCACAGATTATTTTTATTGGTCACAAATTAATAAATTTGTAGGTCACACAGTATTTATTCGTCACAATTTATTTTTTATTTGTCACACACCAACCAATTTATTGGTCACAATCAACAAATCATTTGTGACTACCACCAACACAAAACCATCGTCTCTGCCGCCACACCAACACCACATAAACCACCGCCGCCGCCACTATCGCCAAAACTGTCACCGCAATCACCACCAATCCACAACCACAACCACAGCCACAGCCACTGCCACCACCATCTCCATCACAGTCACTACAACCATCACAACTACCATCTCCTCTATCTTCATCCCAATCACACCGCAACCACCGACCCCCCTAAAAAAATCCCCAAATCGTGATGTCGTCCCACGACCACCACCACGAACATCACCACCATCGCCGCCACGACCAACAACCGCCAAAATCAGCACCACCACAGCTTCCACCAACAACCGCAAACACAACCAAAAAACCCAGAGAAAAAATGGCCGCCTGTGATAGAGATCTGCAACGTCAATTTACAATAATCTGCAATAATCTGTAGCTTGATCTCTCCCTACCCATAACAATAGATCTCTGCAATAATCTGTAGCTTGATCTCTGCAATAGATCTCTGCAACAAGAGAGATTTCGCTGCGGATCCGGTGGTGCTGTCGCAGTCGACACGACGGCATCTATCTTGGTGAAGCCTGAAATGGTTCAGTTTCAAACACCCACGGCCTTGGGCGGGTCAGAAAGTGAAGCCCCGGTTTTGAAACCAAGGACCGTCGGGTTGACCAGGAAGATTACCAAACGAAAGTGGCGTGCAAAAGGTGCAACTACGAAGAAACAGAGAGAGAGAGACTGGGAATAGAAGCCTGTGATAAAGTGAGAGGAGAGAGAGAGATAATTAGGGTTTAATTTATAATATTTAAATATGAATTATTAATTATTAATTAAAACCTGATTTTTGTATTATTAAACTTGATTCTTAATTTATGAAAATGAAAATTTAAAACTCATTCTAACTGTAATTTCCTCTAGAAATAAAAGTATGTTTCTATGAACACTTTCAGAAAATTTGTAAAAAGTATATAAAAAATCAATAAAAGTTCATTGAACTCTTTAGTCATTTACTTAAAAAAGTCTCCAAAAGTCTTAAAGAATCCAAATTGTAAGACCAAAATCCATCAAGTGAATCCAATTAAACTAAACAATTCAGTCTTTTTCGAATATATATATTTTTATTTATTTATTCAAGATAAAAATGAAAGCTTCTATGTAAAATATTAGGAAAATTTGCACCACTTTCTTAGCCTTAATTCCTAAAAGGGCGGGGGCGGTAGAGGTGAAGGATTTTCGTCATATCAGTCTTGTGAGCGGGTTATACAAGATCTTAGCAAAAATCTTGGCTAATAGGTTGAGATTGGTGCTGCCAAAGATAATTTCAAAATCTCAAAATGCTTTTGTCCAGGGGAGACAGATTTTGGACTCGGTTAGTGAATGTCTGGATAGTAGATTGAAGAAGGCGGAGCCTGGTGTTTTATGCAAACTTGATGTGGAGAAAGCCTATGATCACGTTAATTGGGAATTTCTACTTTACTTGCTTCGGAGATGCGGATTTTCGTAGTTATGGATTTCGTGGATTCGTTTCTGCATCTCTACGGTTCGTTTTTCCATCCTCATCAATGGTAGTCCGAGTGGTTTTTTCGCAAATTCGAGGGGCCTAAGGCAAGGGGACCCATTATCCCTCCTACTTTTTGTTATTGTTATGAAGGCTTTTAGTCGGATGATGGACCGGGCTGTTCGTGGAGGTCTTTTTTCAGGTTTCATGGTGGGGTCCCCTCAAGATCAACAGGTTTGGATCTCTCATATATTTTTTGTGGATGATACTTTGATTTTCTGTGATGCTGATCCGATCAAATTGGAGCATTTGCGATCTATTTTTCTGTGGTTTGAGGTTGTCTCTGGGCTGAAGATTAATTTGGGTAAGTTTGAGATGGTTCCTGTGGGCGAGGTCCCTAATTTGGAGGACTTAGCTCATATCTTGGGTTGTCAAACTGCGTATCTCCCTATGAAATATCTGGGGATGCCTTTGGGTTCTTCATTTAATGCCAAAACGATTTGGAATCCGATTATTGAGCGTATGGAGAAGCGCTTAGCAGGTTGGAAACGCCTTTATTCATCAAAAGGGGGGAAGGTGACTTTAATTAAGAGCAATCTCTCTAGTTTACCCACCTACTTCTTATCGCTCTTCCCTATTCCGGCTGGGGTGGCACATTGCTTAGAGAGGGTACAGAGGCACTTTCTTTGGTCTGGCATGGGGGAGGAGACAAAGTTTCACTTAGTCTCGTGGTCTCAGGTTTGCAAGCCTGTTCAGTATGGAAGGTTGGGGGTAAAGGACCTTCAACGTTTCAATAAGGCTCTTTTATGCAAGTGGTTGTGACGTTTTGGTATGGAGAGGGATGCTCTTTGGCGGCAATTGGTGGCTGCCAAATATGGCACCAACTGGGGGGTTGGTGTACCAAGGAAGCGAGGGACTCTCATGGGGTGAGTCTATGGAAATTTATTCACCAAGGCTAGTCTTCGTTCTCAAAAAACTTGTATTATTTGGTAGGGGATGGATCTCGGGTGAAATTCTGGCATGATAGATGGTGTGGTGATGTGCCATTGAAGGAGGCTTATCCGGAGTTTTTCTCTATCGCTCTAGATAGAAATGTGTCAGTGGCCGCCCTCATGTCTCACACTAATGGTATGCTTCACTGGAATGTGCTCTTCACTCGGAGTGTGCAGGATTAGGAGTTGGAATCCATCTCTTCTTTTATGGAGCTCCTCTACTCAATTAAGGTGCAAGGTAGAGGGGATGATCTGATTAGTTGGGGTTCTTTGACTTCTACTGCTTTTATAGTTAAGAGGTGCTACCGCTCCTTGAGTTCCCCATATCCTACATCTTTCCCTTGGAGGTGTGTGTGGAGATCCAAGGTGCCTCCTCGAGTGGCTTTCTTTTCGTGGACTGTTGCACTGGGGAAGATCTTGACTATTGATAACCTTCGCAAACGTGGCCTTATTTTGATTGATTGGTGTTGTTTATGTAGGGAGAGCGGGGAGAGTCCTGACCATATTCTTCTGCACTGTAAGTTAGTTCGAGAGTTGTGGGATTTGGTGTTTGGGCTGTTTGGGGTCCAGTGGGTCATGCCGAAAACAGTTTTTGATCTTTTCTCATGTTGGAAGGGGTCTAGTGGTAGTAGCAGGACTTCCATGGTGTGGAGGGTTGTTCCCCACTGTGTTTTTTGGTGTGTTTGGAGGGAAAGAAATGCTAGACATTTCGAGGATACTGAGACCTCCACTTCGGAGCTGAAGAACAATTTCTTTCAATTATTGTTTGAGTGGGTTAAGGGCTTGGGTATTCTTTCCATCAGCTCTCCCGTAGAGTTGTTGGACCATTGTATTCTTTGACTACTTTGTCCTTTTGTATACTTCTAGTATACTAGGACCTTTTTTAATATATAAGTTTGTTTACTTATCAAAAAAACAACTCATTATCTTGTAGCAAGATAACCTTTAACATGTAAAGGGTGCAGATTAATCTCCTAGCATTTCATTGTAATTGTATTATCATCTTTGTTATATAGTGGACTTTTTCTCGTATGTCCAACTTTTTAATATTGGATTATTCTCGAATTTGTAAGATATAGAATTTGAAGATAAAAAGTTACACTAGCTAGAGATGGTAACGAGTTGGCTCATGGGCTCAAAGCCTCAAACTGCTTGGCTTTACTCGACTCGACTCGACTAATATTCTAGATGAACTCGAGCTTTTGAGACCACAAGCCGAGCCAGATGAGTCCATGAGTCTATCATTTTTTTAAGGGAACAATACATAATCCAGGCCTTTAGTATGCATCATTTCAAATTTAAGAGATATTGTTTGTATATTTAAAAATCAGGCTATAAATGAATATATATTATGTATTATATATAGAATATATATATGGTATGATTAAATATAATTCTTGAAATCAAGCATTCAGTTACTATTTCAATAGAATCCTCCAAAACACCTCATCATCACCTCTGAACAAAAGGCCACAAATATTTATACGGCGCAATTATTCGCTGCAATTGAAAATTATTTGAGGTCACAACTAATCGGAATTCAGAGGATCGAAATCAATCATTAGTACGCTTCGCTGAAGGATTTGTACAATCTGCAATATCGTCGGTATATGATTTTACGTGTTCCTGTTATAGTTATGTGTCTTATTGTTTTATTTTGGATCGTAATTGACAGGATGCATATTTGTTCGTAGTAATTGGAAATTGATCACAATCATATATTATGGAATCATCGTTGATTGAGACAAATCAATACCAAACAAATTGTTTAACCCGAATGTGTGTGGGTATGTGACCAGAATTTCTCGTGTGACGTTAGATACGGTAATAACGCCCGCCAAGTTATGAAATGCAAACCAGAATGTCTCCGTGACCGAAATTTATATTTGTGACCATGATTTGTGTTTGTGATCATAATTTTTTCCTGTGTCAAGTATAATCATAAGTTGTGACCTGTATCTGAATGAACTGTGACTGGTAATGGTAATTGTTACTGATATTTTTCTTGTGTATTACTGCATAAATGGGATATGTCCAAGTTTGCTTATTGTATTGAGTACATTTTTCATTGGTGTTGCTCGATCATAATTGTTGTTATGTAAAGCTTGTAGACACGGTAATGACAGAGTTCGGTTTCGATTCTACTAATGTGGCGGTCACAATGAACTACGTATTGAACATTGATCTGCCTCCAATCAAAATAAATAGTGACAGTAATGTTTTATCGTACATTACTCTAAAATGTATAGATCATAACCCTTCCAAATATCCCATAAACATTGAGGTAACAACAACAGAAATTGGACAACAATGTGTCAGTTTTCCAATGGTCAATCAAGTTGCATATGATGTAAATTCTAGATGAGAGTTATTTTCGTTACATGATATATCATATGATATAAGTGAAGCAATAGTAGAACCATCAGATTACAGTGATGAATATGTGGTCAGGATTGTATATGTTCCTGATATTAGGAATATAGAAGATGGTAGGGTGTTTCGTAACAAGGAGGTTCTAAAATTGAGCATATCTTTTTATACCATACAAAATATGTTTGAATTTGTGGCTGTTCGATCAGATAAGGAGGAATATCTTGTCAAATGTTCACATGATGAGTGTAGTTGGATATGCAGATCTTCAAAGTTGGCAAAAACAGAGCTCTTTAAGATTAGAAAGATTAGTAATGGTCACACATTTTCTTCAAACATAGTATTAGGATCTCACAGGCAAGTGTAAACGTTCGTAGTGTCCTCTACTATAAGTATACATCGTCGTCTACTATATATACTCCAAGCGATATATGTAATTACATTTTACATACCTACGGAATTTTTTTGAACTATGTTAAAGTTTGGAGATCCCGGGAGAAAATTTTGAAAATGATTAGGGGTGATCCAACAGATTCATTCAGGCAGCCACGGAGCTACTTTTATATGCTTGAAGGACGAATCCTGGAATGTTCACAGGACAAAGGTTGATAGTCACAATAGATTCAAGTACTGCTTCATGGCCTCAGTGCATCAATTCGATGATGGGTCCATTGTAGGCCTATAATTGTTGTTGATGGCATATACTTGAATGGACACTACGGTGGTATACTATTCACAACATATACACATGATGCAAATAACAGCATATTCATAATCACATTTGGAATTGGAGATAATGAAAATGATAGATCATGGACCTGATTTTTCAAAAATTTGAAAAATGCTTAACGAAATAGGGAAATACTGTGTTTTGTATTGGATCGTTACAACAGTATCAAGAATGCAATTGAATGTGTTTATCTAGGGACCTATCATGAGATTTGCTCATATCATCTTCTACAAAACTTGAAATCCTATTACAATAAATCAAGTCACAACATAACTCAAGCATTCAATTCAGCTGTTCATGCATACACGTTGTCAAAGTTCGAGTACAACACGCAACAGTTAGACACAATCAACTAGAAGATTATGGGTTACCTGGTAAGATATTACTTTCGATCATTAAATAATGTCACGGTTGTTATAGATTTTACTTATGATTAATGTTTTGTGTTTTGTAGAATGAAGTTAGACCAAAAAAGTGGTCACGATTCCACATGCCTACGAACATATATTCCACTATGGCGTCTAATATAGTAGAATCGATGAATGCAGTCGTAAAAACAGCAAAGAACTATCATATTGTAACTTTGTTGGAGTCATTACGACAAACTATACAATCTTGGTTCTGTAAGAATAGGGACATTGCAAATGACACTTTCACAAAGTTGTCTAGTAAGTACGAGAAATTGATGAGAGAAATATGCACAAATTTGAGGAACATGAGGGTAACAATTATATTTGTTACATGAAATTTAATATATGTGACCTGATAATGAACTAGAACATTTAATCTGTGACCTGACATGTTGGTTTTATCTCTGTAGACGAATGACATAATCTGCGTCGTTAAATTTCTTTCTGAAAACGAAAGTGAACAAGAAATATTCAGTAATAATGTATATAACGACCCGACCTTGTGCCGGAGCTATCATCACATCTTACATACATAAGTTGAAACCTGGGAGGGTCTGTGCCCACCTTACCCCTCACGGCTTTCTGATGCGTCCCCCAGGATTCGAACTCAAGATCTTTATCATATGAGAGACTTAAGTTGAAACTTGGTACTCAATATAGAATTCGTACACGTATCGAGAAGCAACCCCAAATTATAACATTTCCATACACGTGCAGTACCTCCACTTACATATTCAAAGTTATAATTAAAAAAATAAACTAGCTTTTAACAATTTCTTCGATCTGCAATATCTTGGAGCTGACTTATTCGAATCGACTTTTTCTCGAGCCTGAATTATATATTTAATTACGATCTATCCAATGAGACCAATATTCATATATTTATCATAATCGGTCAAAATCTAAATATATGACTCAAATAAAATTTGAAATTGCATTATATCATTTTAGTCTCTAACTTTTCATAACATTAAAATATAGCATACAAAATTAAATTCTATTCTATGAAAATTTTCGGGGCATTACAATCTCCCATCCTTAAAATATTTTCGTCCTCAAAAATTTACATTGGCTAATCGAAGAGTTCTGGATACTTGATTTTAAGCTCTTCTTCTTTCTCCCAAGTTGTCTCATCAAGTCCATGATTTCGCCATTGGATCTTAACTAAGGGAATTTCTCTGTTTCTGAGTTGATACATTTTTCTGTCTAAAATCATTGTCGAAATTTCTTCATGTGAAAAGATTTTTTGTATCTCCAATGTCTAATAATTTACCACATGATTGGAATCATGAACATATTTTCTGAGCATCGAAACATGGAACACATTATGCACTGCTGCGAGTTCAGATGGTAAGGCAAGTTTGTAAGCCACACTACCAATCCTTTCAAGAATTTCGAAAGGTCCAATGAACCGTGGCCTCAACTTTCCTTTCTTGCCAAACCTCAATACACTCTTCATTGGTGCCACCTTTGGAAAAACTTTGTCACCCACTTGAAATTCAAAATCCCTTCTTCTACCATCAGCATAACTTTTTTGTCGGTCTTGTGCTGCATTTATTCTTGCTCTAATCTTATCAATCGCTTCAACTGTTCGTTCGATGATTTCAGGACCCAAAATTCTATTCTCTCCGACTTCTTCCCAATGGATAGGAGATCTGCATTTCATACCATAAAGAGTTTCATATGGGGTCATGCCTATAGTGGCTTGAAAGCTATTGTTGTAAGTGAATTCCACTAACGGCAGATGTGTCTCCCAACTATTACCAAGATCCAAAACACACGCCCTCAACATATTTTCAAGAGTTTGAATGGTTCTTTCTGATTGTCCATCAGTCTGAGAGTGATAAGCAGTACTAAAATTTAGTTTCGTCCTCATGGCTGCCTGCAAACTTTCCCAAAATTTTGATGTGAACCTCGGGTCTCTATCTAAGACAATGGTGACTGGAACTCCATGTAATCTGACTATCTCTCTAATATATAATCGTGCGAGTTGCTCCATATTAAAATTTACCTTGATTGGCAGAAAATGGGCCAACTTCGTCAGGCGATCAATCACTACCCAAATAGCATTGTGACCTTTTGCTGATCTCAGAAAGCCTACCACAAAATCCATCGCTATGTGTTCCCATTTCCATTCTGGAATATCCAACGGTTTCAGTAGTCCTGATGGCCTTTGATGTTCTGCCTTGAGCTACTGACAGACAATGCATTTCTCCACAAATAGACCAATTCTTCTCTTCATGTTTCTCCACCAAAATGTATCTCGGAGATCCCGACACATTTTCGTACCACCTGAATGTACAGCATACGGGCTGGAGTGAGCCTCTTCCAATATCTCGTTCCTTATACTTTCATCCTTATGTACGCACAACCTTCCTTTAAAAGTTAGTATGTTATCTACAGACACTTCAAATCCTTTATGTTTGTTTGTACCAACCTCAGCCTTAATCTTCTGCAAAAATGGATCCTTATCCTTCCTTGATTCGATCTCGAAGAATAGGTTGAATCATGAACGCTTTTACTGTTGCTGTAGTCTTGGCAGGCGGAGTGATGACTTCTAATCTCAGCTTCTCAAAGTTCTTTATCAAGTGTTCCCACACAGTGGGTAAAACTGCTAACTGTGATCCTATCTTCCTGCTTTGGGCATCTGCAACTACATTAACCTTAACATGATGGTAAAGAATGGTACAATCATAATCTTTCACTAATTCCAACCATCTTCTCTGTCTCATATTCAGTTCCTTCTGCGTGAAGAAGTATTTAAGACTTTTATGGTCTGTATAGATTTCACACTTCCCACCATAACGGTAATAACGCTATATCTTTAAGGTGTGAACTACCGCTGCAAGCTCCAAGTCATGCGTTGGATAGTTTTGTTCATACTGCTTCAACTGTCTCGAGGAATAAGCAACCACTTTTCCATGTTGCATCAGAACACAGCCCAAGCCTTGCTTGGAGGCGTCACTATAAATTGCAAACCCACCATCGTCAATACAGGAGCCGAAACTAATCTTTGCTTGAGTTCTTGAAAAAAATTTTCTCATTTTTCCGTCCACTGAAACTTCGCACCCTTCCTAGTCAACTGAGTCACCGGACTTGCTATTTTTGAGAAACCCTCAATAAATCTCAGATAATAGCTAGCCAACCCTAAGAAACTACGAACTTCACCGACACTGGTTGGACTAGGCTATTTAGTTACTGCTTCCACTTTAACTGGGTCTACCTCAATTCCCTGGGCGGTAACCACGTGACCAAGGAAACCCACTCGATCAAGCCAAAATTCGTACTTCCTGAATTTGGCATATAATTTCTCCTTCCTCAAGGTTTCAAGTACTACTCGAAGCTGTTCTTCATGCTGCTTCTTATCTTTGGAGTGCACAAGTATGCCGTCAATAAATACTATGACGAACTGGTCTAAGTACTGATGGAACACTCTGTTCATTAGATCCATAAATACAGCTGGAGCATTGGTCAAACCGAAAGGCATGACAGTGAGTTCATAATATCTGTAACGAGTCCTGGAAGCAGTTTTCGGTATATCGCTTGCCTTAGCCTTCAATTGATGATACCTCGACCTCAAGTCGATCTTTGAAAACACTGTTGCACCCTTTAATTGGTCGAATAAATCTTCTATTCTTGGCAGTGGGTATCAATTATTGATAGTCAGATGATTCAATTCTCGATAGTCAATGCACATCCTTATACTCCCATCTTTCTTCTTTACAAAAAGTACAGGAGCGCCCCAGGGAGATACACTTGGTCGAATGAAACCTTTCTCCAACAACTCCTCTAATTGCAACTTCAATTCTTGAAGTTCTTTCGGTGCCATTCGGTATGTGGCTTTAGATACTGGTGCTGCTCCAGGAACCAAATCAATTGTAAATTCTACTTGCCTATCTTGTGGAATGCTTGGTAGATCTTCTGGGAATACGTCTGCAAAAGTCTCGCACGATGTTAATATCAGTAATAGTCATTTCTGTATGTTGGGAACCGATGATATTAACTAGGAATCCCTGACACATCTCCTTCTGCAACATCTTCTTCGCTAGTAAAGCCGACACCAGCCGAGGTAGAAGCTTGAACTTTGCTTCGAAGAAACGGAACTTTCCTCTCCTGGTCTATGAAATAATACTTCCTTCTCATGACATCAAATGGTTGTATGATTGAGTCCCAACCAGTCCATGCCCAAGATAAAGTCAAATCTTTCATCTCCAAAAGGTATAAGTCCGCTTGTAGTACTTTCCCGTCAATCTCTAACTTTATAGCCTTAGTCATCTAATTTGTGCAAAGAGTTCTTCCTGAAGGGATGCTAACCTCTAATTCAATATTCATTTTCACACATGCATAGTTATACCTAGCGACGAAGGATGCAGAGATAAAAGAATTTGTAACACCAGAGTCGAAAAGTACACAAGCAGGTACATCAGATAACAACATGATACCTGTTATTGTGATTATATTGTTAAATCTAGCGACGAAAGGTGCTAAGTCAAGAACATAAACATGTACTTCAAATAATAATAAAATACCTGCTATCACATTCGGATTCCGATCCGCCTCCTACTGATTCAATGCGAAAACTTGAGCATTCCCTTTCTTGTGCTTGTGCTTGTCATGTTCATCATCCTTCTTCTTTGGAGGCTCTGTACAGTAGAGAACAATGTGTCCTAGTTTACTACACCGAAAACACGTGTTCTTTCCAAGTAAGCATTCACCTCTGTGGAGTTTATTACATTTAAGACAAGGTGTAATACTCACATTTGTCCCACCAATACGAACTCCTGGACTTGGTCTTTTATTCTGCCAGTTACGTCTGTCCTTACTTTGATCATTCCACTTTCTTTTTCCCAATGGTTCCTTGGTTGTTGGGCACACTGTTCAAATGTTGTCCTTCGATAAGAAATAACATGAGCCCTCTCTAACATTTCACGATATGAAGTGAAACAATGGGACATAATGATCATCCCAATCTCTGGGCGTAGACCATTTTCGAACTTCCTGATCTTCTTAACTTCGGTATTCACCAAGTGCGGGGCATATCTTGAGAGTTGCTCAAATCGCCTCTCGTAATCAGTAAGCGACATATTTTCCTTTTGTAACGACCCGACCCCGCGTCGGAGCCGTCATCATATTGTACGTACTGTCCGATTTGGGAGAGCCTAAGCCCATCTTACCCCTCACGGCTTTTTGACGCGTCCCACAGGATTCGAACCCCATACCTCATCATATGGGAGACTTAAGTTGAATCCTGGTACCAATTGGGCACCTATTTTTGTAACAACTCGACCTCGTACGTACTGTCCGCTTTAGGAGGCCCTGGGCTCATCTTACCCCTCACGACTTTCTGACGCGTCCCCCAGGATTCGAACCCAAGACCTCCATCATATGGGAGACTTAAGTTGAATCCTGGTACCAATTGAGAGACGCGTCAGAAATTTGTGAGGGGTAAGATGGGTCCAAGCCCTCCCAAAGCGGACAATATGTACGATATGATGACGGCTCCGGAACGAGGTCGGGTCGGGTAGTTACAAAAAAAGAGGGTCTGGGCCCATCTTACCCCTCACGACTTTCGACGCGTCTCCCAGGATTCGAACCAGGATTCAACTTAAGTCTCACATATGATGGAAGTCTTGGGTTCGAATTTTGGGGAACACGTCAGAAAGTCGTGATGGGTAAGATAGGCTTAGGCCCTCCCAAAGCGGACAGTACCTAAGATATGATAACGGTTCCGGCGCAAGGTCGGGTCATTATAATGTAATTGTGACTTAGTTATAAATTCCATAACACAAAATTGGGCACATACATACTTGTTTCTTGATTTGTAACCTTTGTTGAACAAGTTTTAAAATGAAAAGCATGAACTTTGTCTGCTTGCTTATCATGCTTGTCAAAAACAACAATACCATCTGAATGCTTACTTTGTTTTCCTATACCAGTAACATATGGGAACTGTAGTATCCTTGTGAGCTTGGGAGCCCTCTTAATCGACAGTCCAAACATTGGTGTGGAAGGAGGTGATCCATGCATAATGATATAACATTGAATGTGTCATCTAGATGGTATGATAGAATTGTGTCCATGCACACAATTTGTGACATGTACACGCAGATTTGTGACATACGCACACAAATATGTGACATGTGATCTGTGCACACAAATATGTGATCTATGCCATGTGTAAATAAATATGTGACATGTGACATGTGCAAACAAATATATGACCTATAACATTTGCACACAAACATGTAACCTATAAATTTTGATCTGTGACCCGTGTAAAAAAGTTTGTGATCTAGAAAAAATATATGTATATAAATGAATTTGTAATACCGTTTCCTCATGAATTTTGGTATTCTTGATCACACCACTTGTTCATTAATTTCAGTTTGCTTCGCCACACCAATTATAAAAACATCAACCTACTGTTGTACTTCTTTAAATTTGAACATGGCAAGCAAGTTGACTACGCTTGAAGTGAATGGAGTTGATGCAATCCCCAAATCAAATGATGGGGTCGAAGGAATATATGGGTATTCAAGTTCATTAGTAGGGTTCATCTCACCATTGCCTTTCTTATCCATTGTTTAGTCAATGTTTGTAACATGAATGTAACACATAAACTAAAAATCAATGTTAAATATGGACCATGAAAATTTTTGGTGCTTACAGATGTACTTACTTTCTCCAACTCTTCTGCAACTATAGCACTCTGCCTTTAATTCTTGTCATTGAATTTTTTAAATATTGTAAACATCGTACTTGATATCAAATAGTCACAGAATCAGACAAAAAAGGTCATGTTCGACATTTTCGTCCATCCGTAATCATTAGCAACCGTGTTCTGGGTTTATCTGATTGGAAAGTTGCACTCGTGTCTACATGGTCTGACTCTTTGAAATGTACGTCTCATGGTATATGTGGTTGCCTTTGTTTCATATATAGAACACCACTCATATATGGAGCCACCATCTCCAAGTCAGACGAATAGATGTCATATACTTGAAGTTGTGACCATAATACAATTGAAACACTTATTATTCATGTAATCATACATGGAGTATCATTGATTGTGACATGAGTTCATTCAATATCATTATTGTAATGAGATAATGAATATCATGAAATATGCATGCGACCTTGGAATTATGTATGTGATCTGTGAATACGTACTATGAGTTGTGACAAATTTGTTACATATATGAATTGTTTGAAATGTGACTACATGTTGTGATGTGCAATTCATTTCTGACATATCTCTATATCAGTCGTGATCTACAAACTATGTAATGTGCCTTGTGAACGGGGATCTGAGACTACTATATGAAATTGGTGTTTTATATGCTATACTACCAAAGCTAGATTTTACTAGTAAAGTATTTGAACACTTACATTAGAATAGGAGAAGACATCTTCATCCAATTTAACTATAGACGGTTGTTTATATGACATCCAATTCATAATGTGGAGGTACATGTTCCCCATCCTATTGGTCATAAGTCCATTGAGTTTGGGAATGGACACATAAATCCAAACTTGAAATGCAACCAAAAAACCATTCAGTCTCTAGTGAGGATTCCTATGACCTAAACCCTCTTTTATAGATTTCATAGACATCTCAAATAAATCATTATCCTAAAAAAAAATCTCCATTACGTTAAAATCTTCTACCAGAGCAAACAAATAGTTTTCAACCACCTTCTTGTATGACGTAGATGAACAAGTAGGAACTAATCAAATATAGAATCGCAAGCCTCACAACATCATGATCATCTACGTTTGACACATTACAAAATATATCTCTCACATCTTCGTTTGTAACTAGTTTCAAATCCTCAAAATATGTTTCCTTAATCCTATATGGAACATTCTCAAGCCTTTTTCCCAACATCATTACCAATATATCTAAGACTTGTGACTAAACAGAACTCACACAACAAAAACGGCATGTATCTGTTTGCGTCCTTGAACCACATCTCATTAAGATTTGGTTGCTTCACCTCCCTCAACAAAAGGTAGTACATCAATTGGGGTTGCACAACAATCTCATGGCATTCCATGAAGTATGAGAAACATGTGTATGCACATAATAGCCCTTTGTTCGTCAGTGAATTTTGACAGAACATTCTTGGTCACATGGGTGATAATTTTATTTGAAAACCATAGATCGTCGGGATCACGTACTTCCATTCCTAGATCACATTAAAGAAATTGTAAACATATGTCAAATATATTGTACATGTTCACATGATCATCTAACAGAAAACACATAACACTATATAAGAACCAGGACAAAGACATGTCCCAATCTCAGTAGTACATAAAATTGGACACAATCTCTTCACATTACACTCATTCTATTAAATCAAATTGATCACATTCTATTCACATTGTACACACAATCATCTAACGGGAAACACATAATACTATTTAATAACCATTACAAAAACATTTCAAAATCTCAAGAAAGTCCGTAATATTGGTCAGAATCCACAATTCACACATTCTATTCAACAAATATTAGTCACATTCTCTTAACATAAAATATAGAAATGAAAGTCCCAAATCATTATTAAAAATAATTGTCACGCTAATCATATTAATGGTGACAGAAGATTATACAAACGGTAATAGCTTTGCATAACATTTCGCAGTAAAAACTGTAGATCACAAATGGAAAAATTTCCTACCAAATTAACACTGTTCTATTCATACTCATCCAACAAATTTGAAAAAATGAATTACCTATAATCTCAAAAGACTAACAAATTAATTTACATTCTTCAATTTAGGTTTTTGTTGGTCAATCGGAGTTTTGGGGATTTCTTCACGAACTCCCTTTGTGACTTTCTATCTTCTTCTTTTTCCTTGTTCACTTCCAGATACATCATCGGCTTTGAATTGTCATCCGGTCACAACTCCTTGTTATTGCCATTTTTCAAAATTTTTGGTCACAAGCCTTGAGACCGCGTTTCGCTCTTGAAGAGCAAACGGATTGTGATGATTTTGGTGATTTTAATTATGTACTGCGAGAGTAATGTGAGAGGGAGTTCGACTATTGATTGAAATAAAGGAATAGATATTTGTGGAATTTAAGTAAGAATCAATTTGGGTTTATTGATTGAAGGAGGGAGCGCTCGAAGTTTTGGCGGTTTCTTAGAGATAGTGTTTACTTATTTGAAAACTCTCTCTCCAATTTTAATGTAAAAGGCGATAGTGGTTATGATGAATAAATGTTTATTTAAAACATATTAATTAATTAATTAAAATCTGAATTTTGTAATATGAAACTTGATTATTGATTTATGAAAATGGATCTTTAAATACCGCCCAGGCTCTAATTTTCGCTTTTTTAATATGAAAAAAAAAATTGTTACAACAAATACACTAATTAATTAATTTAATGGAGGCGGAGACAAGGTTACAAAGAATTCGTTATTTATACGATAAATTATAAACACCATGTGACGGAATTACAATAAAAAACTAATTACTACGACAAGTACATAATGCTCACGACCCACATAATTTTTCCTGACTTGAGACATGCTTTATTAAACATAAACGAAGTTAAAATGAACACTAATAAAATATTGTACAATTTAAAAAAAAAATAGAAATTTGAAAGTAATTAACTAACTAAAATTTATAATATTTTGTCATGGCAAAATTTTCAATCCTTTATTCAAATGAGACGTGGCCTATACAATAATTGCAGTTTGCTTTGAAATTTTGCCAACTTTTCCTGTGGCACATGTTGCCAACACCGAGAAGAAAATTCTCGAGCTCTGGAATAAGCCAATTATTAAAATAATTCACTCTAAATTTATAGACGGTGGTGTATAATTTATAAATTTGTCAAATGGAGACTAAATTGATTCTTATGGCTGCAAATTCACTCTAGAAGTACTTATTTAAGGCTCAGCAGCAAATGAATATAAATATTTAACACTGCATACTCCATGCCTTCAAAATTTAGCCTCCATTTGGCAAATTATAAATCGTTTATAAATAAAAACAATTTTAATACACGAAATGTGTGTAATAAATGAACAATAATTATGAAGTAGCTCAAGGTTGAGCTCATAGACTCCCTCAATGAGTCAGCCCTTGTATGACTCATCGAGCCTAGGACTTTGGGCCCGACCTGAGCCTAGCTTGCAAGCTTGGTGAGCCGTCTAGGCTCATTACCACCCATAACACTAACCATCCACTTATATGTTTAAATTACTTTATAGTCCCCAAAGTTTCATCATAACATGAATAGAATGTTATTTAAAACAAGTCTAGATAATTTTAGTCGACATGCAAATAAATGGAGCCTATATCTTTTTATTTATAATAATGTTAGTCAACTACAATGGCGTTAAAGCATCAATTTATGAAGATAGTAGGGTTACTACTTACTAGCATATAGCCAACCTTACTGGACAATTTGATAACGATTTTATTGTGCCACGTAAACTTATGCTTAACACCAGTAAGACTCAATATCAGCATTCTTACTTTTAATTTGAACTACATTAACTCATGTTCTGTACAAATTCTTTAAACATCATTTTTTTCAAATTCATTTTCAATCACTTTTTTCTACTTTTTAACAACTCAACAAAATTCCTTTTTTTTTTCCACGAGATTCATTCTAAAAAAATTACATCAAACAGACCCTTAAATGAACCACTAGTGCTATATATCATTCCATTTTTACCACATTGATATTGGTGATCATTCATCAAATGCAAGAATTTGTGTATTCCAAACGCATGCAAGTTAAAAAAAAGCAGCTTTAATTTAGAAAATTAAGAACTACATTAATTTACGCATCACATAGCACAAGACAAGGCAGAAACTTCAAAATCTAGTTTTTGTGTTTTGAGCTCGAGACCCTCTTTTCAAATTTAACGTAAAATAATTTACTTCAGTTGTCACGTAAAGTTAGGCTTGCTTTCCTTTTTCGTTCGTCTCAAATTATAGATCATTTTTCTTGTTGATAGTATAGCTAATTTTTTAGTTTTTTAATATATTCATATTTAATGTTCCTTGTTATCAATAAATATGTACTACTCATATTTAAATAGTTATTTAATGTAGGGATATATTAAGAAAAAATTATATTTTCAACTATGTTAGTTATATTTTCTTAATCTGAATAAAAAAAAAAAGGAAGCAAACTTATTTTAGTGGAATGGAAGTAGCATTTATCAAACGAAGAAATTAACAGTAGCTAGAACTTCGTTTAACATTTGAGTTCAATTTATAATACTTTTACGTTTTTGCCTTCGTAATTTGATTTTAGTTATAATTTATATTACTTTACAAGTTTTATTCATTTTTATAGTGAAATCGTTTATATATGCATATATATATACTTGTTAAAAAAAAAAAAAAAACTACACTCGACGTATTATAACAAAAGAGCATAAGCCCCTGTTTGTCTCCCATTATGGGAGAACGAATAGAGTTTTGAATAGTATTTTTTGGAGAATGTGTGGTTGAAATTTAAAGAAAATTTATTGGTTCGTGTGTAGAATATTTTATTATGTGAATGTGTGGTGGAGAAATGATATTGTAGCAAACAATTTAATTTTTTAAAGGATGACAAACACACCCTAAGTATGATGAACATAAAAAGTTCATTTATTACATCTTAAGCCCCCGTTTGAACCACATTATTTTTTTCATTATCATTCTTCTACTCATTTTTAACCACACATTTTTCAATAAAATAATATTTTTCATTACACATCAATAACTTTTCCTTCTTTTTCAACCACATATTTCCCATTACATCACTTCAAAAAAATATATTCTCTCATTTTATGATTTTAATATGCACCAATAAGTTGGAAGTCAAGTCAGACCCATTCCATAAATTTGTAATTTATTTTATCATCAGACCCATTCCATAAATTTGTAATTTATTTTATCTTCCTTATTAATAAAATATTTTAGGGCTAAAAAATATATGAAAGAAACACAAAATGTCTTGATCCTTTGACTTAATTCAATTTTATTTTTATTTTTGGTGATTGAAGTCTAAAGATTCTTTAAACACTTTACATTACCCTTGTTTAATTTGGGGGTCGGTGCACGAAAATAGTGGTGGGGTATTGGATGATTAAAAGTATTCCCTATCCATAATTATGCTCATTTTCTTTTGTCGTTAATTAATATTCTGTCTTCCCATAGAGATAGACTTTCTTCCATTTTTACACAATAAAAAAAATTAATTAATATAGTTTGAAATATAAATTTTAGCCCAAGTCTCATGAAATTAAAATCTAATTTTAATCAAAATCAAATTTAATAATTAATTTTAACCATATATTTCGTGAGATTCCCAATTTTTCAACCACATATTTCATGAATTTTTATCAAATCAGCTAAAAATTTGATGTTAATCTTCACAGACAGTGACTTACTTACATTTTTCTTAATATAACATTACATTAATAATGATTCAATGCACATTAAATATGTGCATATTAGAAAAGAGTAATGCTATTTAGTTTCGCTGATGTTACAATCTCAATTTAGGTGGCGTTAATGTGTCATTAAATAATAGATGAAGTCATTTAATTTCACCTTTCATTTAACCTATCAATTAGCACTATTAGTATTATAACCACAGTAGAGCTACATGACATTATTCATTAGGAAATTAAGAAATTAACTATACTCTTAATAAAGAAAATAATTTATAATTTGGAATAGACGAAAAAAGAAAGCAAGTCTATCCTATGGGGGGAGTAAATTTAAAGTAGATTTTCGATGGAAAAATAAATCTAACTTGTTATAATAAAATTTCAATAAATATACGTATTACCTCTCAAACAAAAGGATCCAACTAAGGAAGAATCATTTATTGAAATAAATATCGTTACAACGTGGCCGAATTTTGGTGGTTTGGCATATGAGAAAAAGTCTTATCTAGTCAACTAATTAACAGTGAATTAACTCTCTCTTCTATATAATTAATTATCTATATATAATTTTGTAGGCTCTCATCCAAGAAAATTCTCTTTCTTCTTGTCTTCTGTCAAAAGGTTTTTCCATGGCAATAGACTCTCAGCCCAAATGGGAAGCAAAGGTAAGTAAAAAGCTAAACAAACATAAACCAGAAGATGTATGGCCTTTCTTGGAAGATTTTTGCAGCTTCGACAAGTGGCTTCCTAGCATTGACACATGTTACAAAGTTGAAGGCGTCGAGGGGCGGCCCGGCCTAATCCGGTACTGCGCCGCCACTCTACCACCACCTCCGGACGGCACCGGCAGTGAAGAGACTATCAAGTGGTGCCATGAGAAGTTGCTAGAGGTTGATCCAATCAAGAAGCGTCTAAGCTATGAAGTTTTGGACAACAACATGGGATTTAAGACATACAAATCAACATTGGAAGTGTTGCCATCAATGGATGGTGATGATGATCAAAAGGGTTGTTTGATTGAGTGGTCATTTTTTGCTGATCCAATTGAAGGGCTGAGATTTGAAGATATGGTTGCATATCTTGATTCTTCTCTACAAGGCATGGCAGAGAATATTGAGAGAGCATTGGAAAATGAGTAATTACTTTTGGATTCTAATGTAATGTTATTTTCTGATTATAAGTTGATGTGAAGTATGATACTTTATGGCTTATGCTATTGCTATATTATTGGACATTGGACTTTGAGTTGGTAGGTTTAGAATTCAAAGATGCTTTGGTTGAATATTGATGTCTACTTTAATTTCTGCACTCCAGCATTTATTTCTGCAAATAAAATGATGTAAACCAGAATTGTGACCTTCTGGCTTTTGTACAGTCTTGAATTGTACTTGAGTTTTGATATTGGGTTACTATCACAAAATTTAATTATTCCACCCCATTATAATCAAACAACGATTAAAATATATTTTCAATCAATACACCATAAAAAGTTTATAATTATACTCATAATACAATAAAAACTAATAAAATACAATATTGTGGTGTAGTCATCCTCCCAATATATTTCATCTTTATTTTATTTTTTCTTAGAATTTTTTTTTCTCTTTCCGCTTTTCACCTCCATCCGTGTTGATGCATTACAAGTTTTTCATTATCCACCCCTATTAATTTAACTGTGACATATATGGCTTAGGTATAGACTAGTGTTGTCAATGGGCCGAGCCGAGCCGGCTCGGCCCTTTAAGCCACGAGCTCGGCTCGGGCTCGGGCTCGGGCTCGTGGAGAAACGAGCCACGAGCTCACGAGCCGAGCCACTCGTGAGCTCGTTAGCTCGTGGGCCGAGCTCGCCCACGAGCAAACGAGCCACGAGCGGCTCGGCTTGGCTCGGCTCGTGGCTCGTCAAATTTTTTTTTTTAAATGTTTTTTCACGAGCCCACGAGCTCGGCTCGTGGGGAGCTCGTGGGCTCTTTCCCACGAGCGCTCGCCTCTTAACGAGCCGGGCCGAGCTCGGCTCGTCTACGTACCGGTCTGCTCGGCTCGAGCTTGAGCTCGTCTTTTGACGAACCCGAGCAGCTCGTGGGCATGAACAGTACGAGTCGAGCCGACGAGCCGCTCGGCTCGATTGACATCTCTAGGTATAGTGCCCATTACCCCCAATAATTAGTTTTTGTAATTGTTTTCCCAAGACTTCTTTGAATTTTTGATTCAATGACTTCAAATGTAGCAAGTTTGGAACTAAATGGAGTAAATATGCTTCATGAGGAGTTTGGCTTATCAACACCTACGAAAATCCCAACTTTCTCTCCAGTTTTCTCCAAATGAGTGTAAATAGACCCAATAATTCGTCTTTACTAATTTTAATGACGTGTTGGTGTGTTTCAACTTCATTATTATTTTTTTTTTAATTTTTGCTTGTGGATGAATCTTTAGTAATTTACTTCCAACAAATACATTATGGTGGCGATGGTGCCTCTACGTTGGAAGCGTAGGCGGCATAGGAAAGAGGGGGATCCTTAATTTATCGTGATTAATTCTCAATTCATGAAACCACCAGATTAAGAAACAAAAATAAAATAAAATCATGGAATAACACCATATAGTATAAATACATTTACCATGAGGTAAAGAAAATTATCTTTGCTATAATGGAAGAAAGCAAAAGTCACAATCGGCGGAAAAGTTATGCACAATTAGATGTTGAAAAAAAAAAGGAGAAAAAAATTAAGATTTTTGTTTGTGGCAGAACAATAATTTATTAGGCTAATTATATATTAAACTCTAATTATGTAATTTTATTTAAGGCTATTTAAATAAATAAGAAAAATAAAATTAAAATTAAAATTTGTAGTGCTTTGATATTTGCTAACCTTCATCGTGTTTTGAACACATCTTCAAGGAATTGGAAGGGGCACGAAATATATAGACGATGTCATCTTGATGTTATAAACTTGTTAAATTATCAAATTTACAAGAATAATGTTATTTATCTTTATTGGGGATGATGACCATCATATTATGCCCCTGTTTTGTGAGATTAAAATCACATTTTTGGTAGATTTTAATATATATATATAAATTTATGAAATGTATGGTTGAAAAGTTGTGAATCCCATGAAATATGTTATTAAAATTAATCGTTGACTTTAATTTAGATAAAATTCTGAATTTTAATCCATACCAAACATGGCTCTGTGACAATGTTAATGATAAGGTCAAGATCTGTTTTATGCTTTTAATTGAACTTTACCATTTTATATCCCACACAATCCATCACCAGAGGTTACCCCTTGGGGAGAAATGGCATTATTCACTTTTCTGTAACTACAAAAATAATGAAAAGGGTCGATTCAATTGATGAAAAATATAATAATATGTATTGTATATCTAAAGATCTTTGAAATTATAGATGTAATTGTCGTTTATGTTGCTACAAGACTACATGCAGAATACGCGGTATATACTTATCTTTACTCAAGAGGATGTAAAATTAAGATATTGAAAACTTATAAATAGTTAAAAGGGTTTTGCTACTTATACATTCGGGTTGACACCCCGATATATAGCCCCTTCACAAATAGGAGAAAATCGTGGGCCCCTTCACAAATAGGAGAAAATCGTGGACCCCTTTTGTGAGTGAGGTTCTATACAAGAGTGTTAATCCTGGTGTACAAGTAGCAAAATCTTAGTTTAAAAATACATATAAACTTAAACTTATGACATTTTGTCAGTTTTATACCATAATTAAATTATGTTATTTGAACTTAGAGAACATTCAAATCTTTTTATTAAAATTCTATCCCAAACAAGGGTGGAAAGGAAACGAGGATGGGGTGGGGACCGAGCTACATTAAAGGAAAGTGGGTAGAAGTTATGGTGAAAATATGTTAAGAGTATTACTAGAATATCATGACATAAGTTTTAAAGTTTCATGAGAATGTCGAGAGTTTTCAAGTGTCAATCGAATTTTGAAAATAACTTTGCCTTTTGCTTTGATATTATTAATAAATTTGTATAAAAATGTATACTTATTTTAATAAATTAATTCCTATCATTAAATTGTGCATTTTTTTTCATCATTTTTACATAATATAAGAAAGGGTTAAAAAGTTGTTAGTTGGCGCTTGTTCGAGGCTTCTCATTTTTCTATAATCGGACAAATTCATATTTACCTCGTTACAAAATAAGATTTCTAAATTCTAAATATACTATGTTATATTGTTATGTATGAATAATTAAAAATACTGTGTGATATGTGAAATATATTAATAAATACTATATTCCAAATTACATCCCAAACAATATTCTGTAAGTGAATTTTTTTAAATTAATCTAAGGCCCTGTTTGATATACAAAATTTTCCATGAAACTAGGAAATTTTTTTTCCATTTTCCATCTTTTGCGCTGTTTGATAGTCTAATTTTTTCCTCCCCACCCGCCACGTTACTTTTTTCCCTTGAAAATATTTTCCCTCCCCACCCGGCTACTGCAAATTTTTTTTTTTTTTTTTTTTTTTGACAATGGAAACAAATGTCATAACCAATTGTAAAAAAAATTCACTTTAATGGACAATTTTCATATAAAACAAAGTCAAATGACAACTAAACTTTGATTAAAAAATGATTTTTTAGAAAAAAAAAAAAAATTCCTTTTTTTTTTTTACTTTTTGGCAATGGAAACAAATTTTATAACCAACCGTGGAAAAAATATCACTTTAATGGACAATTTCCCTATAAAACAAAGACAAACGAATACAAAATTTTAAAATTTTTCGGATAGAAAATTATACCAATCAAATACATTTAATTAACAATTCCCTACAAAACAATTTTTAGACAATTATTTTCCCTGAAAATTATTTTTTTCACCAATTTTCCACCCTTGCAATCAAACGGACCCTAAACTTTTCATTTATTATCTCTTCCAAATCAATACAAAATTCAAAACCCAGTATGGGCAACCTTACGGTAACTAGTAGTCTCTGGCGAAATTCATACTGTGGCTCCTTTGTTCTACATTTATCCACCAAGAATCTTAATCTGGGGCCGTTGCTAAAACGTATAATATCGATTTCAATAAAGAATTTGTAAGGTAATGTTACAGATTTTATTATGTGTTGCAATTAGATGTAATTCATGACAATATGGGATTTATCCCCGATTCGTATGTTAATGTAGCATATGAATGAATGATTCATGATACACATTGAGTACTACCAAATCCTGTTGAAGTGATTGCAAAATATGGTGGCAGGAAAAACATTTGACAATCAAATTAAATGGATTAGGTAGTGTCTCCATTTTCTCAAAGTCATCATTGGTTGTTAAAGCGTATTCTTAAAATCCCTATAATTATAGTTTATTGGAAAAAAATAAATAAATTATGATGTACATCATTTCAGTTTCTGATTTTGATTTTGAATTAAGTGTTATCCTATTTCTAAATTACTGCATAATTAAATCTTTGTTGTGTCTGCCTCGTTAATTTATGCTAGGTATATTTCAAATTTCAGATAACAATATATGTTAATTCCTGTATTTTTTTTCAGAAAAAGTGAAGAATGAATTGTATGGCGAAAGTAATCCCTTTTTGTATGCATTGCTGAAATGGATGTCGTAAACGTCTTTGTAATGGCAGAAACGTTAAGCCTTCTTGTTTCCTTTGGTTACAAGTACGTTGAACTTGTTGACATGATAATGAGTGAACTGAAGTTTGATAAGAGAGATTCAAGCATGAGATCAATATATGAATTCTGAAATATTTCTGTGGATTACAAAGTGTTGGGTATCTGTAAAAGGATCAATCTTTGATAATGATTTGGATTTCTATAGAGAATTCTAGATGTGGACGAATATGATTGAATATGACGTCAAATTGGGGATTTTGACCTTGATTAACGTCTACAATAAGCTTATTTGGTGAAATAAAATCAGCTACCAATTGATTATCCTACGAGAAGTGATTTTCCATTTTTTCTTTTTCCCACAATTTTGTAGTATTTTTGGGATAAGATTTTTTTAAAGGGAAAATTGCAGCCAAGGTACTAAACCTTTCAGTTAATTGCAGATTTTTCCCAAAACTTTCATTTGTGCTACACATGGTATCAAACCTTTAAAAAAATCGTAGCTCAAGTCCTCATTGACATTTTCTGTCTGTTTGACCACCAATATCGTCAGTTGACGCCAGAAATTAAAAAAAAAAATTATAATTTCCACCATACACACTTTTCCTATCTATTATTGCACTTCACAGTTTACTTTCCCTCCATTTTCATCACTATTAATATCCTTCTCTCTCCCACAGTTAGTCAGGAAAAATCAGCACGCAAGTGGAGATGAGTGTATGCAAATGTGGTTCCCCAGCGCAGATGAAGACCTCATGGGCGAACCTGAACCCAGGAAGAAGATTTCTCACTTGTCCTTGAAACCAAGATCTGGGCGGATGTACCTTTTTTGTGTGGTGTGACCCTCCTATGTGAGAGATCTAGGGATCTGATTTCAGGTCTAGTACGGGCTATGAGGGAAATGGAAGTTGAAATCAGCACCCTCTAAGCAGCAATACCAAATTTGTGGAAGACTTGGTTGTTCGGCTTTGTGTGTGGAGTGTTTGTAAAATGAGTTTGTACCTAGGTATGAGGCTGGGTTTGTGGGATGAGCGTGTTTAGTTTCAGAAATTTAGGCTTAATGTTTAGGCGTTAGGGTTTTTGTGTTATATGTTGTGAAATGCAGATATAAATGTGTGTAATTTCGAAATTGCCCTTGTCTATTTGGTGGAAATTATAATTTTTTTTTAAAATTTCTAGGATCAACTAACAATTTTGGTGGTCAAACAGACGAAAACCGTCAATGAGGACTGTAACTGCGATTTTTAAAGGTTTGGTACCGTGGATGGCACAAATAAAAGGTTTGGGCAAAGTTTGCAACTAACTAAAATGTTTGATACCTTTGCGCAATTTCTCCTTTTAAAAATGTAATTATTGAAATTTTATGAAGCCCCTTTTTGGGCTTTATTAAAATCAAATTATGGGAACAATGTATTTTGCAATAGTAATTTTTTGGAGAAGGAGTAGTTAAAAAAAAAGAAAAAAAATTTAATTTACGTGTAATATTATTTTATTGGAGAATGTGTGGTTAAAAATAAGAAAAAATGCATTTTTTAAATAATGGAGCCCAAACAAGGGTAAATAGTATGTAAGAAGCGGAGTTTCCACTTCTACCACATAAAACATCACTAATTTAACCATGCGTACAATTTCTTTTTTTCTTCCAAAGGTAATAATTTTGGGATATGCTACAAGTAGAGGATTTTAATCCTGTACTTACACACCACACACAATAAGGGGGTGGGTGGGGGAGTTTTGGCAATTTTTTAATCACGTGGGACCCACTCCCATGTGAGATAGAGTTTGAATTCCTGTGGAAATTCTGGTAATTCTTTCCTGTACTCCAAGCTTTATTCAATAATTTTCCCAATAAATTACAAAAACAATCATGATACGCGTACATCATATTTTACATCTTCTTTTACATTGTGCCACAAGACAAAACATCATTGAACAATGTAAAAACAAAACAGTTTTTTCGCCCACAATTTTCGAAGAACATAGGTAATATAAAAAATAATGTAAAGGAAGGAGTGTATATTTAGCATTATTATTACAAAAAATACATTCTTGAACAAATATAGAAACAATAAACTGTTTAAAAAATTATAACAGCATCCCAAATTTCAAGTTTCGAATAATATATTTCTATAGATCCCTTTTTTGTCCTTAAAAATTTGTACGTGTCAAAAAAAATCGTAATACCTCTAATACCCTCTTGAACAAAGATGAGTCTTTAGATATCTTAATTTGTTCCCTTACTCGATGAGCTAATATTTAAACTATCTAGGGGTGTTCAGTAGTGCAAGTTGCTTACTCTACTAACGAGCCGAGAAACGTATTTTTCATGCGAGCATAGCAGTCTGCATGGCATTGATGCGCCATGCATCATGCAGGGTGCCATAAAATTTGAAAATTGAAAATTTAATTTCAAATTTTTAAGGTCGAATTTGAAGTCTATAATAGGGTAGGGAGTAAATCAATTTCATCACATTTCAACCTTCCCTACAATTTTCTAATACTTGCACATCTTCGAGGGTATAAGTTTACAATTATTATACAATTGTTCATTGTTTCCATATATTGCTTCAACTCTTACTTTTCTTGTACCAAAATTTTTAAATATTATAAGTCATTCATTTATTTTCAAATATTTCTTTAAATCACCATTTTCGACGTACTTCTTTTCTTTTCTACATTCAACATAACCTAACTTGGTGGTCCTTCCATAGCTCAACACATCATTCAAACGAGCCGCTCCAACGTTAAGTTGTTTGACGGTCTAGATCTTTTGGGAATGATCAAGTTCGGTTTGAATATTGATAATAAGTGCATCTTTTTCCTTGAACAATTTTACAATTGCAGCAATCTTCACTTTGTCATTGATATTTTCAGTTTTCATATTTGAAATTGTGGATTCCAACACAAGATTCTTTTCAGCCTCTTTTTTCAACATCGATCATGCATATTTTTGCATATTCAGTTGAGAAGCTTTCATCATCCAATCCTTTTAAAGAAATAGTCTTTTATGTTTTTGGATCTGTAAAATGAGTTCACTGGTATGTTTGAACTTGATGTGGTATTCCTTAATGAGTTAGAAGCAACTTCATGTGTAATATGGTATTCCTTAAATCTTTAGATTCCATGGAGAGGATTTTTGGTTTTATTCACTCAATAAACTCGGTTTCTTCATGAAATTATTGTAAAATGTCCCAATTTTCTTTTGCAACCACGCATTTAGAATCAAACCAAAATTGTGTAACATCAACAAAATCAAATAGGGCGTTTAAAGATATGTAACTCCAACGACATTGATTTAAATCATTTAAATTCAATCAACCCGTATTCCAATCAATCTTCAGAGTAGGTTGTTTGGTGCCCATTATTTTCAAAATATATTTTTATCTCTCATATTTTCAACCATATATTTTTCAATAAAATAATATTGCACACAAACCCAAAACTTTTCTTATTTTTTAATCATAACATTCTCCAACAAAATATTATTCCAAAATGCATTTTGGACAACAAACAAAAGTGGCTCAAATAGCCGGTTCATTATCATTGTGACTATGTGGAGTCAAACCAAAAAGATTAATTATGTGCCACGCCCTTATAATTGGAATGCAGAGAAGTCCTCATTAAAATTTTCTAATGATCATAGTTCGTGTCATCTAAGTTCAATGATCTATGCATTGCTTCTAATAATCATAGTTCATGTCATCTAAGGTGAAATATCTACATATTGCTCTTACAAAATTCTTGATCTAGATTTTGGGATCTCACTTGTAAGAAATTGAAGTGTGTCCGATACCAAGTAAAAGTTTAAAATCTAGAAAAGTAATAATTTTTTTTATTAATTAACCAATTAAATTAATACAATAATACAATTTTAGTATGTTAGTTTACCAATACATGAGAATTGACTACAGAGTGACCAATATGTCATAACTAGCTCGTGAAGGTGTACGAGTTTGGTTCCAAAATTTGTGAAATTGTGTTTTTTGTAATAGTTTAATGTCAAAGACACGATATAACATGGTGAACCTCTAAAAGAAAAACTGTAATCCCCATGCTATTGCAAATAGTTCATTGTAATCAACGTGGTATAAACATCTCAAGTATTTTGGAACTACAACATAAAACCAAAAGGCAACTAAGCAAACATTCATTGTTTTTTGTCCTTTTGAATTGTATCATAATAGAAATAAACCCGCAAATCTTGGCCTTGTGCCACTCCTGCAAATGTACTCGGAATCCTTCACAAATTGGAATAACAAACCGTTCTTTTTTCATGACGAAATATCATCTCTATAGTGAATTAATTTTCACACCGACCGATATCTTCAATTTCTTGAAGAACATAGGTTGCCAAGAATTATTTTCGAGGAAGATTAAGCCAAAAACGTCTCTCTATGAAGACGTCTAGTTCTTTTTTTGTAGTTCAAAATATTTTCTAGAATACTCCTTTTATTAAAAAGAAAAGGATTTCTAAGGAAATAAAAAAAATTACTTAAATAATCTGCAAAGAATAAGTAAGAACATATCATTTAACCACAAAAGAAACTTGTAAATATCTTTTGTTTATGGAGAAACCAACAAGGGAAAGTTCGATATAAATTTGATTCCTTATAATCTTTTTTTCCAAATTAAATTTCAAGGGTATTGGAAGTTATTAATTTGTAAAACAAAATATAATTTTTACTCAAAATCTTGTTTACATAACAAAAATGATATGGAAATATCTTGTTTACATGTAAAATTATGTTTAATTCTACTCGAAAGAAATTGTTAAACAAATTAGGGATATTAGCCGTCATAATTGAATCGTGTTGTCAAATTTATAAGTTTTGGGAATAAAGGGGATTCAGAATCTTAATACACTTTTCATTATCATATTTTTATAAAACTTGCATTTAATTTAGTTAAATTGGGTCTTGCATTAATAAGTAGATTATTTAATTCATAGGAAAGATCACAAATTTCAATTCTTTCTATTAAAACTAAGTTAATTCGAATTTGAACTAGAACAATCTCTGTGGGTACGATACTTGGATTCAAAATTCATCTTACTACTTGTTAACGAATCGTACACTTGCAGTAATTCAAACGAAGAATATTTTTGTAACAAGTTTTTGACGTCATTGCCAGGGATTGTTACTTTAGTTTTGATTCGATTTGTTTTAGCACTAATTCAAATTTCTACGTGTATTCTTATATTTTTATTTTTTTCCATTCTAGTTTGTTCTTTTTTTTTTTTTTCTCATTTTCAGGATATGAAAAGACCAAAGAAAGCAGGATTGTTGTGGTTGATTTTAACAAAATGCTCGTATGTGACTTTATTATAAGACAACAATAATTAGCAACTCAAGAAATAGACGAGGGTGATATGTTCGTGGGAGATTTCATTATGGGATAGTGACAACACGATATAAAAGCGGAATGTGAATTTGATGAAACTGTTCTAGGTGACTTACCCTATTGCATTATTTCTTTCACCAAAATTTGAAATTGGTGATTTGCATGTACAATTATTTCTTCTACCGGTTATTAATGAATATCAATTAAGGGAATCATGTCCACTGTACTTCCAAGAAATACAACAAGAGGAGGAGACTTTCCATGAAAATGTCATTATTTCTTTACCAAAAGTTTTGAATACAGACGTTGAACTCAAGAAGGCGACAATTACAGAAGAGTAGCATGAAAAGGTCGAGAAATTAATCATAACGGACCAAAAATAATTAGTAGCATTCAAAGAAGAGGAAATTAGCATGCAATCCCTCGACTTTTATCTTTTGCTCAAAAATTGAATTTGTGATTAAACTTTATGAGAAAATTGAGGTATACATAGTTGAGTTTGAAACATTTGATGAGGGAAAGTCATATTACTTGGAGAAGTGCAAGGTTAAAATTTGGAAGAAAGTTGCAATGAGCAAGTTAAGTAGGACATCCAAAGCCATATTCAAAGTGCCAAAAAATACTTGTGAAAAAGTCGAGCCTGAGATTATAAATCAAGAAATTAACGAGAAGTAACTAAGTTTTCTATCTATTTTCACTTATTTTGATTAATTATTGCACCACAAATAGTTTTAGGAATTGCATTAATTAGGAACTCATGCTTTTAAATTATTTTAAACAAATTTTAGGTAGCATTTTAAGACTTGCATTATAGATCGTCACTCCCTTGAATCACCTACCAAGAAATTTCCAAAACATAATCACCAATTTTTTCTTCTACAAATTTACCGCAAAGAATAATACACACCATGTCACACATCACCATTTGATTCTCATGGTGATGAAGTGGTGAAGTGGTGGTAATGGGCGATGATGGTGGTAGGCAATAGTTGTTGTGGCGTTGGTGTGAATTGTGACTTGGGGAATTGATAAAAGAATAGACGGGGTGGATTAATAGTATATGTTTGATTTTTGTAAGTATAAAGTTAAGCCCCTATTTGATTGTTTTTAATTTAATTTATTTCTCATACTCATTTTCAACTACGCATCTCACAATAAAATATTTTATATGTAAGCCCAGTTTTTTTTTCCATTTTTTAACTATACGTTCTCCAAAATATACTATTCAAAACATAGTTTTTCAAATTAAATGTCACCAAACATAGGGCTAAAATTTGATTTTTTAAATGATAAGGCTAGAAAAATACTGAAAAAATTATGCCACACACCTATTTCTTAATAAATATTTAGAATATACTATGCAACTTTTTTTTTAACCATAAATACTGTTTTTACATAGTCAAATAGAAGTATGGAAAACTAACCAAATCATATAGGCTATACATTACTTAGATAGTTTTATTCCAACAAAAGCGTACTTAGTGTGTGTTTGGTAGGGATTTTTTGGGGGAAGAATTGATTTTGAATAGTGATATGATGGGAAATGTGTGGTTGAAAAAGAAGATAAGATTATTGATGTGATAGAAAATATTATTTTATTGAAGAATGTGTGGTTGAAAATGAGAATTGATTTACTGTTGAAAATGAGAATTTTTACCAAACATACCCTTAAATTAACTCAAACAAACATGCCCTTAACTGCTTAACATGTCATATTATTCACAAAATTCCTAAAATCGCGTCCTTTCATATTTCGAACCAAAATCTCTATGGATCGTCTCTCCCTTGAATTACCTACCCAGAAATTTCTAAAACCTAATCATCAATTCCTTCTTCTATAGATCTCCCGCAAAGAATAATACACACCATATCACACATATCACCATTTGATTCTCATTTTCCGTTGATTAGGGTTTTATCACTTGTCCGTGTATTTTGTATATATTTTATATCTGAAATTTAATGAGAGTATGTAAATCCTACTTCTTTTAACAAAAAAAAAAAAAAAATGTACTCACTAAATATTTGATTTCTGTTTGTGTGGATATATATTGTGAGTGGATATGTTTTAGCATTTTTTTTATAATATGAAAATCGTAATGAAGACACCATGAATTTTTGTATAGAAATATGTCATTCTTGCTTTAATATAATTATGCCTTGATATTCTCTGGAAATTCAACTTATTTAAGAATGGTGCATGTGTTTGTGTATGCAATCCGAAATCCGTTTTTTAAAAAAATGTTTGCCATTTGATTTTCTTACACAATGAAGTTGAGGCTACCTATGATGTTAGTATCATCTAAATGATTTAGCTTCATTTCTACAAAAAATGTTGAATTATCCAAATTGGTGTCTCTTATTTTTGTATAGGACGTCATGTCTCTTATTTTTGTATAGGACGTCATAAACCTATTTGTCATGAATGGCACATATACTTTTGGTCTCCTTGTTCTGTTTGATTGCAATTACATGGGTTTTCGTCGATATGATATAGAATGAGCTGAAGGTTGATAGGGAGACGTTCGTGTATTAAGATTGAGTATAATGCAGATGAGGAAATATCCCTAATTTGGATAATGAATGACAACTCTCTGCAATTTTACTTGGATCTTAAGCTTAAGGATCCACGTATCACAAGGTATGCATTATGTATCAACATGATTGATGTCTTACAATCCACAAATTGCCCAGACAAGCTACAAGTTATCCACTGTAGAAGTAAGGATGGGCAAGGTAATTATTACATTACAAATTTCAAAAAATATAACACGAGTTACATCTAATTGAAACACGACGTATGATGCCAAACATTACTTTGAATTTTCAAATGTTGAATCCTGAAAAATGTTCCAATTGAGCCGAACTTTGGAATGTAGTAGTATGGAATCACAAGGTGATTATTCAACGGATAACAATGATTATTTTTTGCCATCATCAGTTTTTTGAATTGCTTATTCAATTTAGGAAATGACATTAATGGAAAAAGTGAAATAAGCTGAATTCAAAAAGGGTCAATTACCGCACTATCGAAATCCCTAATTCTTGTCTTCTCATATTCTTTGAAAATCGATTCTCACATGAATCCTCTATCTCAAAAATCCCAAAATCATTCCAAAGATTAATCGTTCACAAATATCAAGCAATCTTCAACTCATTATAATATTTCCGAAAATCAATTTCAAGATATGCATTTTAACATGATTAGGGATATGCCTGTCAATATAAAACTTCGGCATTAAAAGATTGTCAGTGGTAATTCAAAACTCAAATTTTGTCACATGTGGATGCATTGCCAGTGTTATGTATTATCATCGGTCTATGGATAGAAACCTTAAAGTTCTATATTTCAAAAATGAAGCATCGCATATTCGCATATTTAGTCATTAGGGAGTGGAATCGCATCTTATGGCGACATCAAATCATACCCATTAACAATATGTAATCTTTCATAGTTATTTCACAATTCACATTGTGAAGTAATAAGTATCAGTGTAAAAATATTTTAAAAAAATGCAACCCCCAAAATTGAACAACATTTTAATGAATCTATAACTTTTTCCAGTCTTATTGTAATGATCATTATCTATAAAATTACAAAATTGGAAAACGGTGCATATTACTTAAGAAGCAAAAACACCAATTTCAACTCATATCAAATATGAAATATTAACTTGTATAAGGAGACCCACAAATTATCAAAATCGATCGAACCAGCACAATTGGAATATGAAATCTGGTCAATAGATGGAGAGGAAGAGTAATCCGTGTATGAAATCTGCCAATTTTGAGTCTGTTAACTGTCTTATTTGAATTTCTTTTGGCATTCAATGCAAGATTATGTTTGCTTAATTCATTTACGAGAAGGGGATTTGGATTCTAATTTTAGAAGGTAGTATATGTAATTATTTATAAATATATTACCCTACCATAGTAATTTATTAAATATTTTGTTGTAATGGGGCAAATATGTTGCCCCCCTCCCCCAAAATATTCGTAAAGCCCAATTAAAAGTTAGGCCCATGTCTGTTAGGTATTCAGGGCCGGCCCTGGCCCCACAAATTTTTAGGGGCCACACAAAAAAACCCAATACACTCATTGTGGCCCTAACAAAAAAGTCCCAGCCTAAAAAGCGAAGTAAAACCCTCAAATATCCTTAACATCTTCATTCATCAACTCTCGTCTCTCGATCTCTTGTGAATTGTGACTCTTCAGTTCATTCAATCATTCTTCTCGCCGGCTTCTTCAAGGAATCAAGTTCAACAGTCAAGACTTCAACAATCAACAACGTAAACGGTAAACCTCGACCTAACACTCCGTCTCTGACCTCCGTTCTTACTTTATTTTGATTATTTGATACTTAGTTTCTGTTTTAAGATTATTCTGAAATCTGACATTCACTCATCGATTATTGACCTTTTTCTTCTTCTGGTTAACAGTTTTTGGAAGCTCTTGTAGTGAGCAGAATAAGTGGATTTCTGTGATTGACGGTTACAAAATTTGGTAAGTATTGGCATTGCTTTCAGGGGCGGAGCCACGTTAGGCCCAGGATGGGCACAGGCCCTCCTACAACTTCTGGGTCAAAATTTTTTTTGGGCTCAATTTTTTTTTTTTTTCAGTTATAGAAGTCTTATTGTCCCAGTCCCAGCCCAAGAGAAAAAGGCCCAAAACTTTGAGCCCAATTCCAAAATTTTAAACCTTGTTAACAACTCATCACGACTCCATCCTCTCCTCTCGACTGCTCCTGCTCCGCCTCCACAAACATACACAGAAGCTGAATTACAACCATGGCGAAGGAGAAGAAACAGGAAGGGAACAGCGAGCAGCCACACAAGTCCCACAGGTCACGGAAAGTCGGAGCCTCTGCCAAGAAGCAATCGAAATCCAAGCCGAATTCGAACGATGAACTCTCCAAAGAACAGAAAAAGTTGCATAATCCAAAGGTATGTCAAGAAAGATCATAGCTTGTGGCTTTTTTGTGCTTTTTTCTTAATGAACTCATGTTATTTTAATTTTAATAGAAATAATGCGGGTGACTAAACTTAAAGAAACGAAAACATTTACTGAACCTGTACATATATGCTTTTATTTTTCTTAGTTTTGTATAATTCTGGAGGATTTGGCTTTGCTTTCTAAAGAAACAATTTTTCGCCCTACATCATTAAGCACCGAGTTTTTGTTGTCTTTTGCATTGACGTGATGACACTGCGCTCTCTACAATGTATTCTCTGGATAGGCGTTTGCCTTTACTTCAACCGTCAAAGCAAAGCGATTGCAAGCACGAGCTACAGAAAAGGAGCAGCAGAGGCTTCATATCCCAATGATGGACCGTTCCACAGGAGAACCTGCTCCTTTTGTTGTTGTAGTCCAGGGACCTCCCCAGGTTTGTATAAACTTAATATTTATTCCACTTGGTTATAAATTTGTGCAACAGCCATCGACTTGTATGAGATTCGTCGGTTTCATTGCAGGTGGGGAAGTCCTTGCTGATCAAATGTCTTGTAAAGCATTACACGAAGCATAATTTACCTGAAGTTCGAGGTCCAATTACTATTGTATCAGGTTAAACAAGCTTGTTCTATTTCTTTTTCTTTAATGATCAGTTTTACGATGGCTTCATCAATGTTGGAGGGAACGAAAATGAAGGATAAGTGAACAAAGTTGCTCTACTTCATTATCCTGCCACTTGGAAAAACAGAGAATGAAATTAGATCATGAATGAGCCTTTCCGTTTACCAAAGATGACCTCAAATAATTTTCACATGTTTTCAATGACTAAAGTCTCAAGAACACCAATACCCACTTATATTTTTCTGGAGAATGTATCAATTAAATGGGAATGCTGACTGGGTGAAATTCTAACGATTTATGTTGGTGTTTAGTTTTTGTTATTGGCTTGATAAATGATGAATGCTTTGTTGATTTATTTTGGTGTAGGTAAGCAAAGGAGACTGCAGTTTGTGGAGTGTCCAAATGACATTAATGGGATGATCGATTGTGCTAAGTTTGCCGATTTGGCCTTGCTTCTCATTGATGGAAGCTATGGTTTTGAAATGGTGAGCTTCTACTTGTTGGTTTCTGCTTTTTGCTTGTAATTTCTTCCAAGTATCAGGAGGTTTTAAGAAGTACATCTGCGTCTGACTGAGGTAAGTACACGTACAAACATGTATACATAGCTTTATGGAGGTATTGATACAAAATTTAGATTTTTGATTAGAGTCGAGGCAGACCCAGGGGCAGGAGATCCTGTCAGATATGGAGATTAGATTACCTATGCTGTTAATTTATAAATTGAAAGCAGTTCAGTCAGGTCAAACATAGGAAGAATAGCGAGATTATGCCAACTACATTGACTTCCTGTCCGTTTGTGCAGTGAAGTTTGTTAATTCATTACCTTTGTGCTATCTAGACAATCAAAACTCTAAACTGGGAACAAGCAAATTGTTCCCTAAAACAGCCAGGTCATGTGGAAGAATAACATTTCTTTTGTTGCAAGAGTATGAATAGGAAATTTGTACAAGCAAGATAATAATATACCTCTTTGATCAATTGATAAGTTCCCAGCCATCACTGAATTATTTTAATACTCTCCATCTGTAGGATTCATTGTTCACTGAGGTTTAAATTTTCTTGCAAAATTATGTTGAAATTAATAGTCACATTTCGAATATAGTTGGATTTTCCACTGGCCACTGTCTAATTTTTCCCAAGGAAGGCAATCATTTTGCCCTATGCGTTTGGTTTAAGTTACATCAGCGTTTATTTTTCTTCATCATATAATAGAAAATACATTTTTTTTTGTCATTTTCTTATAATATTCTCTACCTCCAATTGCAGGAAACATTTGAATTCCTCAACATATTACAAAATCATGGATTCCCTAAAATAATGGGTGTTCTTACACACCTCGACAAGTTTAAGGATGTTAAGAAACTCAAGAAAACAAAGCAACGACTCAAGCATCGATTCTGGACTGAGATATATGACGGTGCCAAATTATTTTATTTATCTGGCCTTATTCATGGAAAGTAAGTGGGTGACTGTTTCCTTCAGCTTGTTTATTAATAATTAAGGGGTTAGTGATGGGCATTTACATAGGTTCTATTGGTCTGCCAATGAACAGGTACACTAAGCGCGAGATACATAATCTTGCAAGGTTTATTTCGGTTATGAAGTTTCCTCCTTTATCTTGGAGAGTTTCTCATCCTTACATCTTGGTAGATCGCTTTGAAGATATTACTCATCCAGAGACGGTGCGCATGAATAGTAAATGTAACAGAAATGTGACCTTGTATGGTTATTTGCGTGGCTGTAATTTGAAGAAGGGAACTAAGGTAAACAACTCAAACCAGTTTCATTTATTTTTCAGTTTCCTTTTTTAAGTTGCAAATAGGTTAGCAGAAATGTTTGGACCAGAATGCCCTAGATGAAAGATTTCAACTGATTTTGTTGGATTTTGCATTCTGAGTACTTTCTAAAAGTCATTCACATGCTGTCAAACCAGGGGTTAAGGTGTAAAACCATAACTGTATTTATAATACCTATTTTTGCTGTTCGAAGCTTTTCAAGATCGGTCTTGTTTCTCTCTGTTAACTTTTCAAGATTGGACTAGGATTTTCATATATTTTCTCTCCCTTATTAACTTGCACTCATTCTGTCTCTTACATCTTTTGTATATTCTTTGTTTCAGCAAGAAGTGAATAAAATTTTGTTTTGGGTGTCCATATGCACTAAACTTTCCTTTTATATACTTCTATCTTGAACCATTTGTTTTCTGACTTTTATAGGACAGAATTCACCATGGTCTCTATCTTTCATTTCATGCTTTGGGTTAAATGGTTATCTATCATTTGATATTGTTAGTTTACATGGGTTTACCACCCAGTCAGTTTGTTCTACTTAATTCGTTTTTCTCTTTTATGGTCGCATATCTTTCCAGCGATATTTTTCAAATGAATGTCCTTCCTGTTACATGAATCCAAGTTTCATGTGAAAGCTGTAGTTTTCGAATCAATGTATTTGTCATTTGATCCAATAGCATTCCTTAGATAGGAACAATTTGGTAAATATATATATCTTGGATAGAGTATTGAAAGGAAAGATCTATTAGATAATGAACTGTTGGTTCTGAGCTAGACAATTAATCAACAATTCGAATGCTTTCTTTGTGTATTCTTGATAAACCATTGTTTATATAGATGTTGGAGGATCTGTACTTTCATGTGATTGCAGTGGAACTATATTCCTTATTTGGTACTGTCCTGTCTCCTATGATATGATTTTCTATTTTTATTGCCGAAAAAGGTTATTATATTACTCTGTGCAATCTATTGTTTAACTAGTTTATAACATACTATAGGTGCATATTGCTGGCGTGGGTGATTATAGATTGGATGACATTACAGCCCTAGCTGATCCTTGCCCTCTGCCTTCAGCTGCCAAAAAGAAGGGACTACGTGATAAAGAAAAGCTGTTTTATGCGCCAATGTCTGGAATAGGGGATCTCTTATATGATAAGGATGCTGTCTACATAACTATAAAAGATGACTTTGTTCAGTACTCTAAAGATGAAGTTGATGCCAGCGGAACACAAAGAGGTTTATATTTTGTTTTCATTTTGTACTTTCCCCAGTCGTTTAATACTGCAAAATTTGGATAGTCATAATTTATAAATTTTACGCTCTGAAATAATTTACACAAGCTCCCCCACGTTTGGTTTACTGCATGTTATGTATTAAGTTTTAGAAATTGGCATGGACATATATATTCTCTGTCCTTCCCCGTTAATTGTAATATTTCATGAAGTTTCTGACAAAGAGGGCATATTGGTACATGCATTAATAATATACACATACGTTAATAAGGATTTGAATATTACAACTTACAAGTTTGCATTGAGGATGAAACCTTGCCAGCTAAAAGTTCACGTGCTCAGTTAAGTTTCTCATCGGTATTTTGATTACTATGAATATATGAAAACTAGAACAGAGAGTGAGAATAGTGATCTGAAAAATTATAGAGATGAAAAATTAACTATCTTTTTTCAGTCAGCTTCTTGGCATTTTACTTCTTGCTTTCTGCTTCACTGTTATGCGTTCTTTCCTTCGCAGTAAAGAGACGTGACCATGGCGTAGAAATGGTTAAATCATTGCAGAATCCAGAATATTTGCTGGATGAAACAACAGAGAAGAAGATTTCGATTTTTGGGAGATCAGAAGCAGCAAGTTGTTCAACAGATGCTCCTGACTCAGGTAACCAAAGGGAAGCCTTGGAGCCTGCGGAGCAGTATGGATCCGGGATACAAGACGAAGATGGTGAGTCAGAGGAAGATACTCACACTGAGGATGGAGATAGGATAGAATCTTCAGATGGAGAGAAAATTCTTCAAAAGAACTTATCTATGAAAACTTCAGATGATAGTTCTGATGAGGAAAATTACTTTACATCAGACCACCAGCCTCCAGCTGCAAGAAACTTTAAGGAACAGATAAATTTCCATGACGGAAGGGTGCGAAGAAAAGCTATTTTTGAAAATGACATGGATATTGATCATCTGAAGGTAATTTTCAATTATCATTCAAATGGTATCCTATTGTGGTGGTGGTCTCCTTTCTCAAACATGAATGTGGGACAAAATGATCCGTTTATAGTGATCAGAAACAGATTAATGAAAAGAGCATTAGTATCACCAAAGTGTCTATTCTTCCTTCTTTCTTGGTAACTGCCTTTGTTATAAATAAGGTCAATTTACACGTCTATTTGTTGGACAAAAGATAACAATATTATGTAAAATGTAAAGAGACTAAGAATAACCATATTTAAGATAGAGACATTTATTATCTCCGAAGGATCCGACAAATAGATAAGCTAAACATAAAGTTATACGATGAAAAGATATTTTGGAGCTAAGTCTTCTACAGGCGTAAAAGTTCAGACTGGTGTTACTGAAGCAAGTCTAGAAACTTGTCCTTTTTGAAAGATTAGTGTACCATGTTAAGATTTTTGCCTTGGCCTCTTTAAAACTTCAATACATTTCAGAATGCATTTCATATTTCAAGGCCTGAGCACAGGAAAACAGCCTAAAATGTGACCTGGCACATTAGTGATTTTGTATCAATTTTCTCTGGAATGGTACCTGTTGGAATTTTAGTTTTGTTTCTATTACATAGAGATTTCGATTCAACAATCAAGTATGTGGCTTTTGCCTCAACCATGGTGTGGATCCTTTCAATGCAGGACTCTGATGATGATGAAGCAGATGATAATGATCAGGGTTCTAGCGATACTGAAATAAAAAGTGACAAAGATGAAGACGCGTCTTCTCATTCTGATTTTTCAGATGAGGATGAAGGTCATGCTAGAGATGGTACTCTTTGTTACTTCAGTTAGATATTTGTATATAATATTAGTACATGATTCTATTTGGAGTTTCAGAACCGTGAATATATCTGATTTGAAAAGCATCTCTTTTTGTGTATATATCGTTTGGATTCATTACTTCGAATATATATGATTTGAACATCATCTCTTTCTGTATATATATAATTTTCTTTCCACCTTCCAAAAGATTCCCTCTCTGTTTCATGAAAATTTTACCTTTTCCTCATCAGTTGATGCATGTTCTTGCAGGAGATGACATGGGAAACATTTCAAAATGGAAAGAGTTCTTGGTAGAACGAACTGCCTCGAGAAAGAATGTTAATCTCATGCAACTCGTATATGGGAAACCTGTGTCAGAGTCTTCAAATGAAAAGCAAGACAGCAGCGAGAAGGAAGAAAGTGAGGATGATGAATTCTTCAGGCCTAAAGGGGAGGGAAATAAGGTTTTTCCTCGTACTCTCTCACTCACTCACTCACTCACTCACACACGTGCATTGCTTGTTTTTGCTATGTAACGATCTTTGGTTATGTTCAAAGTCTATCTTGGCACATTGCATAATGGTCGTTGCTTCGTTATTTGATTAATTACAGAAATCAAAGGAAGGAATTGATGATGGTAATGTGGACATTGAAGACTGCTCCAAATTCATTCACTATGCAAGTGAAAAGGATTGGAGGAGTGAAGATTTAATTGAAAGCATTCGTGATCGTTTTGTTACTGGAGATTGGTCTAAAGCTGCATTGAGAGGTCAAGTTTCAGAAGCCACTTCTGGTGATAATGGTGAAGACAATGATGATGTATTTGGTGAATTTGAAGACTTGGAAACAGGTCAAAAGTTTGAGAGTACTCAGACGGACAGTCTTGGTAATGTCCACAAGGATGATGAGTTAACTGCTGAGGAGAGAAGACGGAAAAAACTGGCTCTTCGTGCAAAATTTGATGCCCAATATCCTTCTCTTAGATATAATATACTTGCACCTCTCTTTTTCTATATCGTTGTTTTGGTTGTGTTAGCTAATTAGGATATTAATGCTGTCAAAATTTGTATTTAGATCTGCATTGAATTGCTTGATTTTTCTTTTTAAGACTGACTTAACTATGAATCATTACTGCAAACTTTCGTTGGTTGACATGATTTGGTGATTGCTCTTGATGTTTGCGGAGAGAGAATTGTCTGGTCTCGAAATCTCTTTACTTTAGATTTATGACTAGCTGCAATATTGTGGTTGTTAGGCCTTATGTTGCTAATTTATATGGCATCTGCCATGTTATAATTGAACTTTGTGCCCTTAATTCTAATACACGTATGACAGTTCTGAATCGCCTGATGAAGACAATGATGGCAAAAGTGACACCAAGTTTAGCCATGGACAAACTGATGGAAGTGAGTATGTTGATAAGGTAATATTTCTAGCACTGATATGAGCTAATATGCAAACTTCAAGAAAGTTACTTAATTCAGTATTTCTGCAGTTGAAGGAGGAAATTGAACTTCGGAAACAAGTAAATATGGCTGAACTCAATGAACTAGATGACACTACTCGTATTGAGATAGAAGGTTACAGAGCAGGGACTTATCTTAGACTTGAAGTTTCTAGTGTTCCTTTTGAAATGGTAGAAAATTTTGATCCTGCTCACGCTATTCTTGTTGGAGGACTTGCACTTGGAGAGGAGAATGTTGGATATATGCAGGTTAGAAACACATTTCTTTTATCATCTTTTATTTATTATCTAATACTAACTGTTTTGCTAGGTTATTCTTTATTTCCTCTTATGCTAGTTTATTGCTGAATCTTATTAAAGAATTGTCTCCCGTACTACTAACGGTGATTGGTTACCCTTTATTCTTCTCTACTGTTAAAGGAGGAGTAGTTTGACATTAGTTATGCTTTTGGACCAACGTTCATTGGTTTGGGAATGCGCTTCTCAAACTCGCCTTATTTTTGTTCAAGTATGGATAGTACATACATGGGGTTCCACCTCCTTGGCGTACTTTAATAAAACTTTTATGAGAGGAAACACAGAAAGACGGAGGAAGATATATAGCTTTATTTGGTTTGTCAATAATTAGATGCTGAGTGAAATATCACATCATTTTAGTTCCTGTTAGGGGTCGAAAGGCAAGAAATATAAAGTAACCAAATTCACACTTGTAGCTATATGATTCGAGTAACTGATTGCCTTGGAATGAATTTTGTTTTCTTGGAAATCTACGCCTAATATTTTTTCACGTCACAATATCCCCTACTAACTAAAATGCGGAAGTCCTATCTCACAAATATGTTGATTGAGCTTGTTCATTGCTTGAAAATTGTCGTAATAATCTTTTTGTTCCAAATGGGTGTCCTAGTTTTTGAAGGCACAATGTTTTCTAGTACTACGTAAATATTTTGCTTTGCTTTCTGCAATCTAGAAAGTGGCGTGCTTTTCCTTTTTGGTGTAATAATTCTGCTTTTGCAACAGAGGGGGTTGAAAGTTTTACACTATATTTTTTCTGTTCATGTACAGAGTGCTTGTTTGGTAAGTCGGATGATTATACAGTATTTGGCAATATTATAAAAGAAAAATAAGTTAAACTTTTGCCATCATAGTGTCCAGTCAGTTCTATTTAGTACCTTGTACCAAACAGCCCTGAATGAATTGTTAATTGCATATACCTACTTCTTTACTCATTATTTATCACATATCAAGTGCATGCTTATTTTTTTGTTACCTTCTAAAGGTACGGTTGAAGCGGCATAGATGGCACAAGAAAGTACTGAAGACTAGAGACCCGATAATTGTTTCTATGGGATGGAGACGCTATCAAACCGTTCCCATATATGCCATTGAGGACCGTAATGGTCGATATCGCATGCTCAAATACACTCCTGAACACATGCATTGTGTTGCCATGTTCTGGGGTCCACTTGCGCCACCCCATACCGGAGTGGTTGCTGTTCAGAACTTATCTAATAACCAGGTATAATGTCTGTCTTTTACTATCTTTTGGTTATGTTATGCACAAAGTAGTTATGATTTGGATGTATATTCGTTTTAAAGCACAGGCAAGAACAGGAGCTTGTTTGGTTGTGCTTGAAGCAAGTTTGACTTTTAAGTTTCTTATTTTTCCGAAGTTACTTTATTTACTAACAAAACTCATTTGAAAAGAAAGCAAGACCTTTTTTTCTTTCTAAAAAGTAACTTTTAAACATAGCCAAATACGCTCTAGATTTATGGGGTTATTTTGTCAAATTGGAGCACTGGGAGAATAATTAAATGCATAATAAATATGGCTGGTGATCTATGTGAATTTCAGAATAGAAAACGGAATGAAATGGGATTTTTCCTGTTTAACATAGGGCTTTGAACCAGCCTGAGTGAACATTTTTCTTTAAAGAAGTCAATTACAGTACCAAATTGCACCAGAAAACTAAGTGGGGAAAATGACTTTTAAGGGGTCAAGTCTATAAAATTTGTACAGATATTCTGTATGTTGCTCATTTCATATTTTTATAGCTTCATTTACTAAATTCTTTACGTTGCTCATTTCATATTTTTACATTGTTCATGGAATTTTCGATGCCAAAGCATCAATTCCATTATCAAATTTATTACTTTATCCTTGTACACGGTGCATAATATGTATAGCGTTTGAAAAGGCTAAAGTGAATATTGAGGCATTTTGCTTTCGTTAGGTGATGTAGTTAGGAGGAAAACCTTTTTGTGTATATTGATATGGTTGAAAAATACAAGTACAAGTATATACAGGATGAAAAAGGAAAGGAAAGGGAAATTGCACTATAGTCCCTAATAATTAACAAAAGCTACAAGTTGGTCCCTAACAAAGATTAATATATATTCCAACTCTCCCCCTCAAGTTGGTGCATAGATATCTCGCATGCCCAACTTGGATGTCATTGTATAGAATGGACTACTAGCAACTCCATGTCGTTATATCGGCCCGGTTGTTCCGCCCTCTTGATGTATGGAACCTCTATATTTACGGAGTCGAGATTATCTTTGATGTAGTTCCTATGAAGTTCAACATGTTTTGTTCTATCATGTTGCGCGGGGTTGTTTGCAATTTTAATAGCGGCGGTGTTATCGTGAGAAAAGTAACATAGGAACTTGTAGGACCAGACAAGTTCGCCTAAGAAAGTTTTAACCATGTAAGCTCGGTAGTTGCATGATGTAATGCTCGATAATTACACTTTCGGCAACCTGGATAGTGAGACACATTACATTTCTTACTCCTCCCAGTCACAAGATTGCCTCCAACAAACGATACATATCTGATGTAGATTTTTCAGTCCAATCTCGATCCGGCCAAATCGAGAATCGAATGCATGTAAGTAATATCTAAATGCCCCGTTTTGAGTACGAGAATGCCCTTGCACGGAGAGGACTTCAAATATGCCCGATATCAGGTCTTCACTCATATCTTTGCTCGGGGATTATGCATGAATTGACTCGCAACGCTTCGCATATGACAAATCCCGGGTCTCGTGTGGGTTAGATAAATCAACTTCCCCCCAATCTACGGTATCTCTCTTTGTTTGTGGGAATTTGATCGGGTAAATAGATAGACCATGATTTACCTCGATAGGTGTATCCAACGGGGACCTGGCAGACCGACATACCGGTTGCTAGAAGATCGAGGACATACTTTGCGTTGGGATAGGATAAGTCCTTGCGAGAACGTGATACCTCGATGCCGAAGTACTTCAAAGTACCCAAGTCCTTCATTTCGAACTCCTTTGTCGAATGGCTTCGAAGTTTCTCAATCTGGTTGGGATTACTACCGGTAACAATCATGTCGTCAGCATCGCAACTTGAGCGTAGTAATATCGCGACCTTCTCTCTTATAAAATAGAGTATAATCGACGAGGCTTGTTTAAAGCCATACTCTTTCATTGAACAACTCGATCTTCGAACCGCGCCCTTGGTGATTGTTTTAGCCCATAAAGGGCCTTTTTCAATTACACGCATTACCCTCTTGGAGGAGTGAACCCGGGAGGAGGATCCATATACACTTCCTCTGTCGAATCACCGTGAAGGAATGCATTTTTAACATCAAATTGCCTCGATGTGCCAATCGAGATTCAGCCGCTAGAGATAGGATAACTCTAACGGTATTCATCTTAGCAAGCTGGAGCAAAGAGTTTCACTGGTAGTCAATCCCGTAAGTACTGTGTGTACCCTTTGGCGACCAATACGGCTTTATACCTATCCGAGTTCCATCGACTGCTATTTCAATGAGTACACCACTTAAATCCACATGAGTCTTTTCCCTGGTGGTAATAAGACCATCTCCCAGTAGAGTTTCTTTCGAGAGCATTCATTTCTTCTACCAGCGAGATTTCCACTTAGGTTGATCAAGAGCTTCACGAAAGTGATTAGGGATAGATACGGAGAAGATAGTTGGAGGGCAAACGGCAAATTAGTCTTAGATAAACGGTGGTACGAAATATAATCAGAAATGGGAAAGATAGCATTGGAAGAAGATTTTGAAAAACCAAACCTATCAGGCTTATTATGGACTCGAAGAGGATATCTCCTATCCTGAGTATCAACCATATCTAAGGGTAGCGAGTTAAAATCGAAACGAGAGATAGGAGTAGAAGGGATAAGAGGTACCTCATTTTCAATCTCAGAAGAATCGGATAGCCTTTGTAGAATCAACGAAAGGGTTATCGGGATGCGAAGTAGCTAATACGGGAGTGCAAGCATTGTCTAAATTTTTTCTTGTATAACACTTTTGGAACAGCGAGGTGATCTATCACCCTCGGCTCTATCACCCTACGACTCGAGATTCATTTATGGATCTATCACCTCAAACTCTATCACCCTTCAACTCGAGATTCATTTTTGGATTCAACTTGGGATTCTCCCTCTTTTCCAGAAATCCACACTTTCTTCTCCTCTAACCACACTCGTTCCTCTTCCTTACTACTAATCTCCCCCTGAAGAGGAACTAACGAAACATCATCAGAAAAAAAAGGATTTTGACTCGCAAAATTCTACATCCATAGAAACATAGTATTTTCCCGTAGAGGATGAAAACATTTGTAGCCCTTACGGGAGCTAGAGTAGCGAGGAAGATACATTTCAAGCGCGAGGATCAAATTTATCTCTTAGATGAGAATGCGCGTGAACATAACACACGCAGCAAAAATCTTGGAATGGAGATTTAAAGCGAGATGGAATAGAGTGAAACTTGGACAACATTTTTAAAGGAGTTTGAAAGTCGATAATGCGGCGGGCATGCGATTTATAGAAAGACGGCGGTTGTCACCGCCTCGGCCAACGCTTTGGAACTCGCATAGTGAAACATAAAACCCGAGCTACTTCAAGAATGTGTCGATTTTTTAACTCTTTGCTATACCATTTTGTTGAGGTGTGTAAGCCTGAAGTGGTTTGATGGAGAATGCGTGAGTCGAGAAGAAGTTTTCAAGGGTTTGGTTTACAAACTGCGACCATTGTCGAGAATGAATAACTTTAACCCGTGTATGAAATTGGGTCTCGATCATTTTAAAGAATTTTGGAATAACATGGACAACTTCACCCAGATTTTAACAAATATACCCAAACAGAGCTGCTGATCATCAATAAAGAGAGGCAAATATTTATGACACAGTGGCAGGATGGGATAGAGAAAGGCCCCCAGAACATCGGTATGAACACAAGAAAAAAGAGAACGAACTTTTATTGACTGACTTTGAAAGGTACACGATGATTTTTGGCAAAGATACATTGCTCGCATCTCATACTAGAACTAGGAATACTTTTAAATAGCCATGGGAACAAGTGTTCTAAATAAGTGAATGAATGATGACCCGATCGACAATGCCTGAAAAAAGGATCCTATCTCTTGGAGATGATTTACTAACAACTTGGAGACCATGAATATCCTCGGTTGCAAACGCCTAGTTTCCTCCGAAACATACTGACCACTCCTCTCTCTCTACAGTGCCAGTCGTCGTCTTCGTTCGATTGTCCTGAAATACGCAATCGAGTAGGTGAGAAGATGAGCAATCAAGATGTTTTGTAATCTTACTAATAGATAAGAGATTAGTGGAAAAAGTGGGTGCAAGTAAAGCAGAGATGAGAGAGAGAAAGAGGGTGAAAACGAGACGTTCGGCCACGGTGACTTTAACGAGGGGTTCCATTAGCCACTTGACAGTGAACGGGCGGGTTGTCGATGAATCAAATGTGGAGGAATTACGGGTGAAATGATCGGTAGCTCCGGAATCGATAACCCGACAATCGGATGCGGTAGAAGTAGAGTGCAACCCCGAAGATACTTTCCCCGGGAAATGAACGAGCAACGTGAGAAGCCATTGTGACAAGAATAGCACCAATCAAACACCAAGCGGAGAGCACGAGAATCACCAAATGCGGAAACAATTCAAATCCAATCTTCAACTGATAGGCAGAAACAACTTCAAGTGACTAATAAAATAACAACCCAGACGACACCACCAAGAAGCGTTAGAATATTCAAAAACAATGTGTTTGGCAACTACAATGTTTGGGGCTCAGTTTAATCATCCAGCATATGACAAGTTTACTCCAATCCCTTAATCTTAACCTTATAAACCACAATCAAACAAACCCGCAACCACAAATACTCAAAGCAGTTGCAAAAGAGAGAGAGGAAGAAAATACTACATAGGAAAGCGTGAAGCGAGAGAGCGTAGCGGCCGGCTTTTCCACAGTAAGGTGATTTTCCACTACTACCAAAAACGACCACAAAATCGGGCGCGAGAATCGCGACACGGGAACCGCGAGGGAAACGACGGGAGGATCTCTCGAGGCGACACAGCGCGCCGGGCTTGATCTTGTATCTGAAGCGATCGAAAAACGAGCGTCGAGCAATGACGGGAAGCGCGGAACTTTACGAGCGAGGAAAGCTTGGTCGCGAACAGGGAAGAATCGCGGCTGCAGCTAAGTCAGTCTCGAAAAACAGAAAAACAGGGAACCGTCGCCGTCGCTTCGTCGTCGCCGTCGCTTCGTCGTCGCCGGAAGGTAAGTCGGGACTGACCTAGGGTTACTGTTTTTGCTCTGATACCATGTAGTTAGGAGGAAAACCTTTTTGTGTATATTGATATGGTTGAAAAATACAAGTACAAGTATATACAGGATGAAAAAGGAAAGGAAAGGGAAATTGCACTATAGTCCCTAATAATTAACAAAAGCTACAAGTTGGTCCCTAACAAAGATTAATATATATTCCAACTGGTGAGTTAAAACTATGGTGCTTTGAGTCATAAAAATCACTTACATGAATAATATAATTCAAAAATTTGATAAAGATACAAATTATGCTCACAATGAATCATGAACTATCTAAAATATATATAATAAAACATTTCAACATAATTAGATGCCTAGTATTCAACTATAAATTACCACGGTAGTGATCTCATAACGAGACCACTAATCCACAATTACAACTGAAACAATTGGCCAGTGGCCAGCTATTTGCAAGAATTTTATTTGCTTTGACTTTAAAGAAAAATCAAACTAGGAAAGAGAAAAATAAAGAGACCACCTGGTCAAATATGAAAGAAAGATGAGAAAAATAACTTGTCATCTACCTCAACAAAACTGCAAGTACTTCGGAGGTCACACTTCAGTTTTTGGATTAGAAGGCTAGGGCACAGCACACATGGGATCACTTCTCTAATCTCAAATTCTTTTCTTTTTACCTTTTTGGAGGGTTTGCTAACACAAAAAAACCTTTAAATTTTCTGGGACATGAAAAGAACAGCCCAAATGGCCGAGATTGGTCACACAGTTATCTCAAAAGAGCCAATTGGCTCAAACTTCAACTAGCTCGAGGCTTGTGGATTGAGGCACAAGTCTTGACACGTGCCACTCAAAGCGTAAGCATTAGGCTACTAATGAATGCCTCCCAGAAGGCGTTGGTACTGCATGTTTTCTGTTTTAGTTTGTTAGATTGCATGGATAATTCAACTGTCTACTTGATTCATGGGGGAGCATATGGATTTTGCAGTCATGTTTAACAGAGCACAACATTTGCTTGTTTAAATTAGAGATGCTATAGATTTTGGTGTTATGTTTAACAAAGAACAACAAAACATTTTCTTGTTCAAATTAGAGGTTCTATACCTGCTGATAACAATTCAATGTTGCAATTCACTGTTTATTTTCCTCAAAAGAAAAAACTTAAATTTTTGTTTTCTTTTCCCTCTTGACTTGGTTTTGTATTCTGCAGGCAACATTTAGGATCACAGCAACTGCAACAGTGCTGGAATTCAACCATGCTGCAAAGATAATGAAGAAGATCAAGCTTGTTGGTTATCCCACTAAGGTCTTCAAGAAGACTGCTCTCATAGAGGGCATGTTTACTTCAGATCTTGAAGTTGCCAGGTTTGAAGGTGCTGCTGTGCGAACCGTTAGTAAAATACGTGGGCAAGTGAAAAAGGTATTTATCTCACTCACCGTCTGAGCCTGAAACCCCACATAATTATCAGTGGTTAAGCTTGGTTTCCAGTGTTTCTTCAATCTCTTCCCATCATCATAGAATCAATCACGACTATCCACATTCTATGAAAATCTGTAAGTCTATTCATTAGGAAGAAGCAACAATTAGAGGATGGTTATAAGAAACTTTTCTTTTATTTATGTTCTTTTTCAGGGTGGGGATCTCCTGAAAAGGGTGCTGGAAAAAGTTTCCGTATAATTGGAATTGTTAAGCATTTTTGACAGGTCAACAGTGAGAGTTTGTTGGGCGAAGAAGAAAATGCATAAAATAGAGTACCAAAATTTTATCGTATATATGGTAGAAATGATACATTCTGATATGCTGCCAACAGGACAAATATTTATAAGTTAATGTTAGTAAAAAAAAATCAATTAATACATGGATGAGTTCATTTGTCACATCCCAATAAGCAGAGGTGGCAGTAATTGTGGAGAGATCAAGTAAATGGTGACTTGGTTGGGGTGGGGGGTAGGTCTTGCATATACCTCAAGGGCCTTTCATTCTTAAAGAGTGATGAGATCTTAGTAGAGCAAGTTAGAAGAGGGAGGTGTAGACCTAACTGATGTGCTCTAATGTGGTGCTGAGTATTTAGTTGCACGAGATCTTTTACTAGATGTAGCAATAGCAATGAACTAATAGTAGTGATGAAAAATGATTCATTGTAGCTGACCCCATTTTTATTGAGAATAAGGCTTAGTTGAATATTCTTGTGCCATATATGTTCCTTTGTTCTTGTTCTTGTTCCTTCTCATCAAACTTCGTTCGACTATCGTACCATATATACTTATTAATGATTGTGAAAGCTAGAAAACTTCCATTGCTTTGGAAGTAAGAACTCACGAGATTGTTATTTTGATTTAGGCTGCAAAAGATGAGATTGGTAACAAGTCAATTAAGAAGGGTGGTTATGCTAAAGAAGGCATTGCTAGATGCACCTTTGAGGATAAAATCAAAATGGGCGACATTGTGTTTCTGCGTGCTTGGACTCAAGTTGAAGTACCTTGCTTTTACAATCCATTAACAACAGCCCTGCAGCCCCGTGACAAGACATGGCAAGGAATGAAAACAGTTGCTGAATTGAGGAGAGAACACAATCTTCCGGTACCTGTCAACAAGGATTCACTGTATCAGGTGAGAACTCACCGCTGCCTTAAACTCATTTCCCTCTTGCACTTCAGCCTACCCCCTAAAGTAGAAAAAGAACGGCATGGAATAACAAAATACATTCCTTTCTTTGTACAGCATCCTTACCTTTTACCTTTTGTATTGTTTTAATTAACAGCATATTGAAAGGAAGGCAAAGAAGTTCAATCCATTGGTTATTCCAAAGAGGCTAGAGGAAGCTCTGCCATTTTCCTCAAAGCCCAAGAACATTACTGTTCGAAAGCAGCCACGTGAAATTACGGCTGTTGTTATGGAACCTCGTGAACGAAAAGTGCACACTCTTGTCCAACACCTTCAGCTCATTAGAAATGAAAAGGTATTTATTGGAAAACTAAAGTGTAGAAGAGAAAATGGCTTAGTTTGTTCCAATGCTGAAGTGGAATCTTTCATGTGAAGTCTGGTGGTTTCTGGTAATTGTCATTAGTGTTCATTTGGCAACCTGGAATTAGAGTATTGGAATTGAAAGAAACATTGTGCCTAACTGTTTTGAAGTATTCCTCTTTAGCGAGAAGCATGTTTTGGCTAAAGCTTAAAAAGTTTATTTGTAAGTAAATAAGCAAGAATTTTACTTTAAAATTGGAAATAAGTTACTCAACATGACAGCAATATAATGATTATATTTTCAAAATTTAACTTTTTGTACTCGAAAGTAAGTGAAAAGTAACACTTCCAATTATGTTTGAAAACGAAAGTTGCTTTTAGTAATTGCTGTAATTTTCTTTTGAAGTTTAGACAAACATGTTTGTCAGATTCGGAAGTAATTTATTAGACATTTGTAATGACCTTTTTGTAGATGAAAAAACGCAATCTCAAGCAGGAGGCGAAGAAGAAAGCACGAGAAGTGGAGCGCTCAAAGGAAGAGCAGATTTCAAAGAAGCGCCAGAGAGAGGAACGACGTGGAAGGTACAGAGAGCAGGAGAAACAAAAGAAGAGAATTCGCAGAAAATCGGAATGACACTTCTCAAATTGTTCCAGCTTCTTCTGGTTGCATGATGTCAACGGAACACTGCAGCCTTCGAAAACTTGGTGAAATTACTGCTTTGCAAATGTCAAGTTGGCTGCTGATACTGATGAGCAGCTACAAGTCATTGGCTGCTAACTGAAGAAATTTCAGTTCGCTGTGTGGATTAAAGGAGAGAAAAACTCAATTATTGGGATAGATGGAGAAGTAACATTTAAGGCCCCCATACAGCTCCATTTTTATATGCAAGGAGGTTTTCCAGTTTTATTAGGCCATGTGGTGAGTTGTCTATTTTCTTTTTTCTAACCCAAAGATGTGAAATACTAAATTACAGTTCGTTTAACTAGAAATTTTCCAAATTTGGTGATGGCATTAAGCATTTAATTCTGGGGACGTACCTTTGGTAGCTTTTGGCATTAAGCATTTAATTCTGGGGACGTACCTTTGGTAGCTTTTAAGTCATGGTATCATTTAAAAACAATTTAGCCCGTTCGGTGGCAATGTTTTGGAAAAAAAAAAAGGTGGTTTTGGCGGTGAACTCAATGGAGTGAGTTTACAGAAACAAATTAAAGAAATAGTTAAAAGGCCAAAACAACTGGAAATGTTTCTAAAAAAAGTGGGACACTTGGAATCTCGTGTGAATCAGCTGGCGAATATATGGTTAAAGAGTATGGAATAATTTTGGGTTTTTGGATAAAGTATTTTATTGTGTGAATGTGATTGTGATTGAAAATTGGAGAATTTTTACAAAATGCTTAATCAAACTCTTCAAAAGATTTTGTGGCCATTCAAATGAGTTTTTAAGGTCTCTTTTGTTTTAAAATGTCTAAAGTATCATTTTCTATAGGGTAATTATATTACAACTACAAATTTTAATTACTACACCACATTATAATCACACCACAATTAAAATATATGTTTAATAAATACACCACAATAAATTTACAATTATAATCATAATTCAATAAAAACAAAAAATAATAAAATATTGTGGTGTACTTATTTCCAATATTAACACTCATTCATTTCTCTCAACCTTTCCCCTCATTATTTCACAGCCACTAGAACCGAGAAAATACCACCCACCTTTCTTGAGATAGGCTACATGTACATGTGCCTTTTTCACAGGCCCCTGCTAGGCCACACACATACATGGGGCCCGCGTGCAGTTTTTTTTATTGTACGTGGGGTCCCTCCACTACAGTGAGGGCCCTGCAAGTCCCCTGTCCCTGTACTTGGGGCTTTACTCTTCTTGTTTATAGCCTCCACTAAATTCATTCTTCCAGCTTTGAGCAACTTGAGATAGGCTACACGTACGGGGGCCTTTTTCACAGGCCCATGCTAGGCCACACACATACATGGAGCCCGCGTGCAATTTTTTTTTTAATTACACGTGGGGCACTCCGCTACAGTGAGGGTCCTGTAAGTCCCCTGTGAAGAATACCCTTGTGCTTGGGGCTTTACTCTTCTTGTTTATAGCCTCCACCAAATCCATTCTTCCAGCTTTGAGCAACTCTTCCTCTGTTGGAAACATTGACGATTTCTCCGATTTCTCCATAAACTCCATTATCTTCTCCTCCAATTATGCGTCTCCATCACTCTCTTTTCACCAAAAGCACCTAAAACTCCTGTTACTACCTTCAATTTTCCTCAACCTTTTCACTTCAAGAAGTGGCAAATAACGGCTAAAAATTGCAGCTTTTCGGTACCTTCGAAGCCTTCTTTTAGGATTGTATACAAAAGAATGAGAAGGGGTAACTAGATAATTCATTGGTGATTATGTTTGCAAGCTTCTGGACAAAGTAAGAGACATTGTTGTGTTGCAGAGGAACCAGTAAGTAAAAGGAAGTTTCTGGTTGCTGTCTGTGGCTAGAAGAGTTTAATTTCCGCTTTTAGAGTTATATTGTGCTGGTGAAAATATTATGAAGTATGCTTCTTGCTGCCTCGTTCTTAATGTGTTCCCTTTTAGTTCATAAATAGGATGTGTCAATGCAAAGGACACATCTGTTCTTTATTTTCTCTAATTTAGGCTCGTTGGTTAATCTCAAGATTGTTCATGTAATACTCATTTCATAGTGGCTAATCTGATCAACCAAGGAAACATCCTTGTTAACATAACATCATCAATCTATCATTTTTATACTTGTTGTTTACACCGTATTTATGAGGAACCAAGTGGGAAGAAAGAATTGCTTCATCATCTTGCTTCTTTTGGCAATTAGTGGAAACGTATAAATCTTACATAGCTTTGTTCTAGTGTTTATTAGTCATTGACTGAAATCTACTTCTAACATTAATTCTATACTTCATTAATAAATCTTTTGACCACTATTTATTTCATCTCCCCGCAAGCGGGCTCCAATAATGCTTCCTCCACCATAAACGTGAATTATGTTTGCAAGCCTGGGTTTTGGGCGAAACATCCCCGGTAGCCATAAAAGTGAATTACAAAGGCAGATTGAAAAAATAAATAAATAAATAAAGTTGGCAATCTCATTGGTGATTATGGTTGCAAGAAACAAGAAATAGTCAAATTGAATAAATTTCTAGCCGTGCAAGAAGTTTATCAAAATCCTCTTTTGACCTCTTATGTGATACTCGTGCTAATCATGGAGAGTTTACATTAAAAATCTCTTGTGTAGTGATATCAGTGTCAATCATCTCTTTGAATGTTTGTATTCTAGCTTTATACGTACTCTCCCATCCATGTGCAATGTCATCTCAATATTTGTACCAATTATACGCCACAGGTGGAATTGGGCAATTGGGCTTCAAGTTGATTTGTGCAAGTGATAAATAAAATTAGTAGCAATAAGTTCACCAATGACATATAGTTAAATAATTAAAATAGAATACCTGAACAAAGTGATTGTCATTCACAAAACCCAATGATATAATCTTATGATTTAATGGTAGAGGAGGTTGCGAGTACAATGGTAGGAATGTCAAACATTGCATAGAAGAGAAGATAGAATGACAAGTACTACACCATACCGAGATGCTATCAAATGGCCCATGCCAGACATTGTCATCCATCGATCAAATGTGGCACCAATATAAGAGTAATCCATAATATATAACAACTCATTCACCCTTTCAATGCTGCCATATAGTTTTACATAAGCATCATAATTAGATTTCATTTCAATAATAAGGCCACGTCGAATATGTTACCAAGCCTCTTATCCTAATCCAAGGGAACTAGCCACTCCCCTAAAACCACAATGACCATCGGACTTAACATCAACAATGTTAAATATGCAATCTTTGACTCTATCATGGAAACATGTTGTATAATAGTATAAAGTGTTCTTACGAGCACGTCTAACTTCAAGTTTATCCTTCTTTGGAACATTGGCGGAGCTGTCGCTGCTACGAAAATTACTATTATTACCTGAGTCAACAATTTCAAAATGAAGGACCTCTTTTAGTTGAAGTATCGATTTTTGATGAATATCGACCTTTGGTTTTAGCTTTCTCAACAGGCAGCACCAAAGAAGTAGTGGAGGGTTCATACATTTCACGTAATTTCATTTTAAGAAGTACTTTTCCTGCATCGTCGCATTCGCCAAACAATCTTTGAATACTCTCTAATTCAACTACAATATTCAACTTAGAAGAAACATCATTTGATGGAACCATAATATCTTTCTCCAATGAGGGTGAACAACTGACAAAGGAATTGGGCGATCTGTAACTATATATTCTGAAATCTCACATGCACAAGGCAAACCACGTGTGGATCTAAGAGTGCAATTAAAAGCATTTTTGTCCAAACCAATATGTTCTACTTGATTTGACCGTCTTGATATAAGATCCATCGCATTCTTAGACACGAAACCACGCAACTCCTTAAAGAGGCTACGTTTGAAGTTAAGCTGAACCAAATTCATACTTTGTTCAAACGAAACTTTTATCTCATTGAATTGCAATTCTAATAGGTGATGCATAACTTTCCAACAAGTTTCGAAATCGCATTGTGATGATCCAAGATGTTTCTTCAACTTAGAATGTGCATTCTCTACCCTATGAATAAAATAAATATAGTTTATTTAATTAGATAAATCGACAATAATTTGTTTGTCGATTAAAAAACAAATGTTGATAATAAAATTAAATATAAGCATTATTAATTTTACCTTTTTGTTGTGACATTACCGAAGTGCATAATTTTATTCGTCCAAGCAACAATGAATTTCTCTTAATATTTACTCAACCAAGATCCTGTAACATAATCCAATGCCTTCAGAAATTGTTCAAATTGGAGAGATAAAGTTTTGGCCAATTGTTCATATATCTCCTCCGTAGTAGATGCAACAAGTATGCTCCAACTCCTACAAAAAGTATCCCATTTTTTTTTTCACTCAAAAAACTTCTTTGTATTGGCCGATACATTTTTTGATATGTGCCATGTGCATAGTAGATTTTTAGCATTAGAAAAAATATGATCGACTGCCTAAATAAGAGCCAGTTCCCTATCTGTGACTATGACATGCGGCAACACATCATGATTCATTAAGGTTTTCAACTTTTCCATTGCCCAATTATAATTTGATTTATGTTCAGCTTTCATGAACACGAAAGCAACAAAAAATGTCATTTGGGTCGAAGTAACCCCTACAATCTCAAGAAGAGGGCGTTGATACTTATTAGTTTTGTAAGTACAATCCATTATAAGCACACATGAAAAGGCATGTAAGAAATCGACAGATGTCAGATGTGCAAAAAAAAGCTCTCTAACTTCATCTGTTCTTCCATGAGACCTATGCCACTCAATACAATTATGTTCTTTTAACTTGCTCATTAACTGTTGCATTTGCGTTCTTCCCGCCTTCTCAATCAATCTATGCCTTGCACGTGCATTATAAATAGTCCTCATTGTGCTAACATTATTTGGATCTCGTTCTTTCAAAGTCATTAACATATTTCTAGGTTTTACCAAACTTTGACATATCTATTAAAATCTGCTCCTCTTCATTAGTTAATCTTTGTACATAATAATGTCCTTCTAAATGTAATGCTACTAGATGATTATGTAGTCCACATAACACCTTCAACATCCAATCGTCCTTAGTCGACAATTTAACACCTTTTAAATCAAATGGGCATTCACATTTATATGTTCCAACTGACCTCTAATGTTTTGGTTAATGACCTGAATGATTAATACAGTTTTTATATTTTCCACTACGTTCACATCCATATCGTATACAAGGCTTGAGTCCATAACCGCCACGTTCAGAATGTGTTATAGCAAGAATCAAACCAAGTTTCTTCCCAACCATACAAACTCGATTAGATAATGATTCTCGACTACGGAACACCTACACAATCAATATCAAAAAATTGTAATTAAAAAAATTGTACCAAGAGTTGAATTAGTAGACATAAATGTAATATTTTCTTTATTCATACTTGGTCATTAGTGAGGTATTAGTGAAGTTTTCCGTATAATCGTATATATTGAAGTTGTCATCATTTTCTTGACATTTAGAAAAAATAAAATTAGATTATGATAAGTTATGAAAATCTAAATTTGTTACGGTCATACAAAAAACACAATATAACAATAAAAACTTACTTCTTGTTGACTAAGAACAACTTTCGAGAATTCAGATGAAGTCGTAGTGTCAATAGCTGTATCCATTCTCGTTTAACTAAATATAATCATGTAGTGAGAAAAGTGAAAACAAGTCGACTCAACAATAATGTTCACAAAGGATAATGCATGCACGAAAATTCATAGACTTACATTATAATTTGTTAGTATTCACTGCACATAGGAGATGTATCCAGCAAGCTTCTTAATTATGTCGAGGACAAACAGAATAAATAGGCGGGAAAGGGGTGTTAAATTCATTCAGTAATTTTTGTACTCAAATCTAAGGGTGGACAGACACGTACCTCTTGAGAAGTCTGTAAATCCTATTTGCATTCAATTGCTTATAATCGTTCTCAGTTTAACACGTAAATATACACACATCCACTTCTGGACGCTTGTACTCACATTTTTCCTTTAATCAATGAAACTTTAACAAAATCAATACCAATTTCCGTTAATCAATGAAAGTTCCGCTACTGGAGAAGATAGATGAAGAAATGCATATGCATAAGAGGTGAAAGATTCCAATTTCAATGGTACGTGAGAACATATAATGGAAAAGAAAAGAAAATAGAGTATAAACAGAAAGTAAAAGTAATTGAGATATAATGGTCAAATAGAGTATAAATTCGTTTACCGTGAAGAAAAGAAAATTATCTTGCCTCCGTGGAAGAAAGCAAAAGTCGCCGGAATAACTACGAGCAATGAGATGTTAAGGAAAAATAAAGAAAGAAATTATGTTTTATATTTGTGGTGTAACAACAATTTATTTAATTAAAAAATATATTAAACCCTAATTAGGTAATTTTACTTAAGGATATTAAAGTAAATAAGAAATATATGGTGTACTTAATAAAATTTCTAGTGGTAATATAATTACCATTTTCTATATTGTTGATATGTTTCAAATGTCCTTTACATAAAATGACTGTAATATCCTTTCTATAACATTTTTTTTTGAAAAAAGTGAATAACGAAAAATGACTCCATTTCATAGAAGCCTCTAATTATGATTTGCATAGTCGCGGCCAACCCATGGTAAATAGAAAATCCGTTTAGATCACGATTAGGAACTTAAAAAAGAACAAAAATAACTTCAATCGTTTTAAATGACTGCAAACGTTTTTCATTTATCATTTTCGAGTTTGAATGATATCTCGCCTTTTATTATACGTAATAGTTTAACTTATTCAAAATTAATTGTAAGTCATGTACTTAAAATCGAATACAGTAAACTTAAATAATGTGTAGTGGAGCACATTGAACTGGATGAACCGCATATAACGAACTTCTTCTTCCAATACGTTATTAAACAAAATAGATTGAAATCAAATACGGTCTAAAAGGTTACATGTTTAATTACACTGTTGTCTTTCATTATACATGAACTTAAAGTTTAGAAGTTTGATTGGCATCTCATTCATTATACATGATGATTTAATTTATCGAAATCAAATTATAAGTCATAGACATAAAATCGAATCTAATATACTTGAACAATGTATAGTAGAGCATGATGATGAAGTTCATATCCCTATACGTTTTTAATCGAAATAGGTCGAAATCAAACACGGTCTAAAATGTTAAAAATTTGATTGGCACGTCTTTCATTATAAATGATGTTTTGACTTATCAAAACCAATTGTAAGATGTATATGTGAATATTGTATAGTTGAACATGATGTGTTGTATATAACAAAGTTCGTCTTCCTGTACATTTTAATGAAATATGTTGAAATCGAACACATTTTAAAAAGTTATAAGTTCAATTGGCTCTTTCATTATACGTGATGGTTTAACTTATCGAAATCAATTGTAAGTCGCATACTTAAAAATCGAATGTAGTATACTCGAACAGTGTGTAGTGGAGCACGATCCCATGTATATTACAATATATGCACTGTGTTGTGAGTTTTTGTCGTAATTTATACCGAATTTGTGTTTTATGAATGTTGAACATTTTTTTCATGTTCTTTTATTTTATATAACAAATGGTGAATGAAAAACATCTCATGTCGTTTAAATAAATGCAGTCTTTTTCTTTTAAAACGATTACAATCGTTTAAAACGATCAGAAACACTTTTAGTTGTAACAAGAAAACGATTGGAGTCATTTTTCAAATTCACATCTCGTTTTTTGATTATATACTCCTTTTTCTATATATTTTTAAACGAAATATTTTGAAAGTAAACCAAACACAGTTTAAAATGTTATACATTGTGATTTAACTTATACAAATCAATTGTAAGTCATATACTTAGAAAACAATACACTATATTTGAACATTATTGACAGAATGAAGTGCGCCTTCCTAATCATTTTAAACTAAATAGGTCAAAACTAAGCACAATCTATAATATTAGAAGTTTGATTCGCACCTTATCTTGCATTATTCATTATTGTAAGTCGCATACTTTAAAACTAATTACGATATACTTGAACATTGTTAGCGGAGCACAATGAATTGTATAAACAAAGTTCGACTTCCTATATATTTTTGAACTAAATATGTTGAAATCAAACACCGTCTATAATTAAAAATCGAATACCGTCTTTCATTATACTTGATGGTTTAATTTATTGTAAGTCATATACTTAAAAATCGAATACCGTATACTTGAACAATGTGTAGTGAAACACGATAAATATATATAACGAAGTTCGTCTTCTTTTATATTTTTAAACGGTATATTAAATGTTGAATAAATAGATACCAAACTTAATTACAAATGCATAATCTTTTTTCCTTTTGCAAGATACAGGAGCGAAACAATCAACCTATTGATATTGGAAGACCCAACGGATTCTTCCAATGTATCATTTCTGGGTTTATATGTCTTACAAAATGACTACAATTTTTTTAAATGACTACAGTATTTCTTTAAAAAAAAAAAATCACTATTCACAAAACAAAAATTTCAAAATTTGAGCAACAACAAACACAAAAAACATTCAATATACATTGTATTAAGTTTAAAAATCAAATTACAGTGTACACTCATAATACCAACAAACAACACAACTCCGTGTAGATTCGGTTTGATTCACTTATCAAAGAATGAACAATTACATGAAATGATTTAAAACATCTTAGAGGCTATTATTTACAATTATCTTGTGACTATAAATATCTGTTCATTGAGTCTTGAATCACCAAGCAACTCTATACAACATGTATGTTGGCAAACGAGAAGCCTCTGTAACCTTTGTACGTGCAATATGCGATTATTGTATAATAAAATCTCGGATAGAACATAAGCATTAGCCAATCAAGTTTAAATCAATGGTCAAGTATGTTGAGAATTTACTTAACATGCACAGCGGAAATAAAACAATTTTCAATTCCCAAACGAGGATCTGGAATGTGTTTAGATAGAAACTGTGATGAGAATGATACCTTTGATGAATTTCACAAACTCTTTTGCTTTTTCTTGAACTCCAATGATCACGATCTGCAATCCAAGCTGTCCAATTGTCCAGCCTCCAATGGTGATCCACACATAGAACAAGAATGGTGGCTAGGGTTTCTTTTCTTGTGCTAGTAAGAATAATAAAATTCCATACAACTTTCAAACCCTAGTAGACTATTAATATAAGTCCAAATTGGCTCAACCCATCTGTTAAACTTAACCCGGTCCAATATTCAATTAATCAAATTAATTAAATCTGGTCCATGAATTAATTAATCAAATTAATTAATTCGGGCCTATTAATAAACAACCCAATTAATTAATTATCCAACACTTGTCAATTAATTAATTGGTAAATCTCATTCTTCTGATTCTTTTTTTGTGTGTGACCCATTAGGTTTTCGATCACGATGCCTAACGACGTGAATTATTATTTTGATCTAATCAAAATCGATAAATTAAAACGCCCCTTTTAATTTATCACTAATTCATTTTCGTTGTCCCAGATTGACATCTAACAATGTGTCGGACAATACATGTGACGAGAAATATCACGTAGTATGACAAAACCAAACTTGTTCGTTTACCGTGAAACTATAATCCTTTCGTCAATATGATCCGATCAATTATGAGATATGGATATGTGTCAATCTCAATTATCGATCATATCTTTTATCCCACTGTTAAGTCAATGTACGTCGAAAACTCTTTTCCGACTTATGAGTTCACATTGGCCAAGGATTTGATTATCAACTTAACTGGATAAAATGTAGATCATAATCTCTTACTATCTAAGAGTGACGAATCCTCTATTGGTCATTCACAACCTTCATATGATTCTTGACATACCCGAACGATGTTGTATTAGCGACCCTTGGTAGAGCAACATCCAACACCCAACACCACCAAAGTATGACTATCCTCATATAAGGTACCATGATGACCTCAAGTCAAAGGACCAATTCTACTACCGAACGTTAGAGATTAACCACTAACACTCAGATAGTTATCCATGTGAAATCTCTCAGCGGGTCTCCAATGTTTCTATAACAAAACATCCACGTGTTCATTCAAGTGTCATCACACTTTAGCTTGTGAGATCAGCTACTTACTTCATAAGTAAGAATGCCACACGCGATAGTTTATCCGTAATAACGTTATCCGTATCTCGTTATTACTTCGACCACGGACGATTTAAGATTCAGTCATATGTAATTTGTATCTCACAATCACAACTCCTTGTGATTAACAAATCACCAAGACTTGAATCTACGGATTCTATTATTTAATTTATTAGAATATTAATTCAATTAAATAATAGATATTGCCATACATATGCATTGATCATACATATGCATTGATTATATATATATATATATATATATATATATATATATATATATATATATATATATATATATATATATATATATATATATATATATATATATATATATATATTCAAAGTGTTTATGTCCAAAGTTGATTGGACCTAGGGCATAACACTTACAAACTCTCACTTGCACTAGATCCAATCACTTATGTATCTTATACCATAAGAGTCTACATGACGATCATGTTTATGCTGCAACAACTCTTTGTCAGTGGATCTGCAATTTAATAACTTGTGGGAATTCGTTCTTTATTTACGTCATTTCATTGTATTATCTTTCCAATGAGATAACACTGTCTTAACAGATGTTTGGATCATTGATGAGACCTTAGTTCCTTCGCTTGCACGATGGCTCCATTGTTATCACAATGCAGAAGCGTGTGATCAATAATGTTAGGAACTACTCTAAGTACATTAATGAACTTCTTGATCCAGACTACAACTTTTGTTGCTTTGTAAAGCAATGATGTACAAGGCTTCTATTATTGAATCAAGCGTTATTTTAGATTTGGAATATTTCCAACACACCCTTTAAGAGTAAACCAATGTCTTATTTGAGATATACTATTATTTTAGTCTGACTAAAAATTAGCATTAGTGTATTCATGAACTATCAGTTCATTTTCTCCATATAAAATCTTCTCGAGATTTTGTCTGTATAGATTGGGATGAGTTAAGCAATCTTCTAGATCTATCTTTATAGATCAACTTGCTTCTATCATATCTATCACAAAGAAATTATTTGACAACCATAATTTCAACAATTGAAATATAGAGACGTCGTTTCCTATAATATGTCTCATACATATAATATCAGGAATGCGACAATGCTCCCACTATCTTCTTGTAAACGCACAATTCATCTTCATTTTTTAATAAAATCAAACATTTTGATTTTTGCATCAAATCGAAGATTCCAACTCCAAGAGGCTTGTTTCAATCCATATTGACATTTTCTTGTAAACTCATTTACAACCTATGGGTTCTAATCCATTAGGCAAGTCGACCAAGGTCAAACCTTGGTTACATACAACAAGTCCATCTCTTTAAGTCAACACTTGACTTTATTTCTGCGTAATTAGTAGGTTCATTATCCTTGATTAGTAATCATGGATTCGTACCTTCTAGGAGGTCAAATGATCCTACAAGATTTACATGGAGCTAACGTGTCCTCAGAAGTCTCCACTTCCTGATCAAGAGTATGTCTCTCAGCAGGTGTGGGATAAGATTCAGGTTCATCTACTATATCAGTTGTATCTGTGGAGTCTTGAACTCTTTCAAGATTTATTCTGCTCCCACTGTCTCTCGTAGAATAAACACTTTATCTAAGAGTATGACATGTCCTGAGATGAACATCTTCTTCTCAACGAGATTATAGAATTGATATACGATTCAGTGCGCTTCACATAAGCGCCACAGACCAAACTTTCATATGAGATAAGTTAGGTCATTCCATAACTCGTATGGACTTTTTGTCAACCGATTCAGATGGGACACGATTTAGTGCGCATCATGTGGCAATCAGTGCATGACATCAAAACGATTTTTGAATACTTGCATGGCTTGTTCTCTATTGCACTATATCTAATAGTGTACGATTCCTCATTTCAGATGCACCATTATGTTGCAATGTATGTGGAGGAATCCACTGCGTGAGAATCTAATTCTCTTTTAGATAATCTAAAATTCTCCATTTTAGATATTCTTTACCTCGAACAAGTCTTAGTGTAAGAATATATTTACCTATTTATTTCTCTATTTCTAACTTGAATCCCCCGAACATTTCAAGAGTTTCATACTTGAATTTCATCAAATATACATGATCATTTCTGAAATGGTCATTAGTAAATGTGATGAGATAAGATAAACTTTACCTGACATTAATTGATATGGGTCTACATACATCACTATGTATTAGACCTAATAATTGTGCAGATCTTTTTCCTTTTCAAGTAAAAGGAGATTTGGTCACTGTGTCTTACAGACGTGATTCGCATTTGTCAAATGATTCAAAATCATTTGACCCAAATATACATCTCCATGTAAGTTTGGAATTGCATTCTTATTTATGTGACCAAATCCATAATGCCAGATATAGGTGTTCTTTAGATTATCATTTTTATGCCTTTCAATTTCTATGCTCATTATAGAATACTCAATGTTTAGAATATAAATGTCATTTTGTAATTTATCATAACCATTAAGATCTTATCAAGATAAAAAGGAACAACAATTGTCCTTAACATTAAAATAATTCATGTCAAAACATGAAATTCATTTAATGCCCTTGGTAATGGTGAGAACAAAATTAACATTTCTCTAATTCTAATATCGAGCCTAAAGGCAATGGCAAGAAATATGCTTCTACAGGCAATGCAACAACTTTTGCTCATTTTCAACGTGTAGATCAACTTCTCCATTCTGCAGCGATCTACTTTTATTTAGTTTCTGCATATTTATACAAATATGAGATCCATATCTGGTATCCAATACCCATGAAACTAAGGAAGTAGATATAAGCCTTACAATTTCATTTCCAATGATCTACCATTCCAAAATGATAATAAGGATCATCAGATTTGGTATTGTCCTTATTTGCTTTAACCGTCTTAGTCATCTTGGTTGCTTTCCTAAAGCATCCTTTAGACTTCCATATATGAATTTATGACTAAGATTTGTCCACTACAAACACAGATGTTGAACTGAACAGTTTTAAGCATGTTCAACATCTCAACGAGCGTGTTCGAGTTTATTCATGTTAAATTCATAATTAGTTATGAATAACTCTCTGACAGAGATTGCAGAACCAAGTCTATACTTAGTTCATTGTTCATGACTGAACGCAATCAAGACAACTTCTCAAAGTAGTCTGCATCTTCAGCACAGACTGAAAATTCTTCTGCCATTGTGCACTAGTGTAGTTGCTAGGAAATATCATATCTTTCCACATGTGATTGTTCATCATTCAACACATTGAGATGAAAAATCATGTGTTAGCATCTATACTTTTATGTTGCTTTGTAACTCAGGTGACATAGTCACAAACATCACATATGTTGTAGTACTATTGTCATCACTGTGTTTATTATAGCAGCCACCTCTTCTTTTATCGAGTCATCAACAGGTGTCTCTAGAAAGGGCTACTTAAGTACACAACCAATTTTTCATGCCTAAGAACAATTCTCAGATTGCGGCATCAATCAAGAAAATTTGCTTTGGTTGTTGGCATACAATATGCCTCTCAAATTTATGTGGTTACTCATGATTCAATAAATGTAAACGACGAAAAGTAAAAGAAATAATATATATAAAGCATGAATTAATTTAACATGGTCTTTTATTAAATTAATTTCGCTCCCACTGTTTAACTCAAATTTATGGCCCTCTCACATAAATTTATGGAATCCGTACTTGATTCCCAGTGGGCTGAGATCCCATTTGTTATATTAAAACCTTGAGTGTACTCAATAAGCCCTAATAAAACATTTGGGTAGATATTATTATCAATTGTATCTCCATACAACTCCCAGATCATTAAGCCGACAATTCTTTGCCTTCACACGTCTTATGTGTTAGCTTAACATGCCTCTAAGATTTATCTCCTTGAGTGTCCTCAACAAGAGATAAATATTAATTAAGTCAAACCCATCATTCAAAAATATCTAATATTCATAGTGTCAAACATATCCCTAATAGACCAGCTTTGAGTGTACTCAACAATCTAAGATCGATTTAGGACTCTCGTTTTTCACTATAATGGTGGAAGGCGAATATAAATATGACCTAATATTTTAACATGCCTCTAAAATTTATCTTCTTGAGTGTACTCAACAAAAGATAAATATTAGTTAAGTCAAACCCATCATTCAGAAATATCTAATATTTCATAATGTCAAAGATATCCCTAATAGACCAGCCTTGAGTGTACTCAACAAGCTAAGATCGATTTAGGACTCTCGTTTTTCACTATAATGATGGAAGACAAATAACAAATTGATTTAATATTTTTAACGAGGGGTTTTTCATACAAAATATCTCATCGTAATAATTATATATATTTTATTATACATCTAACATGCAAATAAACATACATATAATAGTGTGGACGATTATGGACTTATACTATCTAGTCTTCCCGAGCCATAAGAAAGACTAGTCGGTCAGTTCCTAGGGGGTATAGCATTGATTCATACAATGCTCCATCTCTATGGTCTCATCCTCTTCTTGTATCTTCAATTAGTCCAGCTGCAACTTGTATCCTATACTAATTGGCACGCAAGCCTAAATAATATTGGACGCGCATGCATAATAATAACAATGGACCCGCAGGTCCAAAATAAATAAGAACTCGTAAGCCCATAAAACAATAAGAATAAAACTAACCATTCAACACATCCATATGGTCGAGTCCATAATCATCCACTAATAAAACATTCATCATATAAATGCATTCTTATATAATATCTAATATTATATGCATATATGTTTCGAGTTTCTAACAATTAAAGTCGTCTTAACTAATTTAGACAAATGGATCGGAACAATTAAATAATTAATTAATAAAATTAATTAATTAATTAATTTAATTAGCAGACTTATTTAATTAAAATCAAATTTCAATTAAATATCAAATTAGAGTCCAACTCTAATTCTACAGATATAGGGCGGGACTATTTAATTAAAATCAAATTTTAATTAAATACCAAATTAGAGTCCAACTCTAATTCCAATAAAATTTTAGGGCAAAACAATTTAATTAAAATCAAATTTTAATTAAATGTCAAATTAAAGTTTAACTCTAATTATAATCAAATTAATACGGTTGAATTTAATTAAAATCAAATTTTAATTAAATACAAAATAAGAGTTAGACTCTAATTCCAAGATATTATGGCGAACTTATTTAATTAAAATCAAATCTTAATTAAATACCATATTAGAGTCAAACTCTAATTTCAAGAAAAATTTAGGGTGAGACAATTTAATTAAAATCAAATTTCAATTAAATGTCATATTAGAGTCCAACTCTAATTTCAACAACATATTAGGGTGGATAATTTAATTAAAATCAAAATTTAATTAAATATTAAATTAAAGTCTAACTCTAATTTAAAATGAATTAACATTTTAATTTAGGATAAAACTTCTAAATAAAATAAAATTCAATTTAGGGTCAAAGTTTAATATTTAAGTTAAAATCCAATTTTAACGAAAATATAAAAATTGTTAATTTTTAAATAAAATTTTAAACGGGTCAATATTGAAATTTTAGGTCAAACCATTTGAAAATCAAATTAAAAACCATTTTAATGTTTAAATTCAAAACTATTTTGAAAATTGTAAATTGACCCAAGTTTAAAATTAAAAAACAAGTCCTTCAATTAACTTAATTGCATGACAGGTCCTTAATCAAAATATTTGTAAAATGAACCCTTTTCCATAATTGTAGGAGGGGGCCTGCAATTTTAGAAATTGCATACGAGGCCCCTGCCTCCAACCTCTTCCACCCGTTTGAAACCCTAAAACCTTATCCCCCCCCTTTCCTTATTTGCGGCGCCGGCGACTGGAGAAACGGTGGTGCGTCAACGGCGCACCACCAGGTATTGCAGCAGCGCACGGCGCTGTTGCAATAACCGCGCCGTCGAAAACTTCTAACGGACGCGCCCTACGACGGCACGCGCCGCAGCCAGCCGACTCGCCGCGAGTCGTCGCGCAACGCACGCAGCCGACCGTCGTTGAGCTTCCGGGTCGTGGTGGCGCTCCTTGAGAGCGGCCGCTTCCTGCCGCCATGGCCGGCGGCCTCAAGCCGCCGTCATGAAATTCTCATCCAAAATTTTGCCTAAAAATTATTTTTTCTTTCAAAACAAATTTTTGAAGATTAAAAATATTTTTCTAAATTGCTAGATTCAAGAAACAAATATAAACAATTAACTTTTAATTGTTCAATCATGCAAAACAATTTCTAACAAACACAAAGTAGGCTCTGATACCACTGTTGAGAATTTACTTAACATGTACAGCGGAAATAAAACAATTTTCAATTCCCAAACGAGGATCTGCAATGTGTTTAGATAGAAACTGTGATGAGAATGATACCTTTGATGAATTCTACAGACTCTTTTGCTTTTTCTTGAACTCTAATGATCACGATCTGCAATCCAAGCTGTCCAATTGTCCATCTTCCAATGGTGATCCACACAGAGAACAAGAATGGTGGCTAGGGTTTCTTTTCTTGTGCTAGCAAGAAAAATAAAATTCCATACAACTTTCAAACCCTAGTAGCCTATTAATATAAGTCCAAATGAGCTCGACCCATCTGTTAAACTTAACCCGATCCAATATTCAATTAATCAAATTAATTAAATTTGGTCTATGAATTAATTAATCCAATTAATTAATTCGAGCCTATTAATAAACAACCCAATTAATTAATTATCCAACACTTGTCAATTAATTAATTGGTAAATCTCATTCTTGTGATTCTTTTTTGTGTGTGACCCATTAGGTTTCCGATCACGATGCCTAACGACGTGAATTATTATTATGATCTAATCAAAATCGATAAATTAAAACGCCCCTTTTAATTTATCACTAATTCACTTTCGTTGTCCCAAATTGACATCTAGCAATGTGTCGGGCAATACATGTGACGAGAAATATCACGTAGTATGACAAAACCAAACTTGTTCGTTTACCGTGAAACTATAATCCTTTCGTCAATATGATCCGATCAATTATGAGATATGGATATGTGTCAATCTCAATTATCAATCTTATCTTTTATCCCACTGTTAAGTCAATGTACGTCGAAAACTCTTTTCCGACTTATGAGTTCACCTTGGCCAAGGATTTTATTATCAGCTTAACTGGATAAAATGTAGATCATAATCTCTTACTATCTAAGAGTGACGAATCCTCTATTGGTCATTCACAACCTTCATATGATTATTGACATACCCGAACGATGTTGTATTAGCGACCCTTGGCAGAGCAACATCCAACACCACCAAAGTATGACTGTCCTCATATAAGGTACCGTGATGACCTCAAGTCAAAAGACCAATTCCACTACCGAACGTTAGAGATTAATCACTAATACTCAGATAGTTATCCACGTGGAATCTCTCAGCGGGTCTCCAATGTTTTGTTCTATAACAAAACATCCACGTGTTCATTCAAGTGTCACCACACTTTAGTTTGTGAGATCAGCTACTTACTTCATAAGTAAGAATGCCACACGCGATAGTCTATCCGTAATAACGTTATCCGTATCTCGTTATTACTTCGACCACGGGTGATTTAAGATTCAGTCATATGTAATTTGTATCTCACAATCACAACTCCTTGTGATTAACAAATCACCAAGACTTGAATCTACGGATTCTATTATTTAATTTATTAGAATATTAATTCAATTAAATAATAGATATTGCCATACATATGCATTGATCATACATATGCATTGATTATATATATATATATATTCAAAGTGTTTATGTCCAAAGTTGATTGGACCTAGGGCATAACACTTACAAAGTAGACAATATTATGGTTCCATTATTGAAAAATGGCTGATTGAAAAGTTTCAATTTTACTGCATTCACTTGATAAATTATGTCACGACATATCCTACCAAAACATAATTTCCTCATTATCAAGTTTCGTACCAATATAAAAGCCACTAGTTTAACTTTGTGGCCATAAATGACATATAAAACCAATCAAATAACCATTGACGATTGTACCATTATTCATGTAAATTTACATTATTCATGTAAATTTAAATGGGTCTGTAAATTTTCAGGGACTCATAGTCCAATTACAAGAATCCAATTCATCATCGAGGGGAAAGAAAAATCAAAATGCAAAAGAAACTTAAACTTGAAAAAAAGCAAAATTGCCTACAATTTCATTAAACCAATATTAGAAACCCATATTAGCATGAAGAAAGTCGATATAATTTACCTCAATGTGAAAGGAATGAAGCAACACAGATTTTTTTAACAAGAAACAAACGCTTATGATATCGGATTTCTTCTTTTCAAGCATGAAAATCGCTACTCAATTATGACATGATGGTAAATGCTTAGCTTTGGAATAGTTTGATTTTCTAAGAGAAGAAATGGGCAGAACAGGGAGAACATGAGGAAGAGCACAATGAAGATGATTTATTTGATAGGTTTTGAGTGGTAAAAGAGGAAATAGAAATATTAATATTTTGTTCATATTGTTTATAAATATAAAATCTGGTCAAGGGCCAAAAAATGTTTTCAACCGGGTCAAGGTCCTTTTACTACTATTCTTACATTGAAAATGAGTATATGTTTGTAAAAAAGAGTTTTGAAAAAATGAAAAACAAATAGGGACTTAAACTTTTAGATGGAAATGGTTCAAAATTTGACAACTTGAAGTAGGCCACGGTAGGGCTGTCAATTGGATTTTAATCTGAATCCGATCCGAATCCGACAAAATTAATGGGAGATGGATTTAGGATCTCAGTCCGATAACTCGATCAAGATCCGAATCCGATAATCCGTTAACTAAATGGATCAAATATGGATATAGGTCAATCTGATCCGATAACAATTCGTTCCTATTTGTTATAAAAAATTGAGTCGGTCAAATATTTTTATGGCATATTATTTGTCATTAAAACAAATAAATGAGAAAATAAATAAATTTAGAATAAAAAATAATTAAATTCAAATAATAAAAAAGTTAAAAAAATTTATAATTATTAAACTTGTTAAAGAATTGGAAATTTTTTTTAAAAAAAGTTGATTTCAACCAATATTTTTTTAATTTTAGTTTACTAATTTAAAGTAAATAAATATCTATATTTTTCTTAATTAAATTTGTTATTGTAATTAATTTTACAATTTCAAAAACTAATAATTAATATGTAACAAATAATTTGATTTGTTAATGGAAATAATGAAATAAAATATTTATATTTAGAATTGAAATTTAATTTTACCTTATTACACATCGAATGTCAATAGAAAACTAGAAGATGGTCTCTCCTTTAAAAATGAACATCATGATGGTAGAAGTCACTATTGGGCTTGCTAGGAAAAATAGGTGGGCCTCAAGTTAGTTCAAAATTTTTCCCTAATTTTTATTAATTTCGGATCGGATTATCAGATTGGATATCCGATAACATTACAAATCGGATATGAATTTAGCAATTAAGTATCCGTTGAATTATTGGATCGGATAAATTTTCTTATCGGATCGGATCGAATATAGGCAGATCCGATCCATATCTGTTCCATTTACAGCACGGCAAGTATTTCTGGCATTTCCAAATTGGATCAGTTGGTACATCTATTAATAAGTGACATTCTTGTGTAATCTTTCGATAAGTGAATGCGAAATTTTTAAGTAAACTTTATCCCCGAAAAGTTCCATTTGTGAACTTTCATAGGAGGAAATATAAAACCCGACGCAGCCAACATCTAGCACAAAACACACTGCAATTCCTTGCACGAATACGAAGCAAATTTAATTCCAATTGAGAATTCCTTAGTTCTACAACATTGCTAGAATCTGTAATCAGCTCAAGGCAAGAAAATAAAAAACTATCCTCGTAACAATTTGGACAATAAATATGACAAATGGAGATACCTAATACTGATATATTCGATTTAAGAATTCATCACATATACTATAGAGATACAGCCTTTGAGTCTTCATAGTAATTAATTACATTAGAATATCACAGGCAACATTCCTAATTCAAATACAGGTACCATTTCAACAATTCATCTATGTATTGACAACTTTACCAGCAACCACTGGCATTTTCAGGGTTGCATGCACTTAATCGCTTCTCCATCCAATCGATGATATCCTGAGCAATTTCTTCACGCTCAGGCTCGAAGAGGAGGTCATGCAAGAAGCCCTCATAAAGTTTAATGTCCTTAAACTTGGAAGCTGCCTCATCGTACAAATCCTGAGAAGCTAATGGATCAGTGACTCTATCTGCAGTTCCATGAAGGACAAAGAATGGAACTGTTATGGACTTGAAGTTGCGGGTCAAGTAAGAAGAGATGCGCAAGATCTCATGGCCAGTTCGGACCCTTATTGGTCCGGTATAGACCAATGGATCTGAGTACTTGGCCAAGAGTGCTGCAGGATCCCTGGAAACCGGGATGCCCCTTTTGTTAGCACCTTTGAACTGGAACCTAGGAGCCACCAGCGAAAAGATTGGTGCCACGGCCTGCATAAGAGTATACCAATTTTTATTTTTTATTGTGCCAAAATCAAGATTCCACATGGTTATTATTAGCTTTATAATCAGAAAGACAAGCTAACAACAGCATATAACCGAAGTTGTGGTGCTTTTCCTTCTATGTAAAAAGAAAAGAAGGGAATACAATTTCGAGGCAAAAGAAAAGAAGTTAGGGAGTTCAGCAGAATTAATCAAATAGACCGTCTCTAATCAGGACAAATCCTTCAAAAAACAAGACGAGAAGGAAACGAAAGACTTACCCCAACAATAGGATGAGCAGGCTTGACACGCAAAGCTGGTGAGGTCAATATGATTCCCTCCAACATTTCTTCTATATGTGGATATGAAGCAGCCTATTTAATACCAGCAGAAATCCAGCATTCGATAGTAAGACCCTAGATCATGGATGTTCATAGAACTTACCAAAAAACGAAATGAAGAAAATCGAAGATGAAGAAAGTATCTAGACTACTGTGTAATTCTACAACAAGGCTTACCTTCAAAACCACTGCTCCTCCAGTTGAATGACCAAATAGGAAGCATGGTACCCCAAGGTTCTCCAATTTGATCTTTTCCAGGAAAGCTCCCTGTTCAAATAGCAACATACATTCTCATTATACCAGCTTTATTTATTTCGTATTATTATGAAACAGCAAATAATTCACTCCAGTAATTGACAGCCGAATATTCTGTTGGTCTGAGGGAGGACCTTTACGTGGGGTGGAATAAAATAAGTCACTGCCAAGAGGCCAAGATGAGTATGGAATGATACATAAAGTTGCACTTACAGTGTCTGCAACAACGTGATCCAATGAAGGTACATATCCATGCAATCCATCACTTCCCCCATGACCTATGAAAGAAATTAACTCTTTTAGGGAGAGATACAAACCATCATCCCAACTTACCAAAACAAATTATAATGCCACAGATACTCAGTTTTACCAATCTTAAAGGCCAAAATGATAAATTCTTTTATCACAAGTCTCTGATGAAGCAGAACACGGAAAAGGGGAAAAAGATAACTACCAATGACTCAAAGGCATTATTAAGAATTATATAATTGATGGAAATGCTATCAATTAGAGATCAATGAAAGGCTAATCAACACGAGTAAATGTGAAATAGAATCAGAGCATCAACTAAATATTACTTAGGGAGTAATAATTCAGTCAATGAATCAGACAGAAATTGGCGTGAATTAACAACGATACTTGTTCATTTCATTATTCGCAAATTTTTTATTCTGGAAAAAAAAAACCCAGGGCCACTTATGGTAAGACCATGAACAGAACTTTGAAAATGCCTTGCAACATATTCAGATGATGTTCTGATATTAAATAAAAATCAATTCAAGTTCATGGCCTCTAAGAAGCAGATTAAGAGAGGAGTTCCAGACCAAGATATCTAAAAAGTTGAAATAAATCTCATAAACAATTACCTGTCCAGTCCATTGCATAGACCCCAAAGTTGAAGGAGACTAATTGTTTAGCAAAATGAGCATATCGTCCACTGGAAATAGAACACAAGAACGGTGTATGTTACACAAGAAGAATAATATGAAAAGAGAACAAGTAAAATAGAGTCCTAACAGATTAGGCCAGACCTGTGTTCGTTAAGTCCATGTATGATGATCAGAATACCCCTGAAAATGAAAAATGGCCTTTAAGAGAGACGTCCAGAAAGCTAACAACTAAAGGCAGCAAATAACATGGTAACTGTACATTTTCTAGAGGAAAGGCATGGAAACCACAAAAAAATAAACATCAACAGCAGAAGCCCTCATTCCTTTCTTGTAGAGTAAATCCTGGCTTTCCAGTTTTTTATTAGAAGAATAGGAATTCGACGCAGTGGAATACAAACAAACGCTCCTAGAATTCACGTATTTTCTTTGCAAAGATAAAGCTGTAGCACTATTCCTTTCAACTACAGCAAGGACATCACCCTTCAGTTACATATACCTATCTTCCCAAGCCAGAATTTTGCCAATATTCTTACCCAAACAAAATTCACAAAAATTTAACATTGAAGTATGGTTAGCCATCGTCCCCCTTTCACAGAAAGAACTGTGTTCCATTTTGCACGGTTAGGGAAAAAAGTTAAACGAAACAGTCAACATGGAAGTCCCGGTATTTCCAATGTCAACAAAATTAATCAAGCAAAACCAAAACTATTCCACCAGGAAAGAAGAGGAAATAAAAAGCAAGAAAATAATGAATTCGGAGTCATCAATTAGGCAAAATTCTCTCTTTCTTCTATCAGAACCCCAACTCGCTAATAATTATCCAATACGTGTATATGCATGTACACAAATAAAGAAAATTTGAAAAAGACTGCTTCTAATTCGAATACAATATTGAGCAATTGAACTACGGAGTAAGTAGTAACAACAATAATTGATACACTATTAATGGATATGTTCCGCATAGATTAAAATCGGATTAAAATTGAAAAAATAGTTTGTTGAGTTTTATTAGACGAGTCAGACCGACGACTATATTTTCAATTATTTTGAGTTCAGTAAAAAAAACATGCTCCAAAAAAAAAACTTTTAACAATCAAATGGCGAATCTCGATTATCAAAATTTTTAATAAGAAAAACATACTTTAAGTCACCGGAAGCGGGGAACCACGACCTGCAGAACAGAGCATTGCGCCGAGTACCAAAAAACAGCGAGGTACTCCAGTGGCACCGGCTGTTAGAGTCACCGGTATCCTCCTCCACCATCTCTATAGCCTCGGCAAGGGCCCTGCGCCTCAACGTATCCTCCTCATCTCTCCTTAGTCCAAACTTCCTCCGCTTCACCGACGCCACCACCACGGTGGGGGATGAAGGCGGCGATGTGGCGAGGCGGCGGCGGCGAGGGAGAAGGAGGAGGATCCAGACGAAGAACGAGTAAATTAATAGGAATGATTTTCTTAATGCATCGTATGATAGAAGTGACTGCCGGACGTTTCTGAATAGCGGAATTATCCGGCCGCTCGCACCTGACGTCAGCTCCTCCACCTGCATCGCCGTCTCCATGTTAGAGATAGAAAATGAGTATGCCTGTTTTTTCGTGTCTGTGAATATACGTATAGAGAGAGAGAGAGATATACAAGGACGAAATCTATTGAGAGAGAGAGAGAGAGTGGGAATGGAGAGGAAATATTCGACGCGTTAATTGGGGTTTTATAGATGAAAATGGTGGGGACGAATCACTCCTGTGCTTTTCTATACAGTTATCTACGGGGGGAAAGAAGGCCCTGTTTGGCATGAATTTCGAAAAGTCAAGGACCTTTTGAGATCCAAAAATTACTTTTGGATTCATTTGACCAATTTTATGAAAGTATTTCTTATAGTTATTAGAGTTCTTAGATGAGATTGATTTAACGTAATTTCTTTTAAAAGTACTTTTGAATTAGAAAACTCTTTTAAAATTAGTTTTCAAACAAAAAATTAAGGGGCTGTCTACTAGCGTTTAAAATCAGGAGAAACTGGCTTTTTTTATCGTTATATTACAAAAAGTGGGGCCCATCATCTCATAAAATTGGTCAAAACTTGCAGCTCAACGTTCCGAATTCTGATTTAAAGCCCGCCCGACTCTCTCTAAGATAGTTTTCTCTAAAAAATGTTCTACGGAAAGCAAAAGCAAAAGTCAAACCAAACTGGCTCTAAATCGCAAAATAAGAAAAGAGGAAATTACACCTACACCTAGAATTAGATTTTCAATTTCACAAATAAGGTCACAAGTTTAACATTTAAAAAATTAGGTTTTAATTAAAAATAAAAAAACTTTTTTTTTATATAATTAATCTATCAAACCCTAATATAATAGGAAGAAACCGACAGTCTCTCCAAGTCTCCCCATTTCTACCCTCTCTTGCCGTCTCCAGTTTCTCCACCCATCGACGCCTCCACTCCCCTCTATCGTCTTCACTGTTCTTCTCTCTCTCACATCCGGCGATGTAGCAGAGAACAGGTCAGATCTGTTGTTCTCCACCCATCCGGCGAAAGACAATTTGGCCAGGACGTCCGATTGGTAGACACGCAACACCTCCCTTCGTCGCCACTGCAACACCTCCACTGAAAGACAATGCTGCAAACGGCGTTGATTCACCAGCATCTTCCCGTCGCCGGAGAAATAAGTATTGCTACCTCCACCTTCATTTGAATTTTGAACCCAACCAACCCTAAAATCGTCTCCACTCTCACCCTAAGAATTCCCAATTGGCTGTTCTCGGTAAGCTGTTGTAATAAGAGGATTTGGCAGTGGGTCCAATGGTCATTTTATTTGCTTCTTTCAATTTATATTTTTGTGGTTGCTACTAGTTCCTTTTTTTTAGTTTTCGATTTTGTTTTATTAGATGGTTGTGGTGGTTGCTTATCTGATTTTTGCCGATTGTTGTAGATCTGTAGGGGTTTCTTCCGAACGGTGTTGTTAGGTATGTGTGCGTGGGTGATCCGTTGTGATTTTTGTCGTTTTTGATGTTTTTTGTGCACATATCCTTTGTAGTTTTGTGCTTTTTGATAGTTTTGTGCACAGACCATGTAGCGGTGGTGGTGTTTTTGTGTTGTTGGATGCGACGGTGGTGGTAGTAGTGTTTTGTGTGGGGTGTTGGTTGTTGTAACGGTGGTGTTAGTACTGGTTGCTGTGAGGTTGTGGCCGTTTTGTGGCGGTGAGGTGGTGGCAGTTTTGTAGTGGGGGCAGCGACGGTAGTGGTTATTGTTGGTGGTCTGTAATCAAGTATTTGGTTATCTGTGACCAAGTATTTAACTGTGACCTAAAAATTGGACAATATGAGACCAAAAAATTATTAATTGTAACCTAAGAATTATTAATTTGTGACTTGAAAATTATTAATTGTGACCAATAAATTGATAAGTTGTGACTTATAAATTTTAGGATATGTGACCGATAAACAAATTGTGACTTTTAAATTTTTAAGTTGTGACCAATAAATAAATTGTAACCTATGAAAATTTTGAATTGTGACCTAAAAAATTTTGAATTGTGACCAAATTGTATAGATCGGTGACCTTAACATATTCACCGGAATCGAATCGGTAGTCGAAAAAGTTGTCGGAACGGTAACTGAAGAAGAGTGGTGACCGGAAAGGTCGTCGGAATAGCCCGGAGTTGTAGGGGTCGTGGGGGTGGGGTCAATTATTTTATAGTAGAATTAAATATTAATAATGAATTAATTTAATAATTATTATTTCATGATTAAAAATTTAAAGAAATCTGATTTTTGAAATTTAAAACATGTTTTGGTATTTTTAAAATGGGTAAAACTAAATGCCCGATTTATGTATTCTTCCCATAAGAAAATTTCACTTGATTCACATTAAGGGGTGGAGTCCTATATGGTCCAATATAGGCAAATCCACTAAACTTTGGCCTAGGCCCATTCCATTTTTTTTTCTTATTTAATTTTTAGAACCCCATATTTGGGGGAAATAATACATAAATCATGATTTTGCTTTGGGTTATGCTACATGTACATTATGGTACACATAATGGTGTCCATAATGTACATGTGGCGCCCCCCTATTGGGAGGAGCACCTGGCCCACATGCACTCCCCCCAATAGGAGAGCGCCACATGTACATTATGGACATCATTATGTGTACCATAATGTACATGTAGCATTATTCTTTTACTTTTACCCATTTCAAAAATACCAAAACATGTTTCAGATTTCAAAACTTAGGTTTCTTTTAAACTTTTAATTATGAAATTAATTTATTATTGATATTTAATTCTACTATAAAATAATTAACCCACACCCCTCCACCACCCTACAACTCTGGGGATATTTCGGCGACCTTTTCGGTCACCACTTTTTTCCGGCGACCGTTGTAGCGACCTTTTCAATTCCGGCGAATATGTTAAGGTCACAGATCTATACAATTTGGTCACAATTCAAAATTTTTTAGGTCACAATTCAAAAATTTCATATGTCACAATTTGGTCATCGGTCACAACTTAAAAATTTAAAAGTCACAATTTTTTCATATATCACAAATCACAAAATTTGTAAGTCACAATACTTATTTACGGTCACAAACATCCCATTAACTGAACATATATTATATTTTAGGTCACAATTTATCAAATTATTGGTCACAAATTAATAATTTCTAGGTCACAAAGCATTTATTGGTCACCGTTTATCTAACTCATTGGTCACATATTGTTTACAGGTCACAAACTAACGAAATTCTTGGTCACAAACAACCTTATCATTTGTGACCACCACTTCGCCACGACCACCACCTCCAAAACCACCACCGTTTTTCTAATTCATTGATCACATATTGTTTACTGGTCACAAACTAACCAAATTCTTGGTCACAAACAACCTAATCAATTTGTGACCACCCCCGAATCATTTGTGATCACCACTTCGCCACGACCACCACCTCCAAAACCACCACCGCCAACACGACCACAGCACACCACAATCGTACCGTCGCCTCACGCACCTGACACCTAACCATCGCACCTACAAACACATACCTAACAAAACTCACCCAACCACCTCCACCATTACATCAAACCGTCCCACCACCACCTTCACTGCACCGCCGCGCCTGATCCATCACCAAAATCTGAAATAACCGCCGCCTCCGCCGTGTCGAACTTGCCCAACCAGACACTGCTTTTCTTCCCAGGATCACGAATCTCCACCTGTAGGGGATCGATTGCAAGGAGAAGCAGCACTCCTCGAACCCAGAACCGAATCCCCACCAACAGTCTCTTTTATTGGAGATTCAGTAGAGGCAATAACTGGAGATTCAGATCTTTTACTAGGAGATCTATTTACCAACTGCCCAATTCGCCATGGAAAACTCCATCTCCGCCTGCTATTTTATCGGATAGAAGTGAGAAGTGAGAGAGAGAGAGAGAAGAACGGTCGTCACCAGAGAGGGAAAAGAGAAAAAACGGCGAGGACGGCAGCAGAGAATACAGAGGCGGGAGGAGAGGAGACGACGGGGAGAATAGATACAGGGAGGGGAGAAAAAGGGAGGCGGCGGCGGCGTTGGGAGAGACGGGAGATGAGAGTGGAGAGGAGATTGGTTGAAATGATTTTAGGGTTTGGTTGGGTTAAAATGATTTTATTGTATATAGATATAAAATTAAAAATAAAAAATGTTTTTAAAATATTAATTAAAACCTGATTTTTGAAATTTTAAACTTGTTGTTTGATTTGTGAAATTGGAAATCTAATTCCAGATCTATGTGTAATTTCCTCTATTTGGAATGCAATAGTGGGGTGGACCTTATTTGGACATTTTTTGGGTTTTTTTGGTAATTCAAAAAGAAAGGAACTTCTGCAGTTTCTGGATTTTGTGTGATGATTTCATGGATCTGAAGGGTATTTTTAAATGTATGGGATTTTGATGCTTTAGACATTGAATGATTAATTGTGGAATATATATATATATATATATATATATATATATATATATATATATTTCTTTTTTTTAACGATTTTTGGAAAATTAATTATGGATCATGCGATTGGCGAAAAGTTTAAGCTAGGGAGAAAAATTGGCAGTGGATCTTTTGGAGAGCTTTATTTGGATAATTTGATTCATTTTTTATTTGTCTGAATATAAACTTTACTGTTACGCATTCATTGGTAGCTTCCTCTTCTTTCTCACTATTGTAAATAGACTATTTAATCATTCCCAGCCACACGCATGAATAAAGTGGAAAGTCACTTGCCATTATTGTTGAATTAGCATGCCAATACACTAGAAATATGATTGATCAAAATTTTATCTTTTCATTTTCAATAGGATGCATCTATGAATTAGCAGAGTTTCTACGTAATAACGAGATATTCAAGACAAAAAGATAATACATCCTAGCATTGAAATTCGTTTTTGTTTTATGAATGAGGTTCTACAAGACAAGAAAAGCAATACATCCTTGCATAGAAATTTAGCGCCTGTTTGTTTCTGCTAAAAAATAGAATTTCAACTGTTGAGAAGCAAAAATCCAACCATTGAGCCACTGTTCAAGCCGTAATGTTTGACCATGTGTGAGTAATGTGAGGACCGCCTGCCATAGTTAACGGTCAAAAAATCAATGTCCTGGAGGAGGAAAATCGCTGCCAGACAGGGGCTTAATTTTTTGAATTAGATACATTTTTTAAGATTGATAATGAAGTTACTGTACAACGGTATTAAAATATAAAAACTCGCAAAGAACAAGTGTAACTTATGAACTCTATCATTTTTAGTATTTTTGTACTATTATTTTATATTTTTATCATCATTAAATTCACGATAAAAAACTCAAAATTCGACATCAATTAAATTGTGCCCGCACTAAATGAATTTTCTGACTCTACCCCTGATCACGTATAACGTAGCGAAATATATTTTGGTCAGAATTTCTTTAACTAAATAAAAATAAATAAATAAAAAATCTCAAATCTCTTCTTGATACGTCATCTTTATATAAACTATTATACAACTTCTTATATACAAGCAGCATTATTCTTATAGGTTTATTTTATGCTGATTTAACTTTAATTTTTTCTATTTAATCATTCAACGTTTATTTTTATTTTGGTAATTTGACTATTTTGTTCATAACAGTTAAAACGGGTAGAATTCTCAACTTAATCCTCCTAATTTGTAACTCAACATATATACTTGGCAACACAATTCTTAATATGCTAAAAAGAATAAAATACCACGTGTTTTTTTTACCAAGAAGTGAATTTTCCATGGTGGCAATTGCCATATATAAGTTGATGTTTTCAAAATAATATTGACCTAAAACATAAAAGGAAAAATGTCAAGGGTCATGGGGTTGGATTGAAGTTGAGTCGATAATAAAAAAAAAAAAAAAAAAAAATTAATGAGCGGAGTCAATTTACCGTTTAAACCAATCGATTTAAGGAGTGAATTGAGCGATTTGTTGCTTATTTTAGCAGTTTTAAATTTTTTAATTTCACTATAACCAGATTGATTCCTGGGCCTATTAATTCGATTAAATGAGTTGATTCGATCTAATTTGGAAAGTATTAAAATTATTGGACAAATTTTGGTAACGTTTATAGACACTATAATCAATTAAAATAATATTGTACGCTTTAATGATCAAATTGAAACAAAAATATAAATTAAATGATCAAATGAAAATAAGTTGAAATTAGGCGACCAACCTAAAATAATGGACTGTGTAAGTTTATTGACATACCGCTAAATTTTTTAGTCGTAGCGTCTTCATTTTATCATTTAGAACATATTTTGGAATTGTTTATAAACTGTTAAAATTATAAATAAATAAAATAAATTATGAATAAATAAATAGTACTACTTCGAAATGAATGAATAAGCATCATAGTTCAAATTGGAGAAAATCACAGTGAACATAACAGGAGAGGTTGGGAGTGCTAGAGAATTGAATGAGAGAGGATATGCCATTTAACCTACGTTGCAATTATCTGTTCTACACGTCGGCTATTGCGGTATGTACAGCCACGTGGATGATTTTAATTCGTTAGAAAACGACTAGAACAGAGTTTGTGGCTGGTGTTTAGTGCTGTTTGAGCGCTCGGGTGTTTATGACAATTTTAAAAATGGATGAATGTCATGATGCCAACAAATGTTATCATTTAGAACAAGGCTTGGTGTACAACCTTGGTACACAATAATTTACACAGCACACTCACATGAGGTGGGCCCCACAGAACAAGGCTTGATGTACAGCCTTGGTACACAATAACTTACACAGCCCACTCACATGAGGTGGGCCCCACATTTAGCCTTTTTCTATCATTTATGATTGTGCAAATAAAATTGTACAAGTAACATAATTATTCTTTGGAAAAACGATAAAAGGAAAGGGAAAGAATATAGTTAATGTCGAGGTTTGATGGTTAAGCATTTAGGACAAGATTCTTGGAGAAATCAAACATATTGTGCTTTGTCCCCCGTTTGGTAAGGATTAAATTTGAATTTGAATTTAAGTTAAAGTTAATAAATAATTTTAATCACATATTTTATGAAATTTACAACTTTTCAACTATACATTCTATCAATTTTATTCAAAATTTCCTAAAAATACAATTTTAATCTCCATCAAACAATGATTTAATTTGAACTAAGGGTGCAGGTGGATGAGGTTTCTAATGATCCCTAGGAATCATCGAAACTCTTGTAACTATGCTATATTTGAACGGATTAATTGAAAAACAAAGATGCTCCACTATATGTATTATTTACAATTGGAGGTGCAAATGTATCGGATATGGATTAGATCTGTCCATATCTAATCCGATACGATCCGATTCGATAATACAACGAATATTTGATTGTTAAATCCATATTCGATTTATTATGTTATCGTACACTCGATATGATAATTCAATTCGAAATTAAAGAAATTAAGAAAATAAAATTAATGTTGAAATTAACTTTTTTTTCCCCAATTTTTAAACAGATTTAATAATTATAAATTTTTTTTGAACTTTTTGAACTTTTAAGGGAGATTTATTTGGATTTTTTGTAAATGAAAGAAGCAGATTTCTATATATAAAATTTCAATATGAGCTCCGGCTTATACAATACAAGTCTTCCAAGTTCACTATAATTGTTTTCGTCTTATAAATTTTGCTCTTGTCAAGTCTTTGATAAGATTTTCGATGTATAAACATCCACGTGTATTTTAGTAGTGACAAAGGTCAAATCGATATTAATGTAATAAATAATTATGCCATTACCTTGTAATTTTGTCACTACATCTCTTCCACGTCTCAAACTCTTTCGTCACAATTGGTGGTCTAGTGTGTAACCATTAACAGCTAAAGTACACAATCAATGAGGCTCCACTTAATTTGACTTTTAGTCATGATTTGGAGAGGTGAAACAGCAATATTTAACGCTTAGAATTCTGGGGTTGATACTTTGAGTGCTTTCTTCTGCGTAACATGATCTAAAGCTATTGTATCATCCTCAGGTTCGCCACCAACACGATTTTCAGTGACACTAGCAACTATCACTTCCGAACTTGCATCATTTTTACCAGGATAATTTAAGAGGTAATTTGCATCCATTCTTCAAAACGTCTTCTTCATCTAATGTTCCGTTTAAGTTCTTTGAGGCCATCTCTTTCACAAAATGAATTTTGCAATGTTGAAAATAATTTGCTATTGTATTTACTGTCCAAGCTGGGACTGCAAGATTGATTGCATTCAAAGTATTTATTTTTTGGATTGGTTTGCCCCAATTCATAGCCCTCCAAAATCCTACGATAAAATCATATGGAAAATACATTTCGAAAGCTCTTATTTTCCTGCATCAGATGGTTGGGTGGAAAAAAATAGCTAAATATTTTGTATTCCTTCAATATTTTGTGGATGGGCCGGACAATTATCTGAGATTCTCTCCCATGCATTTTTTTATCAAGTCACCGAACGTATTCCTCGAAAAGCATCCAAGTCACCCACGATCTTTTGTTGGCACGATATTGACAATTCAATCTGTTCATGTTTATATTCTTGAAGCAACGTAGTTTTGCATAATTTTCCGAATCCATAAAGAATTTTTTTGTGGGTCATCATCATTACAACAAAAAAACAATTGTAAGCCTTTATTTGTATTGCTTTTCTTTCAAGTCTCTTCGTTGCAAGAGAGTGATCAAGTTGTAACCTATAAAACTATCGTGTTTTATCCATATTGAAAACATCTTTCATGGCAAGCCAATTATCTATTTTTTACCTTATGGACTTCAATTTCTTCACCATGTCGTGTATCAATTGATCCACTTTCCTCAAAACGACGAAAAGACTTAATATTATGTCTTAACTTGAACTTCTCAAGCAAACCTTGAGAAAAGTTGAATTCTGAAGTCTCTTTAGGGTTTAATTATTTCATAGTGTCTCTTGCCTATTTCAAGATTAGTCCTTCTGTTATGTTCACACGATCTTAGTTTTAAAGAAACCACTCATATACTGCCTTCTTCATGTCTGAAAATTTTGATGGTTTATGTTGTGTAGCATGACCACTCATTTCGTGAAAATTTTCAGACATGAAGAAGGCTGTTTATGAGTGGTTTCTTTAAAACTAAGATCGTGTGAACATAACAGAATGACTAATCTTGAAATTAGTAGATAATTAAGTAAAATGTTCAAAGGAATTCAAAAATTGAAGACGAAACTAAATTGAAGAACAATCAATTTCCCTTCTCTTAGGCTCAGAAATTTTTAATCCAACACCACAAAGGCAACACCTATTGGAGAATCTTGGAAGTAGAGAGAGTTGCACACAAAGGCAGGGAGAAGATACATGCACACAAAGGCACAGGGAAGAGAGGGATGAAGAAGCCGGTTATTTCTTCAAGATTTGGTGTGTATAAATGAGAATAAAAGACTCCAATTTATAGGCAAAAATGGCAAACAAATTTCCAGATAAGTCTCTCCAAGATAGAGTTCAAGAAGATTGAAATGGTTACCAAGGATAAGAATATTATAACCATCTAACTTCCACGTGAAAAGAGATAGAATTCTCAATTCAAATTATCTCCACAATTGAGTATTGAGCACCTAGCCCAATGTGCTGATTTTCTCTAAATACCCAATAAGATCGGGCAACATCATTTGTGGTGTGAATTTTAATATTCTTCATTCCCGAGCTTATAGCCTATGAAGATAAACGGACCACGATTTTTTATCATTGTCTAGGGGTTAATTGGGCATCACCAAAATACCAAACAATCTCCACCTTGATGCCAAATCAACTTGCAAGCCAGATAAGATAACAAATAGCTTAAGGAAAGAGACTTACAAGTTTGTACCAATGTTTAGAAGATCAAGGCAGTTTCTAAACTTTACCAATGGGAGCACCTTAGTTTCCACGTCTGCAGGATTATATTATGAAATGACTTTCTCAAGTTTTACCAGTTCTTGAGAAATCACATCTCTAATGAAATGCAGTCTAACATCTATATGTTTAGTACGTTCATGAAAGACATGATTCTTGCATAGGTGAATAGCAGATTGACTATCGGAATATATTGTTACATTGTTATAAAAAAAACCAAGTTCATTTAATACACTTTTAAACCACAAAGATTCTTTAAAGGCATCAGTCGCAGAAATATATTCAGATTCAGTAGTTGATAATGCAACAACATGTTGAACTTGTGATTTCCAGCTAATACATGAATTACACAAAGTAAACACATATGAAGACGTAGATTTCCTATTATCTCTATCAACAACATAATTAGCATCAGTAAAGCCTTTCTATTTTACTCATTCAGTACTAAACTTATATGTTAAGCCAGCATTGTATGTTCCTTTCAAATATCTAAACAACTATTTTAAAGCTTCCTAATGTTTGGGATCAGGGTTGGACATATACTTGCTAAGTGTACTAACAGCAAAGACTAAGTCAGGTCTAGTACACACCATTAGATACATAACAGAATCAATAGCATTAGAATATGGAATCTTTTTCATATATTCGTCTTTCCCTTCATTACCAGGTGATTGTTCTTTAGATAATACAAATTGTTTAACTAAATGCAATGTAACAAGTTTGCATTCATTCATGCCAATTTTTTTCAAAATTTTCATGATATATGGAGCCTGATGCAAAAACAAAAATGAATTAGATATATCTCTTTGAATTTCCACACCTAAGATTCTCTTAGAATTACCAAGGTTTTTCATATCAAATTCATTACTCAAAGTAGTTTTTATATCATTTAACAACTTCAAGTTAGGACCAATTAAAAGCATATCATCCACGTATAGTAAACAAAACACACAGTTATTATTGTTTGGATTACCTTGATAGTATAAGCAATGATCAAATTTACTCTTTTTAAAACCAATTATTTGAACAAATGAATCAAAATTTTTGTATCATTGTCTAGGAGATTATTTTCGACCATACATAGACCGTTTAAGGAAACACACATGATCAGGTTTTTGTTTATTTTCAAAACTCTTAAATTGATCCATAAAAATCCTTTCATCAAGTTCACAATGCAGAAAAGTAGTTTTAACATCAAGTTTCTCAAGTTCCCAATTAAAATGTACAACTAATGCAAGCATAGTCCTAATTGTGGTATACTTAACAATTGAAGAAAAGATTTTGATAAGTGTGTTTTTACACATTTATTATACACTTTTCGGATTTAATTAGAATTGAAATTGAGTCGATTTCTATGCATAATTGTGTAATTTTCACTTTTGTAGGCTTAAAACTTGATAAGACGAAGAACGGAGCGAAAAAGGCAGAAAAAAGGATTTAAAGTGAACAAAAATGTGAAGTTGTGGACTACCGTGCACAAGCCAGAAAGTTGAAGGACTTTGAACTACAATTTATGGAGGGCAAAAGTGAAATGAAAGTCAAAATACAAGGACCAAAAATTGTCATCTTTATGCTTGGGGACCGATTTAATTACTCTCCATAATTTAGGGACTTGACTGCAATTTTTTCTAGAATATTTTTATAACTTAGTGGCTAAGTAATCTGATAAGTGCATTTTTGTGCACTTATTCGGGGCCATTTTACTAGGTTTTTGTGTCATTTTATTATTGTATTTTACTTAACTTAGGTTACTTTTATCTTGTTTCAGTTTTGGACCTGTTTTGAAGCAATTGGAGAAGAAAGAAGGATAAATGGGCTAATTGATGAAGCTTTAAGGACCAACATGCATATGGGGGGAAGTTGAAATATTACAATTGAAGTAAATTGATGAGGAGGACTAAGATGGAGGAAAGAATGAAGAAAAAGGCGAAAAAGAAACGTGAAGAAAATTTGGCCTGGGCAAGCTTCAACCCGTTTAGCCTGGGCGGCCGCCCGGAATGAAAATCTTCAACAGAAGCCAAAAACGTAGCCTGGGCGAGCGCCCTATTTTGTACTGGGCGCTAGCCCAGGCCATTTCGGAAAAAAAATTCTGGTTTCCTAATTCGAATACAACTCTTATGGAAACAAATCTTGGGGGTTATTTTAAAACCCTAGGGCCGTCCAAAAAGTGAGAGAGGAGGTTGGAGAAGACTTTGGAGAGCAAAAAAGAGGCAAGAACGCGAAGATCAACTCCAAGAACACGAAGATCCAATTCAAGAATCGAATTGGTGATGTCATTCTTTATTTATTTTTCTGATTTTCTTCTTCCCACCATGATAGGCTAGATTAATTCCGTGCTAAGACTAGATGAACTATGTAATATGATTTTTATTTTGTTAGTTTTACATTCGTGACAATAAAAACACGTTTTGGGATATTTGAATGATTTATATGAATTTATTTTTCTCCACAATTATATGCACAATGATTGTGTGAGTTTGGTGGCTTATTTCATGCATTCGAAAGAAGGGGAATAGGTTTGACATATATAAATTATCATAGGGTCCGATAGGGGATAGAAATATACCGCTATGCCTTATGTGAATCTTTAAGTGTTCATAAAAATTCATGCATTCTTGTATGTTTGCATCCGTCATAGAAATATAGTCGGGTCGCATATTTGAATAGGTTTAACTCTACTCGAGAGAGATTGTTAGATAAGTTAGGAGCATTGATTCTTCTTTATTCCAACCGTGTGTCAAGGTGTGAAACTAAGTTTAAAAAGATTATTGCATAGGGATTCTTGATCCTAGTACATTCATCACATATTAGAAAAACTCAAATTTACATCCATTGCCAAATTGCATTTAGTTGATTAATTCATTCATATTTGCATGTTTAGTATTAGATTAGTTATAAATTTATCAAAACAAACATTCTCATCTTTTTATAGTTTCGGTTAAGGTTTCGGTAATTAGAATCAAATTAATTCAATCTCTGTGGGTACGATATCCGGAATTTTCAATTCCACTTTATTACTTGTTACGAACCGTACACTTGCGGTGATTTAAAACGAACAATTATTTTCGTGAACAAGTTTTTGGCGCCGTTGCCGGGGATTTAACTTAGTTTGATTTTATTTACTTTGACACTAATTCGAACTTTTCTTTTCTTTTATCTTTTTTTTTATTGCTTTTATTTTTGGCTAACCCCGTACTATTAATCTATCTCGTATTTGAACTCTCTCCCTATCCTTTTTCAGAGAATTGCATGATTCTGACTTGGTAAGGTAATGAAACTTTTGCAATGGATAATCCTTACACAGATGATGAAGATATGTTTGGAGGATACTCGAGTTGTTATAATTGCTACGCGATGCATTGTACTGGACAATGTTCGCCCTCGTACTCTTTGTTCGACACACCGAAACTTATGATATTTAAAGAATATTTAAAGTGTCGGAAGCGAGCAATTGACGAAAACCATGAAGGGTACATGCTGTTCGATGGAATTGTTAGGCCTGACAATTGGGATGATGACTTCAAACTAGTAGGAGATGGTCCTCCTCTATTTCATGAAAAAGTAATTGCAAAGTATTTTGAAAAATTGGTCAAGTTGGATGAAGACGAGATGCTTTTGGGAGATTGCTTGTACTGGGACGAATTTCGTTATTGAGGGTACAATCCACTTGAAAAGGTCGTCGGGACCGACTTTTCGTTGCCCATAGATTTAGATTGCGGATCAATCATTCCATCCGATGAGAGTTCAACAATTGAAGAAGAGCCAAAAATGAGTGAAAATTTAATCACAATGGAGCTAAACGAGGATGAGGCGATCAATAAGGAGGAAATCAACTCACATTTTTTTGACTTTATTGATTGTCCAAAAATTGATTTTGTGATTAAACCTGAAGAGGAGATACAAATCTACATAGTTGAAGTTGAGTCAAATGGAATAGACAAGTCCTATTATTTTGATAGTGGCAAGGAAGAGGTGTGGAGATCAAATCAAAAGTGGATCAAAGTCAAAAGAAGAAAGATGGACAAGGCATCAAAAGCCTTCTTTAGGTGCCCGTGATCAGCCGTTATATAGTCGAGCTATAGACTATAAACAAGCACTGGTTGGGAGGCAACCCAACAATTCTTCCTTTTTATTTATTTCGTATTATGCATTAGATTATGAATTTTTTTTCTCAAGTTTTTTTTTTATAATTTTTAATAAGATTACTTTTTCATCGTCTCTACAGGTCACAAAAGAATTTATACATGGTCCATATTTTTCTTCCTTCATCGTCTTCAAATCCATATCTACAGTGATCAGGGAAGTATCCCTAGTCCCTTGTTCTTTATCTTTTGTGAAATTGTCCTTAACTTTATGTGTTGCTAAGTTGGCATTTTGTTATTCTTTGAACATTGAGGACAATGTTCTATATAAGTTTGGGGGTGGGAATATTTCATTCATCATGTTACTGGAGTTTTTGTGTGATTGTTTTGTGTGATAAAAAAAATGAAAAAAAAAAAAAAACTTTTTTGTGAAATTTTCTATTAGTTACTTTCAGGTTTTAGTTGTTTATTTTCGAGCATTAATTTAGAATTTTGTGTGCTTGTGTGGGTTTGATAACTTTGCCGACCATGATGTGAATATTGGACTAGGTATGAACTGTGAATGATGAAAATAGTGCATTATTAGATTAATCAATACATGTTTGTCTGAGACTTGACATAATTCGCGCACGACACTCATGCTTACATATTGAGTTGATTGTTTAGTTCATTACTTAGAAATAGTTGAACATAGAAAAAGAAAAACCCGAATAGCCTCTTTTGAACTAAACAATGACCAATTTTTAGAATGGTTTGGAGGTGATTGAACTGTTGCAAGGGAGCATTGAGATTGGTAGGGATTCCGTGCATGATATTCTGTGTGGATTTTCTTGGACTAATGAGATGAAGACAAGGTGAAAGTTTTATGTTAGAGATTAGTTTTAGAAATTGGATGGCTAAAAGAATAGGGGCATTACACTAATCATTGAATAAATCAAGACATCTGTTCGAGCCTATATAACTCGAGTGATTAAGTCTGCAAGGGTTTAAAACCTGGTGCCTTATGGTCTTCTGACTTGGGAGTCATCGGACTAAAACTCGCTACAGGAGTTATATAGAAAGCAAATGGAAGATGTCATATATATGAAAAAAAAAAAAAAGAAAAAAAAAAGGGAAGAAAAAATTATATCCATTGATGAATAATATACATGATTCTATGTATGAATGCATTGATTAGCCCCAAACATCCGGTTGATAGAACTACATCTCTAGTACGAGGCAAGTAACTTAGTTTAATCTCAAAGGTCGAAGTAATCAAAAATAGGAGAGTCTCTACTTGTTAAAGTGTGAACTTGTGATAGTACGATACATCCAAACTAAGAGAGGGTAAGGAATAGTGATAAATGAGTTCAACTTAGAACACACCCCGGGGAATTTGAGCGAAAAGAATAAGTTTGGGGGATGTGTATCTTTCGAGCGATGTAAGGAAAAATTTGACTACTTTGGATCGGATATGAGCTAATCATGATCTTAATATGTTGGCATGAGTTTTCACACACATACACGTCAGGTTATACATGTAACATGTGGAGATTGATTTGATTTTTGCACTGTTGTAGTTATTCACTTTGTTTAGTACTAAGTCCAATCCTGAGACACGGCAAGTCATTAAACCATGTTTTATGTAGAATTAAGTTTTAGTTTTGTTCGAGGACGAACAAAGGTTTTAGTTTGGGGGTGTTTGATAAGTGCATTTTTGTGCACTTATTCGGGGCCATTTTACTAGGTTTTTGTGTCGTTTTATTATTGTATTTTACTTAACTTAGGTTACTTTTATCTTGTTTCAGTTTTGGACCTGTTTTGAAGCAATTGGAGAAGAAAGAAGGATAAATGGGCTAATTGATGAAGCTTTAAGGACCAACATGCATATGGGGGGAAGTTGAAATATTACAATTGAAGTAAATTGATGAGGAGGACTAAGATGGAGGAAAGAATGAAGAAAAAGGCGAAAAAGAAACGTGAAGAAAATTTGGCCTGGGCAAGCTTCAACCCGTTTAGCCTGGGCGGCCGCCCGGAATGAAAATCTTCAACAGAAGCCAAAAACGTAGCCTGGGCGAGCGCCCCATTTTGTACTGGGCGCTAGCCCAGGCCATTTCGGAAAAAAAATTCTGGTTTCCTAATTCGAATACAACTCTTATGGAAACAAATCTTGGGGGTTATTTTAAAACCCTAGGGCCGTCCAAAAGGGGAGAGGAGATTGGAGAAGACTTTGGAGAGCAGAAAAGAGGCAAGAACGCGAAGATCAACTCCAAGAACACGAAGATCCAATTCAAGAATCGAATTGGTGATGTCGTTCTTTATTTATTTTTCTGATTTTCTTCTTCCCGCCATGCTAGGCTAGATTAATTCTGTGCTAGGACTAGATGAACTATGTAATATGATTTTTATTTCTTAGTTTTATATTCGTGACAATAAAAACACGTTTTGGGATATTTGAATGATTTATATGAATTTATTTTTCTCCACAATTATATGCGCAATGATTGTGTGAGTTTGGTGGCTTATTTCATGCATTCGAAAGAAGGGGAATATGTTCGACATATATAAATTATCATAGGGTCCGATAGGGGATAGAAATATACCGCTATGCCTTATGTGAATCTTTAAGTGTTCATAAAAACTCATGCATTCTTGTATGTTTGCATCCGTCATAGAAATATAGTCGGGTCGCATATTTGAATAGGTTTAACTCTACTCGAGAGAGATTGTTAGATAAGTTAGGAGCATTGATTCTTCTTTATTCCAACCGTGTGTCAAGGTGTGAAACTAAGTTTAAAAAGATTATTGCATAGGGATTCTTGATCCTAGTACATTCATCACATATTAGAAAAACTCAAATTTACATCCATTGCCAAATTGCATTTAGTTGATTAATTCATTCATATTTGCATGTTTAGTATTAGATTAGTTATAAATTTATCAAAACAAACATTCTCATCTTTTTATAGTTTCGGTTAAGGTTTCGGTAATTAGAATCAAATTAATTCAATCTCTGTGGGTACGATATCCGGAATTTTCAATTCCACTTTATTACTTGTTACGAACCGTACACTTGCGGTGATTTAAAATAATCCACCAGAATATCCATCCTATTTATATTATAAAGGCTGGACGTGTAGAAAAAAAAAAGGAGAGGGGAATGAAAAATTAGAAAAAAAACACCTAGCTTAGAAAATAGATTTTCTCTACCATTTTTTAACTCTATCTTTTCCTTTTCTATCTTCTAGTTTTCTTTTAGTTGGTGAATTTTGTTGCAATCTTGGCTCATTTTGGGGATCACAAGTGGATATCAAGGAGGTTATTACTTGAAGAAATTTGGAGAAAATCTTGGAGGGATTCCAAACTAGGCAAAAGGGTTGTATCTTCAAACTTTTGTGTTCTTCCATTATTTTTCCAAAGTTTGGCATGTATAATATTATTAGTCTCTTTTGTAATAATTTTATGATGATGAGCTAAGTTATTTTGTTGGAATTTACGGAGTAGTTTAACCTAATATTTCATTAATGTCATGTTATGTTTTGTTTGATTATTGTTATGCCTATGGTATCAAAATAATAGTGTATTAATCATCATGTTGAAAATTACTTCATTTATGTGACGTCAATAGATGTTGTAATTAGATGTTTATGTGATCGTTGAAAAATAAATACATTTGCTAGACCGAAATGATTGATACCATGGGTTTGCTTTGTGTTCTAGACGCGTCTAGGTGATATAGAAATATACACCTACTTAAATGATCCGTTGAGCATTTTCACAAATATTAAATGCAATTATTTAACTTTGTATCGACATAAAAATATGTGGTATGAATTAATTAATTAGGATTAATATCACTCGAAAGAGAGTATTAATTTAAAATAAGAAAATCGGGTCTAACTACTTATTTTGATAATTTGCATCTGCGCGCGATTGAATTGACATTAATGAAGTATAGGTTAAGCGAAATCATAAATTCCAACATTTTTTCAAAATCAAAATTTTTTTACCTTTTATTTGTCATTTTGTCAGTTTAAATCAAAATTGTAGTTTTAGTTTTTAAAATTCGTTTTTTAAATCTATGTGTGAATTTCGTTAGATTGAGATGGATAAACTTATAATTGAATTCAACACTCTCGGTGGAATCGACTTGGACTCTAAAGGTCCACTTTACTACTTGTTCTCGACCCGTGCGCTTGCGGGATAGATTTCAGCAAACAAGTTTTTGGCCCTGTTGCCGGTGAGTGTTTAGATCAATTTGTTAGTTTAATTGTCATTCACTTTAACGAACTTCATTTCTTATTTTTAACTGTATCCTTCAAAATCCAAAAGTGAGATTGTCTTCTTGATTTTCAAAATTCTACACTTGTTGAATTTATATGCATCGTTCGCGAAATCTCGATCTAGCCGAATTTGATCCGAAAATCGAAGAGACTTTTCGAAAGAGGTTACGTGAACAAAACGAGTTTAGACAACAAAGTGAGATGAATTGACAAGGAATTCATGTTGACCCTCTCATTCAACCTGAACATGCCCCTAGGGATGGTATTCCACCAGGATTTAATAACCAAGCAGGTAGGATTCAAAATCCCGTTGTAAATGAGGAAGACATGTTGTTTCAGGATTTCTTGAATCCTCCTGTAGTTGAGAATCAATCAGGAATTATCTATCCTTCTTTTGGGCATCTAAATTTCCAACTGAGGCCAGATGTGTTTAATTTATTCTCCAACACCATATCATTTTATAGGAGAATAGATGAAAACCCTCATGCTCATGTGGCTCGATTTATTGAAATTGTTAGCAATTTCACTTATGAAGGTGTGAGTGAGGAGGCTATCAGAATGATGTTATTCATGCATACCCTAAAAGATAAGGCAAGAGAGTGGCTTGACACTCTACCACCGAGAAGTATCACGAGTTGGGTAGAATTAGTACAAAAATTCACAACAAAATTCTTTCCACCTGCTCGTGTTGCCAAACTCAAACACGACATAAACACTTTTCAACAACTTGACCCGGAAACCTTTCATGAGGCTTGGGAGAGGTTCAAAGACATGCTTCGAAAGTGCCCAAACAATGAGATTACTTTAGCACAGCAAGTCCAACACTTCTATGCCGGTTTAACTCCATCTCACTGATCAAATGTGGATTCATCATCAAATGGATCTGTCCAAAACAAAAGTATCCAAGAGGCGTATGAGTTATTTGAGGTGATGAGTGAACAAAGTGCAATGTGGCCGGATAGACGTGCTAAAGTAGGAGTTAGTGGAGCTCGAGATAGTGAAGCATATTCCTTTGTTTTATCTAAGATCAACTCCTTAGCACGGAAGGTAGAAGGGCGTTCTATATCCTCCTCTAGTCCTCATTCTGCTCGCATGATACAATCACCATCTGTTTGTGATTTGTGTGAAGCGAACCATCCCAGTTCAAGTTGTCCTTTGATTGCCAGTAGTTCAGGACCCTCTGAACAAGTGGCATACACTTAGAATTTTCAATGCCCAGAGTACAATCCATATTCGCAGACTTACAACCCTGGTTGGCGTAATCATCCCAAATTTTCTTATGGGAACAATCAGAATGTGTTGAATCCTAAACTACAAGAGAAGAAAGAAGGTTGGAAAGAGGCCATTGTTAAATTAGCAAATCATCAGTTGCAATACCAAGAACGCAATGATGCCTCTTTGAAAAATTTGGAAAGGCAAGTGGGCCAGATTGCTAAACTTCTCTCTGAGAGGCCTCAAGGGGCTTTACCGAGTAATACTAAAACAAACCCTAGAGAGAATGTGCAAGCCATTACTACCAGAAGTGGGATGCAATTGCCTGAACCCATGGTAGTACGGCCCACAGCACCAACTGAAGAACATGAGGTGGTACAAGAATCGAAAGAGATTAATGAACAAAGTAAGCCTAGTGAACAAGAGCAGTCAACATCAAAGGCTCCAACGCCAGTCAAATCTTATGTACCACCTATTCCCTTCCCACAAAAGCTCCCAAAGTATAAATTGGATGTTCAATTCAGGGTGTGTTTGTTGGATATTATTTTGGAAGAATGTATTTTGGAATAGTAGATTGATGAGAATGTGTGATTGAAAAAGAAGGAAACGTTATTGATGTGATGTAAAATATTATTTTAATGAAGAATGTGTGGTTGAAAATGAGTAGAAGAATGAGAATGAAAACTTTAATGGGTACCAAACACACCCTCAGTAAGTTTTTGGAGGTGTACATTAATATCCCGTTTGCCGATGCTCTAGCTCAAATGCCGAGCTATGCTAAATTCATGAAAGACATCCTTTCTAACAAAAGGAAACTGGAAGAGCATGAGATGGTGATGTTGACTAAAGAGTGCAGCGCCATCCTTCAAAACAAGTTACCACCGAAAATCAAAGATATGGGAAGCTTTACTATTCCATGCGCAATTGGTAATTTAAATATTAGTAAAGCATTGTGTGATCTTGGAACGAGCATTAATTTAATGCCATTGTCTATCTTTCGAAAGTTGGGATTGGGAGAAGCTAAGGCTACTATGGTATCCTTACAATTGGCCGATCGTTCAATCAAATATTCTCAGGGTGTTGTTGAGGATGTGTTAGTGAAAGTTGACAAGTTTATCTTTCCAGCTGACTTTATCATTCTTGACATGGAGGAAGATCATTATATCCCAATCATTTTAGGACGGCCATTTCTTGCTACAGGTCAAGCATTGATCGACGTGCAAGAAGGAAAACTCATTTTACGGGTACAAGATGAGCAAGTTACATTTAATATCTTGAAATCAGTCAAGTACCCATCGACATACGATACCTGTTTTAGAGTGGATGTTATCGATCAATTGGTTGACGACTCTTTTTATGGACGTTCTGAGGATCATTTTGGAAAATGCCTTATGAGTTCGTCACATATTAAAGATGGGAATCTAGATGTTGAGAACATGGCAAGTTACTTAAATGCTATACCATCCCATGCATACATGAGACCCCCACATTTCGAGAATTTGGACAAGACTTCTTCACCACCGCTTCCATCTCTTCAAAAAGCACCCGTGCTTGAATTGAAACCTCATTTGAGGTATGTTTATTTGGGTGAGTCACCCACGCTTCCAGTTATCATTTCTAATTCCTTGAGTGAACTAGAAGGAGAGAAGCTACTTCGAGTTTTACGGAAACACAAAGAAGCCACTGGGTGGACAATTGCTGATATTCGGGGAATTAGTCCGTCCTTTTGCATACGCAAGATACTGATGGAGAATGACTTTAAGCCATCAGTCGAGCATCAAAGGTGACTGAATCCAAATATGAAGGAAGTGGTGAGAGCTGAAGTTGTTAAATGGCTTGATACATGCATTATCTATCCCATTTCTGATAGTCCATGGGTAAGTCCTGTTCAAGTCGTGCCAACGAAAGGAGGTATCACTGTGGTGGAAAATGAAGAAAATGAACTGATACCTATCAGACCCGTGACTGGGTGGAGAGTGTATTGATTACCGCGACTAGAAAAGATCATTTTCCTCTTCATTTCATAGATCAAATGCTTGAGCGGTTGGCTGGGTATTCACATTATTGTTTTTTTGATGGTTATTCAGGCTACAATCAGATTCCAATAGCCTCGGAGGACCAAGAGAAAACTACTTTTACATGCCCGTACGGTATTTTGTGTACAGGAGAATGCCCTTTGGCCTTTGCAATGTACCCGCAACTTTCCAACGCTGTATGATGACAATTTTCTCTGACGTGGTCAAGAAATGTATTGAGATCTTCATGGATGATTTCTCAGTATTTGGGCCTTCCTTTGATGGATGCCTGAATAATTTGGAGTATTTAGTATTAAATTGGGAGAAATGCCATTTTATGGTTCAAGAAGGTATGGTTCTTGGCCATCGGATATCCTTAAATGGAATTGAGGTGGACAAGGCAAAAATTCAAGTGATTAAAAAATTGTCTCCACCAACCACAGTACGAGAGATTAGGAGTTTTCTTGGACATGCCGAATTTTACAGGAGGTTTATTAAAGATTTTTTGAAAATCACAAAACCTCATTGCTCCTTACTTGAGAAGAATACTACTTTCAATTTCTCTCAAGAGTGTCTCAATGTTTTCAATACTTTGAAGGAGCAACTCATTACTGCTCCTATCATTGCAGCTCCAGATTGGACTCTTCCATTCGAGCTGATGTACGATGCTAGTGATTATGCTGTTGGAGCAGTTCTGGGACAAAGGCTAGAAAAAATTCTGCATGTGATCTATTACGCCAGTCGAGCCTTAATCGATGCGCAACTGAACTATTCAACTACTGAAAAAGAGATGCTTGCAGTAGTGTTTGCATTTGATAATTTTAGATCTTACCTCATTGGTTATAAGGTGATAGTCTTCATTGATCACTCGGCTATCAAATATTTGTTAGCTAAGAAAGATGCCAAGCCGAGGTTGATCAGATGGGTCCTCCTTCTGCAGGAGTTTGACCTCGAGATAAAAAGGGAACTTAAATTGTCGTTGCTGATAATTTATCTCGTCTCGAGCAACCCGAAGACGCGTTAGAAGGAGAAATTAATGAGGTATTTCAGGACGAACAACTGCTGCAACTTCTCCATCTGTTGCAAGTAACTGCTTTGCCATGGTATGCGGACCATGTCAATTTTCTTGCAAGTGGCATCATACCCCCAGAGCTTTCTTTTCAACAAAGGAAAAGGTTCTTCGCTGATATTAAGCACTATTTTTGGGAAGTATCCTTTGTTGTTTAAAAGGGGTCCAGATCAGATCATTCGGAGATGTGTACCGGAAAATGAAATGGAGAAAATTCTTGATCAATGTCATTCTTCTCCATACGGTAGTGACTTTCGTACTATGAAAACAACATTGAAGGTGCTTCAATCCGATTTTTATTGACCCACGTTATTTAAAGGCGCTCACATACTTGTCTCCAAGTGCGATAAATGTCAACGTACTGGTAATATCTCTAGACGAAATGAAATGTCGTTGACTTCGCTATTGGAGGTAGAGATTTTTGATGTGTGGGACATTGACTTTATGGTCATTTCCATCGTCATTTTCAAATCAGTACATTTTGGTGGCCGTTGACTATGTTTCAAAGTGGGTAGAAGCGGTAGCTTTACCTACTAATGATTCTCGGGTGGTTGTGAACTTTTTGAAGAAAAATATTTTTTCTTGTTATGGCACTCCTCGAGCCATCATTAGTGATGGAGGCAAACATTTCTACAATCGCCTCTTAGACTCACTGTTGGCCAAATATGGGGTAAAGCATCGTGTGGCTACACCCTATCACCCCCAAACGAGTGGCCAGTCGAAATTTCTAATCGAGAGTTAAAGAGAATTCTCGAGTTGACGGTGAATGCTTCAAGAAAACATTGGTCCAAGAAATTGGATGATGCTTTATGGGCATATCACACTGCTTTTAAAACTCCAATTGGTATGTCACCATATCGTCTTTTATTTGGAAAAACATGTCATCTTCCCGTCGAACTCGAACATCGGGCATATTGGGCTATCAAAGCTTTAAATTTTGATGAAAAATTGGCCGGTGAGAAGAGGTTGCTCCAACTAAATGAACTTGACGAAATTCGCCTCAATGCTTATGAAAGTGCTCGTCTCTACAAAGAAAAGACAAAGAGATGGCATGATCAAAACATTGTTAAGCGGGAATTCTATGTTGGACAACAAGTTCTTCTTTATAATTCTCGACACCGGTTATTCCATGGTAAGCTCCGTTCTAGATGGTCAGGTCCTTATACCATCACACAAATTTTTCCATATGGAGCGGTTGAGCTTTATTATAAAGATGGGAATTTTAAGGTCAACGACCAGGGATTGAAACCATACTTGGGAGGAGACTTGAGAAAGAACAGTCCACCGTTATCCTTACCAACCCCGAGTGATCAAATCTTTTAGTCGAGCTAACGACTATAACCAAGCGCTTGTTGGGAGGCAATCCAACTTTCTTACTGTTTAAATTCTTGTCGTTTTTAGTGTGTTTACTGCTTTTGTTATTATATTTGTAAACTAATATTGCTATTTTTGTAGGAAATGTTTGCAGTTCCACATGTCTATGATTTTTCGCAGGTTCTGAGCAAATTGATGTAGAAAAAGGTCTTTTGCCAAGCTATTCAAGTGCATCACAAGTCCAAATACATGCACTGGTACCTCTTCACATTGAAATCAGGGAAGTCTCAATTTTCCTCTTTCCTTTCACTTGTTCTTTACACATTGAGGACAATGTGTGGATTAAGTTTGGGGGTATTGAGCCTTGCCGGCTTTTGTTGATTTGAATTGATGTTATAGCCTTGCTGGCTTTTGATTTTGTGCTTTAATTGGCGATGTTGTATCAACATGTTAGATGGTCTTGCCGGCTGTGAATTGCATGAAGTTTGGAATTGTTATTGATTCATAAAGTATGTTTGCCAAATTATGCTATTGTGCTGCCTAAATTTTTTCGAAAAATTGCTTATCCATGTGAGATTATGAGTTTCATTGAGCACATAGTCATGATTGATTGTTATTTAGATATGGAAATGATTGTTTATGGAAAATGTTTGAATTGGTAGAACTTAGGTTGGGAATTATGTTGACAAAATTATATCAACCTATATACATTTCTCTTTTACTTTACCATGTTATGAAATAAGTTTGGGGTGGTCGAGCCGATGAATGATTTTATTGAAAAGTGTGCTGATTCCATGCACGTTTTGAAAAATGTTTGTGTGGAGTGTCTATTGCAAAGTATAAGCTAGGCATTGACCATATGTTGGGAATCTACGCCCCATTTGTTGCTTAAAAAGAACATTGTACTGTGTTAAATCTTATGTCTCGCTTCGTAGCCTTTTTGACTCGAGTTATTAAGTCTGTTGGGGTATTTCAAAACCCGGTACCCTTTGGTCTAAACAATCGAGGAGTTACCGACCCAAAGCTCGTTACAAGGGTCAAGAAGAAAGTTTAAGGGAGTGAAGTAAATTTTGAGCTTTTATTGAAAATTTGATTTGGTGCAATTGTAATTGATTTTGGGCGTAGATAATTAATGGGTTTGACTTACTTGGCATAAACTTGATTGTGAATGCACTCATTAGTGGAGAATCATCACATTTCTAGATGTTGAAATTGCTGGTTAGATCCAACCAAACTAGTACAGAAAAAGAAAAGAGTGATTGGAGAGAACCCTTTAGATTTATACCTTGGGAAAATAACAGAAATATTTATTTGAGTGTGAATCTCACGAACTTGAAAGGATATATTTGACTACAAAGGGTAGGGTTGGAACCAATTTAAAATTTTTTCCATTTTGATAATTGTTTCCTATTTTAGATAATGATTGAAAATGGCTATGCACACACTACACTGATCGAACAATGGATAAGTTAAAATGATTTTCGATAGCATTATTTGGAGAATGGTTGTGAATTGATATACAATTTTAAAACTCGCTGAAATTTTTAGCAAGTTATCTAATGTGTTGTTCATTATTGCATTTGCATGATTATGTTAGAAGTTAATCTTGCTCGAGACGAGCAAGAGCTCAAGTTTGGAGGTGTGATGAGTGTGTTTTTACACACTTATTAGGCACTTTTCGAATTTAATTAGAATTGAAATTGAATTGATTTCTATGCATAATTGTGTAATTTTCACTTTTGTACACTTAAAACCCAATTAGATGAAGAACGGAGCGAAAAAGGATTTAAAGTGAAAAAAAATGTGAAGCTGGGGACTACCGTGCACAAGCCAGAAAGTTGAAGGACTTTGAACTACAATTTATGGAGGGCAAATGTGAAATGAAAGTCAAAATACAAGGACCAAAAAGTGTCATCTTTATGCTTGGGGACCGATTTAATTACTCTCCATAATTCAGGGACTTGACTGCAATTTTTCCTAGGATATTTTTATAACTTAGTGGCTAAGTAATCCACCAAAATATCCATCCTATTTATATTACTAGTTTGTCACCCGTGCAATGCACGGGCAACGTAATTTCGAAGGTAATGTTAGCGTTCAAAAGAACACAAGCACTATGAAATCGCAGTTTAATGAAATTGATTGCTTTTACAACCATTTCCAATACTTTCATAAGTTTATGTTCAAAATTTTCTTGTTGTGAATTAGTATCAAGGGATTTTCCAGCATGTGTCTACATAATCGCATATTGTTGTATGATTTCAACTTAATTGCAAACAGAAGTCATTGTAGAAAACAAAAGAGCTATATGTCCCTTTGATTGTGTGTCTCTGGGTTTTGGGCATCTGGAGGCAATAAATATGTTTAATTTATATGCTTGCACGGTCTTAAGTGCAAGACAATAAATCCTATAATTCACGCTATCCTATAATCCTGTAATAGTAATATATAGAAAACTCACAATGAAATAAATGTTTTGCTACAGTTTCGTTAGGCATAAACTCTGCCACCAGCAATCTCTCCTCTTCCTCATAGCAACATCCTATCAGATTTGCCAATCGCTCATTTTTCAGGTTCCTCACTGCCTTAGCCTCATCCTATAATAACCGACCAAAAAACAGTAACAAGATATTGGCGAGAATCAGGCCAATCTGAGAGGATAGTGGTTTCTCTGTATTATCTGGAACCAAACAGATTGTATGTCTTGCTGTGCAGATAAAAAATTGATTTAGAGGAGCAATTGCCTGGACCCCTTAATGAACAATTTCTTGATTTATATTAGTAGCAGGTTAGCGATCTGTAAAAGACCCAATCTTGAACTCGATTAAGAGATGGCAAAAGGCTCAATAACAGAGAGCGAAGGAAGACAAGAAAAAGGTGAGAACGAAGAATGGGCAATAATCTGACAATAACAGCAATACTAATAGAAATGGTGAGAAAACAAGAACGAGAAGAATTGGGCAATCTACACTCAACACATCAAGTGATTTTCCTAAAGCAGCACTATAACTAAACTCTCTACAAATACCTTCTTCTAATGTTCTCTTCATTCTTAGACGAACGGAATAACCATCATGACTATCAATTGGCCCAATATTCCCACTGTCCAAATCAAACATTCCGATACCGTGACTCTTCCATAGCCAATCATCCTCCCTGCCACTAAAGAACTGATCTGTAAAGAATATACAATTAACTTTGCACCAATTATCCCCAAACACCACCGAAGAACCGTTAATGAAAAGGAAAGGGTTAAGGAATTGACCTTAAACTTGAAGTCGTCGATCTCGAGCTTCAGCTCCTCCTCCACCGCACCGGCCACCACAACAGATCCTTTGTCTTCGTTGTCTGTCTCCGTCATGCCGGTCACCGCGATGGATCCTTGTACGTTTTCATCCATTTTGGCTGCTAGTGATAAACAAGCCGCGGCTAACAATTGAAATCCCCATATTTTACCTCTCTGTGAACACCAAGAAAATTATGACAAATCAAGAATGGAGACAATAAATAAGAATTGAATCACTGTAAAACAAAATGGCGTTGTAATTGAGAACTCACAGGTCATACACAGATTGAAATCGATCAAAGTAATTTATATCCAAACACAAACAAAAGACTGAATATATGAATTCATTATCCAAACAAATTAAAGCACAATATTTTTTTATTTTTAGAAGTGAGAAAAAAATTATCTACGGTCGCACCTTGTCTTCACCACTATCACCATTTCCTCTATCGCTTCTTATACTATCAAATAACTATTTCGAACCCCTGAAAATCACAGCACAAAAATGATACACAAAAATCCAAAAAAAAAAAAAAAAAAACAAACACAATTGAGGCTACTTGCTAAATATACTCTCAGAGGTAAATATGCGCTCTGCGTCTTTTGTTGTGGTGATGTTGGATATGTTGGGTCCAACTTTCTTCTTAATCCAGGTCATAATGGCATCCCTGCATAAAAATAAATTGCCTTATCCTATTTGCACTTAAAAAATAAAATCAGTAATCTTTCAAATTGCATTCATAACGTAAACGAAAATTACCTCCAAAGTATTTGGAGAAGTGGGTCAGCGATCCTCTTCAAGACCAGAACAGCCTACAAATCACCGCAGATAGAGGGATGAGTGATGGGAAAATACATTACGCACAAGTGTAAGAGTCAATGAGGATGGACGAAGTATTCATTGAAGCAAATATCTGTGGCTATCTTTCGCCTATAAGAATCCATTCTGTTTGCAGAAATTAATTCTATCGGATAACCTCGAACGAAGCATTCTATATATTTAAGTAAAAATACTCCACAATTTGGCATGTGGGAAAGATAGGTGGAAATGAAATTTAATTAGTATGTTGAATGTATAATTATGGTAAACAGAGAATGAAATGGTATAGTATATAGCGAATAATTTAAATACTTACCCATTATTTTCGGAAAGTTGATATGGTATGATTTCTAATCTTATTTGTCTTTGTGCATTTTTCCTCTGCAAGCATCTGGCTTCGAAATTCGGATGCATTAATAAGTACATAGTTACAGCAACTACTGCTCTTGAATGTGCTTTAATTTGCTCTGGTGTATGAAAGTTATTGCTGCAGTCGTGTATGTATACTTTCCATTCGTCAATGTTCACACAATATAAATACCATGTGTTTCCTGGATACGAACATGGAATTAATAGGCACTTGCATTTCATCCATGGACGACCATTTATTGGCAAATTCCAATTTACATAGTCTTGTAGAATATGGAAATTTGGTCCACCGTTTATGGCATTCGTCTCCATATTTTTTATTTGTGCCATCAATTGATGAGTACACTCGTTTTCATAGTTGAAATCCAAAATTGCATATTCTTCCGAAACGATTGTACGACTGTCATTTATGAATCGCCTCAACAAGTTGAACTTCAAATCAAGAATCTAATAAAAGAAATAGATGTAAATAATGTGTATGACATATGAAATTAAATTTACTAAAGTAAATCAGTTTTACTAACATCAGTAGTTATATGTTGTGTTATGTCCATCATAGCTTCTATTATGTCCTTTCGATACATATTTTTAGATCCAGCATCGAAAGATGCGCTGCGAGGAAAAAATTATTATTCAATTCGAGATGAATGAAATGAATCCAACAATTCGTAAAAGAGTAAAGTAGAATTAGAGCGGTTACCTTGGTGGATTTGTTGTTATCCAATTTGTAAGTGTTAAATATCTGTCCATAGAATAGTCTTCCAAATGATAATTCATTGATGGTATTGAAGACTGTGCCATTTTTCCTTTTTCTATTTGTTGTCTTCTCTATTGTTTAGTGTCTTTTGTTGGTTGAGATGTTGATGTATGTTGTATAACAGGACTCGTATGGTGTTGAAGAATTGTTTCGTATTGGCGTTGAAGAATTGTTTCGTATTGGCATTGTTGTCTACTTGATTGTTCTGCAATGGTTTTCCAAGTTGTTGTGTAAATGAGATATATCTGATACAATGGTTGTTCTCAGGTTGTCGTATAAATCAGACACATGTGATACAATTTCCTGCTTATATGTGTTTAGTATTTGCTCCATTTCTTGTCTTGTAATGCAGTTGGAGCTAGTATCAGTAGATGTTGAGGTATCTGGAACGGAAGTACGATGAGTAGGTGGCGTGGTATCATGCTGATGAACTTGTTGAGGGATATTGTCCAATTGTCCTGTGACAATCCCGTGAAGTATGTTATGCTGGTTGTCTTCTGGCATTGAAAGTGTTGTATACCAGATTGTTTGTAGTTCTTCTACTGTGGGTTGTAATATTATGTTTGCTTGAATCTGTAAGTAATAAAAATAAGTAAATAATTTGTTATGTTTTTTTTCCGAAAATGCAAAAAGAAAGTATATTTATATTGTTATATGATAAGGAATGTAATGATCATGTGGAATACCTCATGGCTTGACAAAAACTGTTTAATTGTATTTTCTGTTAATACTTTATGCGACCTCCATTTGTACATCCTTGGTGTGTGTATTCTTCTACTTTTAGGCTGTCCAAATTTTCGGCCAATTTTTGGAAATGCTTCATAAATCCAGTACTTACAAAAAAAAAAGAAGTGGAAATACATATTAGATATATGAAATTATAAATAACTAAATAAAATTATACATAAAGTAGCAAAAATAACATAAAAGAAGAAAAGTACCTGGAATGTAAGTGGATATCCATGTAACGAATATTTCGATTCGAGTTGTTCATTTTGATGCATTCTCTGTACTCTTTCTACATGGGATGCTTGTAATGACCTTAGTAGAACAACACATGATTGACGACCCCATGGGTATGCAAGGAAGGTATCAACGTTTTCAACCATAGATCAAGTTTTTTGGTCAATATATCTTCTTGTAGGTTTTAAAATACATTCTACGAACATCACTAGACCAAGCTTGAATTTATCGTCTTCGTTTTGATAAAGGTAAAATGCTTCAGACAGCATTGTCATTTTGATTCTGCTAATACCATTGAAGTATTGATTTCTAAGTCGATTGTTAGTAAATTCAAATTATAATGGCATGTCACGACATGGTAATCCTGTTACGAGGCAAAACTCAAGCATACTAAAGCGAGCCAGCTGGTCATCTAATTTTACCCAAATTTTATTATTCTTACCACAATTCACAAGTCGCATTATAAACTCATGAACCAGTTTACCACTAAACTGTTTTTGTTCTTCAGATCTATAAAAAACACCGCATATAAATGCATGGAAGTTACTACCCATTAAATTTGCTTGTTGTTCTTCATTGATGAGTTCAAAAAAAACTCCCAAGATACTGATGATTGGAATATTGAGTAATGCCAGTAGAATACCAATGGTTTGGAGGAATAATATATTCCAAAGACATCTGTACAGAAGGAAATGAAATGAGTTTGAAAATATGTTATGAAGCTTTATAATTCGTGCTTAGAAACGGAAAAAAAGGTAAAAAAAAAAAAAAAAAAGGAAAGGTTGACTAAATAAAAAAAGTCGTTTGCCTAATTTCTTGGGGTGGACCATTTTATTAAAGTATTAAATCTTTTGGGAAAGAAATATTAGACAAGAATGTTGCATTTTCTTCACAAAAGTTTCTTACTTTTTTCTATTTGGAAAGATGAAGGCAAGAAAATGACATCAAGTTTTCGGATTTGGTGATTATCGTGTATATTTGATTGAATGTATGAGTGGAAGTGTTGGTATTTGGGGTTAATGGAATGGTAGGGGAGGAGTTGTTGGTGAGGAGTGAGTAGGTGGAAGTTAAATTTGCTTGTTGTTCTTCATTGATGAGTTCAAAAAAACTCCTAAGATACTGATGATTGGAATATTGAGTAAATCCAGCAGAATACCATTGGTTTGGAGGAATGATATATTCCAAAGATATCTGTACAGAAGGTAAGGAAATGAGTTTTAAAATATGTGATGAAGCTTTATAATTCGTGATTAGAAATGGAAAAAAAGGAAAAAAAAATGGAAAGGTTGACTAAATAAAAAAAGGCGTTTGACTAATTTCTTGTGGTGGACCATTTTATTAAAGTATTAAATCTTTTGGGAAAGAAATATTACACAAGAATGTTGCATTTTCAATGTCGATTAATATAACACATCACATCAAATTGGTGATACATGTGAATTTAAGCCCCCACACAATTAATGAATAATAATTTAGGTCACGGAACACTGTATCAAAAAATCAAAACGGAAATTACTTTTTTGATCTATGTTAAATTTAAGCCCCACATAATTAATTAATAATAATTTAGATTAGAAAACACTTTCTGTAAAAAATCAAAACTAAAATAGCTTTTAGAAAATCACAAAATAAAACTAAACAAATAACTTAATGAAAACTAAAATAATTGTTCGAAAATCACAACATAAAACTAAACAAATAACTTAATCGGAATTATAAAATTGATTAACCTGAATAAAGTGAACATACCTTTAGAAAGTTGAATGCTGAGTCTTCACAAAATTTTCTTCCTTTTTTCTATTTGGAAAGATGAAGGTAAGAAAATGACAGTAAGTTTTTGGATTTGGTGATTTTCGTGTATATTTGATTGAATGTATGAGTGGAAGTGTTGGTATTTGGGGTTAATGGAATGGTAGGTGAGGAGTTGTTGTTGAGGAGTGCGTAGGTGGAAGCTGAATTTGCTTGTTGTTCTTCATTGATGAGTTCAAAAAAACTCCTAAGATACTGATGATTGGAATATTGAGTAATTCCTGCAGAATAGCATTGGTTTGGAGGAAAGATATATTCCAAAGACATCTGTACAGAACGTAAGGAAATGAGTTTGAAAATATGTGATGAAGCTTTATAATTCGTGATTAGAAATGGAAAAAAAGATTAAAAAAAAAAAAGGAAATGTTGACTAAATAAAATAAGGCGTTTGACTAATTTCTTGTGGTGGACCATTTTATTAAAGTATTAAATCTTTTGGGAAAGAAATATTACACAAGAATGTTGCATTTTCAATGTCGATTAATATAACACATCACATCAAATTGGTGATACATGTGAATTTAAGCCCCCACACAATTAATGAATAATAATTTAGGTCACGGAACACTGAATCAAAAAATCAAAACGGAAATTACTTTTTTGATCTATGTTAAATTTAAGCCCCACATAATTAATTAATAATAATTTAGATTAGAAAACACTTTCTGTAAAAAATCAAAACTAAAATAGCTTTTAGAAAATCACAAAATAAAACTAAACAAATAACTTAATGAAAACTAAAATAATTGTTCGAAAATCACAACATAAAACTAAACAAATAACTTAATCGGAATTATAAAATTGATTAACCTGAATAAAGTGAACATACCTTTAGAAAGTTGAATGCTGAGTCTGCACAAAATTTTCTTCCTTTTTTCTATTTGGAAAGATGAAGGTAAGAAAATGACAGTAAGTTTTTGGATTTGGTGATTTTCGTGTATATTTGATTGAATGTATGAGTGGAAGTGTTGGTATTTGGGGTTAATGGAATGGTAGGTGAGGAGTTGTTGTTGAGGAGTGCGTAGGTGGAAGCTGAATTTGCTTGTTGTTCTTCATTGATGAGTTCAAAAAAACTCCTAAGATACTGATGATTGGAATATTGAGTAATTCCTGCAGAATAGCATTGGTTTGGAGGAAAGATATATTCCAAAGACATCTGTACAGAACGTAAGGAAATGAGTTTGAAAATATGTGATGAAGCTTTATAATTCGTGATTAGAAATGGAAAAAAAGATTAAAAAAAAAAGGAAATGTTGACTAAATAAAATAAGGCGTTTGACTAATTTCTTGTGGTGGACCATTTTATTAAAGTATTAAATCTTTTGGGAAAGAAATATTACACAAGAATGTTGCATTTTCAATGTCGATTAATATAACACATCACATCAAATTGGTGATACATGTGAATTTAAGCCCCCACACAATTAATGAATAATAATTTAGGTCACGGAACACTGAATCAAAAAATCAAAACGGAAATTACTTTTTTGATCTATGTTAAATTTAAGCCCCACATAATTAATTAATAATAATTTAGATTAGAAAACACTTTCTGTAAAAAATCAAAACTAAAATAGCTTTTAGAATATCACAAAATAAAACTACACAAATAACTTAATGGAAACTAAAATAATTGTTCGAAAATCACAACATAAAACTAAACAAATAACTTAATCGGAATTATAAAATTGATTAACCTGAATAAAGTGAACATACCTTTAGAAAGTTGAATGCTGAGTCTTCACAAAATTTTCTTCCTTTTTTCTATTTCGAAAGATGAAGGTAAGAAAATGATAGTAAGTTTTTGGATTTGGTGATTATCGTGTATATTTGATTGAATGTATGAGTGGAAGTGTTGGTATTTGGGGTTAATGGAATGGTAGGTGAGGAGTTGTTGTTGAGGAGTGAGTAGGTGGAAGTTAAATTTGCTTGTTGTTCTTCATTGATGAGTTCAAAAAAACTCCTAAGATACTGATGATTGGAATATTGAGTAATTCCTGCAGAATAGCATTGGTTTGGAGGAAAGATATATTCCAAAGACATCTGTACAGAACGTAAGGAAATGAGTTTGAAAATATGTGATGAAGCTTTATAATTCGTGATTAGAAATGGAAAAAAAGATTAAAAAAAAAAGGAAATGTTGACTAAATAAAATAAGGCGTTTGACTAATTTCTTGTGGTGGACCATTTTATTAAAGTATTAAATCTTTTGGGAAAGAAATATTACACAAGAATGTTGCATTTTCAATGTCGATTAATATAACACATCACATCAAATTGGTGATACATGTGAATTTAAGCCCCCACACAATTAATGAATAATAATTTAGGTCACGGAACACTGTATCAAAAAATCAAAACGGAAATTACTTTTTGGATCTATGTTAAATTTAAGCCCCACATAATTAATTAATAATAATTTAGATTAGAAACCACTTTCCGTAAAAAATCAAAACTAAAATAGCTTTTAGAAAATCACAAAATAAAACTAAACAAATAACTTAATGAAAACTAAAATAATTGTTCGAAAATCACAACATAAAACTAAACAAATAACTTAATCGGAATTATAAAATTGATTAACCTGAATAAAGTGAACATACCTTTAGAAAGTTGAATGCTGAGTCTGCACAAAATTTTCTTCCTTTTTTCTATTTGGAAAGATGAAGGTAAGAAAATGATAGTAAGTTTTTGGATTTGGTGATTTTCGTGTATATTTGATTGAATGTATGAGTGGAAGTGTTGGTATTTGGGGTTAATGGAATGGTAGGTGAGGAGTTGTTGTTGAGGAGTGCGTAGGTGGAAGCTGAATTTGCTTGTTGTTCTTCATTGATGAGTTCAAAAAAACTCCTAAGATACTGATGATTGGAATATTGAGTAATTCCTGTAGAATAGCATTGGTTTGGAGGAAAGGTATATTCCAAAGACATCTGTACAGAACGTAAGGAAATGAGTTTGAAAATATGTGATGAAGCTTTATAATTCGTGATTAGAAATGGAAAAAAAGATTAAAAAAAAAAGGAAATGTTGACTAAATAAAATAAGGCGTTTGACTAATTTCTTGTGGTGGACCATTTTATTAAAGTATTAAATCTTTTGGGAAAGAAATATTACACAAGAATGTTGCATTTTCAATGTCGATTAATATAACACATCACATCAAATTGGTGATACATGTGAATTTAAGCCCCCACACAATTAATGAATAATAATTTAGGTCACGGAACACTGTATAAAAAAATCAAAACGGAAATTACTTTTTGGATCTATGTTAAATTTAATCCCCACATAATTAATTAATAATAATTTAGATTAGAAAACACCTTCTGTAAAAAATCAAAACTAAAATAACTTTTAGAAAATCACAAAATAAAACTAAACAAATAACTTAATGAAAACTAAAATAATTGTTCGAAAATCACAACATAAAACTAAACAAATAACTTAATCGGAATTATAAAATTGATTAACCTGAATAAAGTGAACATACCTTTAGAAAGTTGAATGCTGAGTCTGCACAAAATTTTCTTCCTTTTTTCTATTTGGAAAGATGAAGGTAAGAAAATGACAGTAAGTTTTTGGATTTGGTGATTTTCGTGTATATTTGATTGAATGTATGAGTGGAAGTGTTGGTATTTGGGGTTAATGGAATGGTAGGTGAGGAGTTGTTGTTGAGGAGTGTGTAGGTGGAAGCTGAATTTGCTTGTTGTTCTTCATTGATGAGTTCAAAAACACTCCTAATATACTGATTATTGGAATATTGAGTAATTCCTGTAGAATAGCATTGGTTTGGAGGAAAGATATATTCCAAAGACATCTGTACAGAGCGTAAGTAAATGAGTTTGAAAATATGTGATGAAGCTTTATAATTCGTGATTAGAAATGGAAAAAAAGATTTAAAAAAAAAAGGAAATGTTGACTACATAAAATAAGGCGTTTGACAAATTTCTTGTGGTGCACCATTTTATTAAAGTATTAAATCTTTTGGGAAAGAAATATTACACAAGAATGTTGCATTTTCAATGTCGATTAATATAACACATCACATCAAATTGGTGATACATGTGAATTTAAGCCCCCACACAATTAATGAATAATAATTTAGGTCACGGAACACTGTATCAAAAAATCAAAACGGAAATTACTTTTTTGATCTATGTTAAATTTAAGCCCCACATAATTAATTAATAATAATTTAGATTAGAAAACACTTTCTGTAAAAAATCAAAACTAAAATAGCTTTTAGAAAATCACAAAATAAAACTAAACAAATAACTTAATGAAAACTAAAATAATTGTTCGAAAATCACAACATAAAACTAAACAAATAACTTAATCGGAATTATAAAATTGATTAACCTGAACAAAGTGAACATACCTTTAGAAAGTTGAATGCTGAGTCTTCACAAAATTTTCTTCCTTTATTCTATTTCGAAAGACGAAGGTAAGAAAATGACAGTAAATTTTGGATTTGGTGATTTTCGTGTATATTTGATTGAATGTATGAGTGGAAGTGTTGGTATTTGGGGTTAATGGAATGGTAGGTGAGGAGTTGTTGTTGAGGAGTGCGTAGGTGGAAGCTGAATTTGCTTGTTGTTCTTCATTGATGAGTTCAAAAACACTCCTAAGATACTGATGATTGGAATATTGAGTAATTCCTGCAGAATAGCATTGGTTTGGAGGAAAGGTATATTCCAAAGACATCTGTACAGAACGTAAGGAAATGAGTTTGAAAATATGTGATGAAGCTTTATAATTCGTGATTAGAAATGGAAAAAAAGATTAAAAAAAAAAGGAAATGTTGACTAAATAAAATAAGGCGTTTGACTAATTTCTTGTGGTGGACCATTTTATTAAAGTATTAAATCTTTTGGGAAAGAAATATTACACAAGAATGTTGCATTTTCAATGTCGATTAATATAACACATCACATCAAATTGGTGATACATGTGAATTTAAGCCCCCACACAATTAATGAATAATAATTTAGGTCACGGAACACTGAATCAAAAAATCAAAACGGAAATTACTTTTTTGATCTATGTTAAATTTAAGCCCCACATAATTAATTAATAATAATTTAGATTAGAAAACACTTTCTGTAAAAAATCAAAACTAAAATAGCTTTTAGAAAATCACAAAATAAAACTAAACAAATAACTTAATGAAAACTAAAATAATTGTTCGAAAATCACAACATAAAACTAAACAAATAACTTAATCGGAATTATAAAATTGATTAACCTGAATAAAGTGAACATACCTTTAGAAAGTTGAATGCTAAGTTTGCACAAAATTTTCTTCCTTTTTTCTATTTGGAAAGATGAAGGTAAGAAAATGACAGTAAGTTTTTGGATTTGGTGATTTTCGTGTATATTTGATTGAATGTATGAGTGGAAGTGTTGGTATTTGGGGTTAATGGAATGGTAGGTGAGGAGTTGTTGTTGAGGAGTGCGTAGGTGGAAGCTGAATTTGCTTGTTGTTCTTCATTGATGAGTTCAAAAAAACTCCTAAGATACTGATGATTGGAATATTGAGTAATTCCTGGAGAATAGCATTGGTTTGGAGGAAAGATATATTCCAAAGACATCTGTAGAGAGCGTAAGGAAATGAGTTTGAAAATATGTGATGAAGCTTTATAATTCGTGATTAGAAATGGAAAAAAAGATTAAAAAAAAAGAAGGAAATGTTGACTAAATAAAATAAGGCGTTTGACTAATTTCTTGTGGTGGACCATTTTATTAAAGTATTAAATCTTTTGGGAAAGAAATATTGCACAAGAATGTTGCATTTTCAATGTCGATTAATATAACACATCACATCAAATTGGTGATACATGTGAATTTAAGCCCCCACACAATTAATGAATAATAATTTAGGTCACGGAACACTGAATCAAAAAATCAAAACGGAAATTACTTTTTTGATCTATGTTAAATTTAAGCCCCACATAATTAATTAATAATAATTTAGATTAGAAAACACTTTCTGTAAAAAATCAAAACTAAAATAGCTTTTAGAAAATCACAAAATAAAACTAAACAAATAACTTAATGAAAACTAAAATAATTGTTCGAAAATCACAACATAAAACTAAACAAATAACTTAATCGGAATTATAAAATTGATTAACCTGAATAAAGTGAACATACCTTTAGAAAGTTGAATGCTGAGTCTTCACAAAATTTTCTTCCTTTATTCTATTTCGAAAGATGAAGGTAAGAAAATGATAGTAAGTTTTTGGATTTGGTGATTATCGTGTATATTTGATTGAATGTATGAGTGGAAGTGTTGGTATTTGGGGTTAATGGAATGGTAGGTGAGGAGTTGTTGTTGAGGAGTGAGTAGGTGGAAGTTAAATTTGCTTGTTGTTCTTCATTGATGAGTTCAAAAAAACTCCTAAGATGCTGATGATTGGAATATTGAGTAATGCCAGCAGAACACCATTGGTTTGGAGGAATGATATATTCCAAAGACATCTGTACAGAAGGTAAGGAAATGAGTTCGAAAATATGTTATGAAGTTTTATAATTCGTGATTAGAAATGGAAAAAAAGATTAAAAAAAAAGGAAATGTTGACTAAATAAAATAAGGCGTTTGACTAATTTCTTGTGGTGGACCATTTTATTAAAGTATTAAATCTTTTGGGAAAGAAATATTACACAAGAATGTTGCATTTTCAATGTCGATTAATATAACACATCACATCAAATTGGTGATACATGTGAATTTAAGCCCCCACACAATTAATGAATAATAATTTAGGTCACGGAACACTGAATCAAAAAATCAAAACGGAAATTACTTTTTTGATCTATGTTAAATTTAAGCCCCACATAATTAATTAATAATAATTTAGATTAGAAAACACATTCTGTAAAAAATCAAAACTAAAATAGCTTTTAGAAAATCACAAAATAAAACTAAACAAATAACTTAATGAAAACTAAAATAATTGTTCGAAAATCACAACATAAAACTAAACAAATAACTTAATCGGAATTATAAAATTGATTAACCTGAATAAAGTGAACATACCTTTAGAAAGTTGAATGCCGAGTCTGCACAAAATTTTCTTCCTTTTTTCTATTTGGAAAGATGAAGGTAAGAAAATGACAGTAAGTTTTTGGATTTGGTGATTTTCGTGTATATTTGATTGAATGTATGAGTGGAAGTGTTGGTATTTGGGGTTAATGGAATGGTAGGTGAGGAGTTGTTGGTGAGGAGTGCGTAGGTGGAAGTTAAATTTGCTTGTTGTTCTTCATTGATGAGTTCAAAAAAACTCCTAAGATACTGATGATTGGAATATTGAGTAATTCCTGCAGAATAGCATTGGTTTGGAGGAAAGATATATTCCAAAGACATCTGTACAGAACGTAAGGAAATGAGTTTGAAAATATGTGAAGAAGCTTTATAATTCGTGATTAGAAATGGAAAAAAAGATTTAAAAAAAAAAGGAAATGTTGACTAAATAAAATAAGGCGTTTGACTAATTTCTTGTGGTGGACCATTTTATTAAAGTATTAAATCTTTTGGGAAAGAAATATTACACAAGAATGTTGCATTTTCAATGTCGATTAATATAACACATCACATCAAATTGGTGATACATGTGAATTTAAGCCCCCACACAATTAATGAATAATAATTTAGGTCACGGAACACTGAATCAAAAAATCAAAACGGAAATTACTTTTTTGATCTATGTTAAATTTAAGCCCCACATAATTAATTAATAATAATTTAGATTAGAAAACACTTTCTGTAAAAAATCAAAACTAAAATAGCTTTTAGAAAATCACAAAATAAAACTAAACAAATAACTTAATGAAAACTAAAATAATTGTTCGAAAATCACAACATAAAACTAAACAAATAACTTAATCGGAATTATAAAATTGATTAACCTGAATAAAGTGAACATACCTTTAGAAAGTTGAATGTCGAGTCTGCACAAAATTTTCTTCCTTTTTTCTATTTGGAAAGATGAAGGTAAGAAAATGACAGTAAGTTTTTGGATTTGGTGATTTTCGTGTATATTTGATTGAATGTATGAGTGGAAGTGTTGGTATTTGGGGTTAATGGAATGGTAGGTGAGGAGTTGTTGTTGAGGAGTGCGTAGGTGGAAGCTGAATTTGCTTGTTGTTCTTCATTGATGAGTTCAAAAAAACTCCTAAGATACTGATGATTGGAATATTGAGTAATTCCTGCAGAATAGGATTGGTTTGGAGGAAAGGTATATTCCAAAGACATCTGTACAGAACGTAAGGAAATGAGTTTGAAAATATGTGATGAAGCTTTATAATTCGTGATTAGAAATGGAAAACAAGTTTAAAAAAAAAAAGGAAATGTTGACTAAATAAAATAAGGCGTTTGTCTAATTTCTTGTGGTGGACCATTTTATTAAAGTATTAAATCTTTTGGGAAAGAAATATTACACAAGAATGTTGCATTTTCAATGTCGATTAATATAACACATCACATCAAATTGGTGATACATGTGAATTTAAGCCCCCACACAATTAATGAATAATAATTTAGGTCACGGAACACTGAATCAAAAAATCAAAACGGAAATTACTTTTTTGATCTATGTTAAATTTAAGCCCCACATAATTAATTAATAATAATTTAGATTAGAAAACACTTTCTGTAAAAAATCAAAACTAAAATAGCTTTTAGAAAATCACAAAATAAAACTAAACAAATAACTTAATGAAAACTAAAATAATTGTTCGAAAATCACAACATAAAACTAAACAAATAACTTAATCGGAATTATAAAATTGATTAACCTGAATAAAGTGAACATACCTTTAGAAAGTTGAATGCTGAGTCTGCACAAAATTTTCTTCCTTTTTTCTATTTGGAAAGATGAAGGTAAGAAAATGACAGTAAGTTTTTGGATTTGGTGATTTTCGTGTATATTTGATTGAATGTATGAGTGGAAGTGTTGGTATTTGGGGTTAATGGAATGGTAGGTGAGGAGTTGTTGTTGAGGAGTGCGTAGGTGGAAGCTGAATTTGCTTGTTGTTCTTCATTGATGAGTTCAAAAAAACTCCTAAGATACTGATGATTGGAATATTGAGTACTTCCAGCAGAATAGCATTGGTTTGGTGGAAATATATATTCCAAAGACATCTGTACAAAACGTAAGGAAATGAGTTTGAAAATATGTGATGAAGCTTTATAATTCGTGATTAGAAATGGAAAAAAAGATTAAAAAAAAAAGGAAATGTTGACTAAATAAAATAAGGCGTTTGACTAATTTCTTGTGGTGGACCATTTTATTAAAGTATTAAATCTTTTGGGAAAGAAATATTACACAAGAATGTTGCATTTTCAATGTCGATTAATATAACACATCACATCAAATTGGTGATACATGTGAATTTAAGCCCCCACACAATTAATGAATAATAATTTAGGTCACGGAACACTGAATCAAAAAATCAAAACGGAAATTACTTTTTTGATCTATGTTAAATTTAAGCCCCACATAATTAATTAATAATAATTTAGATTAGAAAACACTTTCTGTAAAAAATCAAAACTAAAATAGCTTTTAGAAAATCACAAAATAAAACTAAACAAATAACTTAATGAAAACTAAAATAATTGTTCGAAAATCACAACATAAAATTAAACAAATAACTTAATCGGAATTATAAAATTGATTAACCTGAATAAAATGAACATACCTTTAGAAAGTTGAATGCTGAGTCTGCACAAAATTTTCTTCCTTTTTTCTATTTGGAAAGATGAAGGTAAGAAAATGACAGTAAGTTTTTGGATTTGGTGATTTTCGTGTATATTTGATTGAATGTATGAGTGGAAGTGTTGGTATTTGGGGTTAATGGAATGGTAGGTGAGGAGTTGTTGTTGAGGAGTGCGTAGGTGGAAGCTGAATTTGCTTGTTGTTCTTCATTGATGAGTTCAAAAAAACTCCTAAGATACTGATGATTGGAATATTGAGTAATTCCTGCAGAATAGCATTGGTTTGGAGGAAAGGTATATTCCAAAGACATCTGTACAGAACGTAAGGAAATGAGTTTGAAAATATGTGATGAAGCTTTATAATTCGTGATTAGAAATGGAAAAGAAGATTAAAAAAAAAAAGGAAATGTTGACTAAATAAAATAAGGCGTTTGACTAATTTCTTGTGGTGGACCATTTTATTAAAGTATTAAATCTTTTGGGAAAGAAATATTACACAAGAATGTTTCATTTTCAATGTCGATTAATATAACACATCACATCAAATTGGTGATACATGCGAATTTAAGCCCCCACACAATTAATGAATAATAATTTAGGTCACGGAACACTGAATCAAAAAATCAAAACGGAAATTACTTTTTTGATCTATGTTAAATTTAAGCCCCACATAATTAATTAATAATAATTTAGATTAGAAAACACTTTCTGTAAAAAATCAAAACTAAAATAGCTTTTAGAAAATCACAAAATAAAACTAAACAAATAACTTAATGAAAACTAAAATAATTGTTCGAAAATCACAACATAAAACTAAACAAATAACTTAATCGGAATTATAAAATTGATTAACCTGAATAAAGTGAACATACCTTTAGAAAGTTGAATGCTGAGTCTGCACAAAATTTTCTTCCTTTTTTCTATTTGGAAAGATGAAGGTAAGAAAATGACAGTAAGTTTTTGGATTTGGTGATTTTCGTGTATATTTGATTGAATGTATGAGTGGAAGTGTTGGTATTTGGGGTTAATGGAATGGTAGGTGAGGAGTTGTTGTTGAGGAGTGCGTAGGTGGAAGCTGAATTTGCTTGTTGTTCTTCATTGATGAGTTCAAAAAACTCCTAAGATACTGATGATTGGAATATTGAGTAATTCCTGCAGAATAGCATTGGTTTGGAGGAAAGATATATTCCAAAGACATCTGTACAGAACGTAAGGAAATGAGTTTGAAAATATGTGAAGAAGCTTTATAATTCGTGATTAGAAATGGAAAAAAAGATTTAAAAAAAAAAGGAAATGTTGACTAAATAAAATAAGGCGTTTGACTAATTTCTTGTGGTGGACCATTTTATTAAAGTATTAAATCTTTTGGGAAAGAAATATTACACAAGAATGTTTCATTTTCAATGTCGATTAATATAACACATCACATCAAATTGGTGATACATGCGAATTTAAGCCCCCACACAATTAATGAATAATAATTTAGGTCACGGAACACTGAATCAAAAAATCAAAACGGAAATTACGTTTTTGATCTATGTTAAATTTAAGCCCCACATAATTAATTAATAATAATTTAGATTAGAAAACACTTTCTGTAAAAAATCAAAACTAAAATAGCTTTTAGAAAATCACAAAATAAAACTAAACAAATAACTTAATGAAAACTAAAATAATTGTTCGAAAATCACAACATAAAACTAAACAAATAACTTAATCGGAATTATAAAATTGATTAACCTGAATAAAGTGAACATACCTTTAGAAAGTTGAATGCTGAGTCTGCACAAAATTTTCTTCCTTTTTTCTATTTGGAAAGATGAAGGTAAGAAAATGACAGTAAGTTTTTGGATTTGGTGATTTTCGTGTATATTTGATTGAATGTATGAGTGGAAGTGTTGGTATTTGGGGTTAATGGAATGGTAGGTGAGGAGTTGTTGTTGAGGAGTGCGTAGGTGGAAGCTGAATTTGCTTGTTGTTCTTCATTGATGAGTTCAAAAAAACTCCTAAGATACTGATGATTGGAATATTGAGTAATTCCTGCAGAATAGCATTTGTTTGGAGGAAAGATATATTCCAAAGATATCTGTACAGAACGTAAGGAAATGAGTTTGAAAATATGTGATGAAGCTTTATAATTCGTGATTAGAAATGGGAAAAAAGATTAAAAAAAAAAGGAAATGTTGACTAAATAAAATAAGGCGTTTGACTAATTTCTTGTGGTGGACCATTTTATTAAAGTATTAAATCTTTTGGGAAAGAAATATTACACAAGAATGTTGCATTTTCAATGTCGATTAATATAACACATCACATCAAATTGGTGATACATGTGAATTTAAGCCCCCACACAATTAATGAATAATAATTTAGGTCACGGAACACTGAATCAAAAAATCAAAACGGAAATTACTTTTTTGATCTATGTTAAATTTAAGCCCCACATAATTAATTAATAATAATTTAGATTAGAAAACACTTTCTGTAAAAAATCAAAACTAAAATAGCTTTTAGAAAATCACAAAATAAAACTAAACAAATAACTTAATGAAAACTAAAATAATTGTTCGAAAATCACAACATAAAACTAAACAAATAACTTAATCGGAATTATAAAATTGATTAACCTGAATAAAGTGAACATACCTTTAGAAAGTTGAATGCTACGTCTGCACAAAATTTTCTTCCTTTTTTCTATTTGGAAAGATGAAGGTAAGAAAATGACAGTAAGTTTTTGGATTTGGTGATTTTCGTGTATATTTGATTGAATGTATGAGTGGAAGTGTTGGTATTTGGGGTTAATGGAATGGTAGGTGAGGAGTTGTTGTTGAGGAGTGCGTAGGTGGAAGCTGAATTTGCTTGTTGTTCTTCATTGATGAGTTCAAAAAAACTCCTAAGATACTGATGATTGGAATATTGAGTAATTCCTGCAGAATAGCATTGGTTTGGAGGAAAGATATATTCCAAAGACATCTGTACAGAACGTAAGGAAATGAGTTTGAAAATATGTGAAGAAGCTTTATAATTCGTGATTAGAAATGGAAAAAAAGATTTAAAAAAAAAAGGAAATGTTGACTAAATAAAATAAGGCGTTTGACTAATTTCTTGTGGTGGACCATTTTATTAAAGTATTAAATCTTTTGGGAAAGAAATATTACACAAGAATGTTGCATTTTCAATGTCGATTAATATAACACATCACATCAAATTGGTGATACATGTGAATTTAAGCCCCCACACAATTAATGAATAATAATTTAGGTCACGGAACACTGAATCAAAAAATCAAACTGGAAATTACTTTTTTGATCTATGTAAAATTTAAGCCCCGCATAATTAATTAATAATAATTTAGATTATAAAACACTTTCTGTAAAAAATCAAAACTAAAATAGCTTTTAGAAAATCACAAAATAAAACTAAACAAATAACTTAATGAAAACTAAAATAATTGTTCGAAAATCACAACATAAAACTAAACAAATAACTTAATCGGAATTATAAAATTGATTAACCTGAATAAAGTGAACATACCTTTAGAAAGTTGAATGCTGAGTCTGCACAAAATTTTCTTCCTTTTTTCTATTTGGAAAGATGAAGGTAAGAAAATGACAGTAAGTTTTTGGATTTGGTGATTTTCGTGTATATTTGATTGAATGTATGAGTGGAAGTGTTGGTATTTGGGGTTAATGGAATGGTAGGTGAGGAGTTGTTGTTGAGGAGTGCGTAGGTGGAAGCTGAATTTGCTTGTTGTTCTTCATTGATGAGTTCAAAAAAACTCCTAAGATACTGATGATTGGAATATTGAGTAATTCCTGCAGAATAGCATTGGTTTGGAGGAAAGATATATTCCAAAGACATCTGTACAGAACGTAAGGAAATGAGTTTGAAAATATGTGATGAAGCTTTATAATTCGTGATTAGAAATGGAAAAAAAGATTAAAAAAAAAAAAAGGAAATGTTGACTAAATAAAATAAGGCGTTTGACTAATTTCTTGTGGTGGACCATTTTATTAAAGTATTAAATCTTTTGGGAAAGAAATATTACACAAGAATGTTGCATTTTCAATGTCGATTAATATAACACATCACATCAAATTGGTGATACATGTGAATTTAAGCCCCCACACAATTAATGAATAATAATTTAGGTCACGGAACACTGAATCAAAAAATCAAAACGGAAATTACTTTTTTGATCTATGTTAAATTTAAGCCCCACATAATTAATTAATAATAATTTAGATTAGAAAACACTTTCTGTAAAAAATCAAAACTAAAATAGCTTTTAGAAAATCACAAAATAAAACTAAACAAATAACTTAATGAAAACTAAAATAATTGTTCGAAAATCACAACATAAAACTAAACAAATAACTTAATCGGAATTATAAAATTGATTAACCTGAATAAAGTGAACATACCTTTAGAAAGTTGAATGCCGAGTCTGCACAAAATTTTCTTCCTTTTTTCTATTTGGAAAGATGAAGGTAAGAAAATGACAGTAAGTTTTTGGATTTGGTGATTTTCGTGTATATTTGATTGAATGTATGAGTGGAAGTGTTGGTATTTGGGGTTAATGGAATGGTAGGTGAGGAGTTGTTGGTGAGGAGTGCGTAGGTGGAAGTTAAATTTGCTTGTTGTTCTTCATTGATGAGTTCAAAAAAACTCCTAAGATATTGATGATTGGAATATTGAGTAATTCGAGCAGAATAGCATTGGTTTGGAGGAAAGATATATTCCAAAGACATCTGTACAGAACGTAAGAAAATGAGTTTGAAAATATGTGATGAAGCTTTATAATTCGTGATTAGAAATGGATAGAAAGATTAAAAAAAAAAGGAAATGTTGACTAAATAAAACAAGGCGTTTGACTAATTTCTTGTGGTGGACCATTTTATTAAACTATTAAATCTTTTGGGAAAGAAATTTTACACAAGAATGTTGCATTTTCAATGTCGATTAATAGAACACATCACATCAAATTGGTGATACATGTGAATTTATGCCCCCACACAATTAATGAATAATAATTTAGGTCACGGAACACTGAATCAAAAAATCAAAACGGAAATTACTTTTTTGATCTATGTTAAATTTAAGCCCCACATAATTAATTAATAATAATTTAGATTAGAAAACACTTTCTGTAAAAAATCAAAACTAAAATAGCTTTTAGAAAATCACAAAATAAAACTAAACAAATAACTTAATGAAAACTAAAATAATTGTTCGAAAATCACAACATAAAACTAAACAAATAACTTAATCGGAATTATAAAATTGATTAACCTGAATAAAGTGAACATACCTTTAGAAAGTTGAATGCTGAGTCTGCACAAAATTTTCTTCCTTTTTTCTATTTGGAAAGATGAAGGTAAGAAAATGACAGTAAGTTTTTGGATTTGGTGATTTTCGTGTATATTTGATTGAATGTATGAGTGGAAGTGTTGGTATTTGGGGTTAATGGAATGGTAGGTGAGGAGTTGTTGTTGAGGAGTGCGTAGGTGGAAGCTGAATTTGCTTGTTGTTCTTCATTGATGAGTTCAAAAAACTCCTAACATACTGATGATTGGAATATTGAGTAATTCCTGCAGAATAGCATTTGTTTGGAGGAAAGATATATTCCAAAGACATCTGTACAGAACGTAAGGAAATGAGTTTGAAAATATGTGATGAAGCTTTATAATTCGTGATTAGAAATGGAAAAAAAGATTAAAAAAAACGGAAATGTTGACTAAATAAAATAAGGCGTTTGACTAATTTCTTGTGGTGCACCATTTTATTAAAGTATTAAATCTTTTGGGAAAGAAATATTACACAAGAATGTTGCATTTTCAATGTCGATTAATATAACACATCACATCAAATTGGTGATACATGTGAATTTAAGCCCCCACACAATTAATGAATAATAATTTAGGTCACGGAACACTGAATCAAAAAATCAAAACGGAAATTACTTTTTTGATCTATGTTAAATTTAAGCCCCACATAATTAATTAATAATAATTTAGATTAGAAAACACTTTCTGTAAAAAATCAAAACTAAAATAGCTTTTAGAAAATCACAAAATAAAACTAAACAAATAACTTAATGAAAACTAAAATAATTGTTCGAAAATCACAACATAAAACTAAACAAATAACTTAATCGGAATTATAAAATTGATTAACCTGAATAAAGTGAACATACCTTTAGAAAGTTGAATGCTGAGTCTGCACAAAATTTTCTTCCTTTTTTCTATTTGGAAAGATGAAGGTAAGAAAATGACAGTAAGTTTTTGGATTTGGTGATTTTCGTGTATATTTGATTGAATGTATGAGTGGAAGTGTTGGTATTTGGGGTTAATGGAATGGTAGGTGAGGAGTTGTTGTTGAGGAGTGCGTAGGTGGAAGCTGAATTTGCTTGTTGTTCTTCATTGATGAGTTCAAAAAAACTCCTAAGATACTGATGATTGGAATATTGAGTAATTCCTGCAGAATAGCATTGGTTTGGAGGAAAGGTATATTCCAAAGACATCTGTACATAACGTAAGGAAATGAGTTTGAAAATATGTGATGAAGCTTTATAATTCGTGATTAGAAATGGAAAAAAAGATTAAAAAAAAAAAGGAAATGTTGACTAAATAAAATAAGGCGTTTGTCTAATTTCTTGTGGTGGACCATTTTATTAAAGTATTAAATCTTTTGGGAAAGAAATATTACACAAGAATGTTGCATTTTCAATGTCGATTAATATAACACATCACATCAAATTGGTGATACATGTGAATTTAAGCCCCCACACAATTAATGAATAATAATTTAGGTCACGGAACACTGAATCAAAAAATCAAAACGGAAATTACTTTTTTGATCTATGTTAAATTTAAGCCCCACATAATTAATTAATAATAATTTAGATTAGAAAACACTTTCTGTAAAAAATCAAAACTAAAATAGCTTTTAGAAAATCACAAAATAAAACTAAACAAATAACTTAATGAAAACTAAAATAATTGTTCGAAAATCACAACATAAAACTAAACAAATAACTTAATCGGAATTATAAAATTGATTAACCTGAATAAAGTGAACATACCTTTAGAAAGTTGAATGCTGAGTCTGCACAAAATTTTCTTCCTTTTTTCTATTTGGAAAGATGAAGGTAAGAAAATGACAGTAAGTTTTTGGATTTGGTGATTTTCGTGTATATTTGATTGAATGTATGAGTGGAAGTGTTGGTATTTGGGGTTAATGGAATGGTAGGTGAGGAGTTGTTGTTGAGGAGTGAGTAGGTTGAAGTTAAATTTGCTTGTTGTTCTTCATTGATGAGTTCAAAAAAACTCCTAAGATGCTGATGATTGGAATATTGAGTAATTCTAGAATAGCATTGTTTTGTAGGAAAGATATATTCAAATTACATCTGTACTGAACGTAAGGAAATGAGTTTGAAAATATGTGATGAAGCTTTATAATTCGTGATTAGAAATGGAAAAAAAGATTAAAAAAAAAAGGAAATGTTGACTAAATAAAATAAGGCGTTTGACTAATTTCTTGTGGTGGACCATTTTATTAAAGTATTAAATCTTTTGGGAAAGAAATATTACACAAGAATGTTGCATTTTCAATGTCGATTAATATAACACATCACATCAAATTGGTGATACATGTGAATTTAAGCCCCCACACAATTAATGAATAATAATTTAGGTCACGGAACACTGAATCAAAAAATCAAAACGGAAATTACTTTTTTGATCTATGTTAAATTTAAGCCCCACATAATTAATTAATAATAATTTAGATTAGAAAACACTTTCTGTAAAAAATCAAAACTAAAATAGCTTTTAGAAAATCACAAAATAAAACTAAACAAATAACTTAATGAAAACTAAAATAATTGTTCGAAAATCACAACATAAAACTAAACAAATAACTTAATCGGAATTATAAAATTGATTAACCTGAATAAAGTGAACATACCTTTAGAAAGTTGAATGCTACGTCTGCACAAAATTTTCTTCCTTTTTTCTATTTTGAAAGATGAAGGTAAGAAAATGACAGTAAGTTTTTGGATTTGGTGATTTTCGTGTATATTTGATTGAATGTATGAGTGGAAGTGTTGGTATTTGGGGTTAATGGAATGGTAGGTGAGGAGTTGTTGTTGAGGAGTGCGTAGGTGGAAGCTGAATTTGCTTGTTGTTCTTCATTGATGAGTTCAAAAAACTCGATGATTGGAATATTGAGTAATTCCTGAAGAATAGCATTGGTTTGGAGGAAAGATATATTTCAAAGACATCTGTACAGAACGTAAGGAAATGAGTTTGAAAATATGTGATGAAGCTTTATAATTCGTGATTAGAAATGGAAAAAAAGATTAAAAAAAAAAGGAAATGTTGACTAAATAAAATAAGGCGTTTGACTAATTTCTTGTGGTGGACCATTTTATTAAAGTATTAAATCTTTTGGGAAAGAAATATTACACAAGAATGTTGCATTTTCAATGTCGATTAATATAACACATCACATCAAATTGGTGATACATGTGAATTTAAGCCCCCACACAATTAATGAATAATAATTTAGGTCACGGAACACTGAATCAAAAAATCAAAACGGAAATTACTTTTTTGATCTATGTTAAATTTAAGCCCCACATAATTAATTAATAATAATTTAGATTAGAAAACACTTTCTGTAAAAAATCAAAACTAAAATAGCTTTTAGAAAATCACAAAATAAAACTAAACAAATAACTTAATGAAAACTAAAATAATTGTTCGAAAATCACAACATAAAACTAAACAAATAACTTAATCGGAATTATAAAATTGATTAACCTGAATAAAGTGAACATACCTTTAGAAAGTTGAATGCTGAGTCTGCACAAAATTTTCTTCCTTTTTTCTATTTGGAAAGATGAAGGTAAGAAAATGACAGTAAGTTTTTGGATTTGGTGATTTTCGTGTATATTTGATTGAATGTATGAGTGGAAGTGTTGGTATTTGGGGTTAATGGAATGGTAGGTGAGGAGTTGTTGTTGAGGAGTGCGTAGGTGGAAGCTGAATTTGCTTGTTGTTCTTCATTGATGAGTTCAAAAAAACTCCTAAGATACTGATGATTGGAATATTGAGTAATTCCTGCAGAATAGCATTGGTTTGGAGGAAAGATATATTCCAAAGACATCTGTACAGAACGTAAGGAAATGAGTTTGAAAATATGTGATGAAGCTTTATAATTCGTGATTAGAAATGGAAAAGAAGATTAAAAAAAAAAGGAAATGTTGACTAAATAAAATAAGGCGTTTGACTAATTTCTTGTGGTGGACCATTTTATTAAAGTATTAAATCTTTTGGGAAAGAAATATTACACAAGAATGTTGCATTTTCAATGTCGATTAATATAACACATCACATCAAATTGGTGATACATGTGAATTTAAGCCCCCACACAATTAATGAATAATAATTTAGGTCACGGAACACTGAATCAAAAAATCAAAACGGAAATTACTTTTTGATCTATGTTAAATTTAAGCCCCACATAATTAATTAATAATAATTTAGATTAGAAAACACTTTCTGTAAAAAATCAAAACTAAAATAGCTTTTAGAAAATCACAAAATAAAACTAAACAAATAACTTAATGAAAACTAAAATAATTGTTCGAAAATCACAACATAAAACTAAACAAATAACTTAATCGGAATTATAAAATTGATTAACCTGAATAAAGTGAACATACCTTTAGAAAGTTGAATGCTGAGTCTGCACAAAATTTTCTTCCTTTTTTCTATTTGGAAAGATGAAGGTAAGAAAATGACAGTAAGTTTTTGGATTTGGTGATTTTCGTGTATATTTGATTGAATGTATGAGTGGAAGTGTTGGTATTTGGGGTTAATGGAATGGTAGGTGAGGAGTTGTTGTTGAGGAGTGCGTAGGTGGAAGCTGAATTTGCTTGTTGTTCTTCATTGATGAGTTCAAAAAACTCCTAACATACTGATGATTGGAATATTGAGTAATTCCGAGAATAGCATTGGTTTGGAGGAAAGGTATATTCCAAAGACATCTGTACATAACGTAAGGAAATGAGTTTGAAAATATGTGATGAAGCTTTATAATTCGTGATTAGAAATGGAAAAGAAGATTAAAAAAAAAGGAAATGTTGACTAAATAAAATAAGGCGTTTGACTAATTTCTTGTGGTGGACCATTTTATTAAAGTATTAAATCTTTTGGGAAAGAAATATTACACAAGAATGTTGCATTTTCAATGTCGATTAATATAACACATCACATCAAATTGGTGATACATGTGAATTTAAGCCCCCACACAATTAATGAATAATAATTTAGGTCACGGAACACTGAATCAAAAAATCAAAACGGAAATTACTTTTTTGATCTATGTTAAATTTAAGCCCCACATAATTAATTAATAATAATTTAGATTAGAAAACACTTTCTGTAAAAAATCAAAACTAAAATAGCTTTTAGAAAATCACAAAATAAAACTAAACAAATAACTTAATGAAAACTAAAATAATTGTTCGAAAATCACAACATAAAATTAAACAAATAACTTAATCGGAATTATAAAATTGATTAACCTGAATAAAATGAACATACCTTTAGAAAGTTGAATGCTGAGTCTGCACAAAATATTCTTCCTTTTCTCTATTTGGAAAGATGAAGGTAAGAAAACGACAGTAAGTTTTTGGATTTGGTGATTTTCGTGTATATTTGATTGAATGTATGAGTGGAAGTGTTGGTATTTGGGGTTAATGGAATGGTAGGTGAGGAGTTGTTGTTGAGGAGTGCGTAGGTGGAAGCTGAATTTGCTTGTTGTTCTTCATTGATGAGTTCAAAAAAACTCCTAACATACTGATGATTGGAATATTGAGTAATTCCTGCAGAATAGCATTTGTTTGGAGGAAAGATATATTCCAAAGACATCTGTACAGAACGTAAGGAAATGAGTTTGAAAATATGTGATGAAGCTTTATAATTCGTGATTAGAAATGGATAGAAAGATTAAAAAAAAAAGGAAATGTTGACTAAATAAAATAAGGCGTTTGACTAATTTCTTGTGGTGGACCATTTTATTAAAGTATTAAATCTTTTGGGAAAGAAATATTACACAAGAATGTTGCATTTTCAATGTCGATTAATATAACACATCACATCAAATTGGTGATACATGTGAATTTAGGCCCCCACACAATTAATGAATAATAATTTCGGTCACGGAACACTGTATCAAAAAATCAAAACGGAAATTACTTTTTGGATCTATGTTAAATTTAAGCCCCACATAATTAATTAATAATAATTTAGATAAGAAAACACTTTTTGTAAAAAATCAAAACTAAAATAGCTTTTAGAATATGACAAAATAAAACTACACAAATAACTTAATGGAAACTAAAATAATTGTTCGAAAATCGCAACATAAAACTAAACAAATAACTTAATCGGAATTATAAAATTGATTAACCTGAATAAAGTGAACATACCTTTAGAAAGTTGAAAGCTGAGCCTTCACAAAATTTTCTTCCTTTTTTCTATTTCGAAAGATGAAGGTAAGAAAATGATAGTAAGTTTTTGGATTTGGTGATTTTCGTGTATATTTGATTGAATGTATGAGTGGAAGTGTTGGTATTTGGGGTTAATGGAATGGTAGGTGAGGAGTTGTTGGTGAGGGGTGCGCAGGTGGAAGCTAAATTTGCTTGTTGTTCTTCATTGATGAGTTCAAAAAAACTCCTAAGATACTGATGATTGGAATATTGAGTAATTCCAGCAAAATAGCATTGGTTTGGAGGAAAGATATATTCCAAAGACATCTGTACAGAACGTAAGGAAATGAGTTTGAAAATATGTGATGAAGCTTTATAATTCTTGATTAGAAATGGAAAAAAAGATTAAAAAAAAAATGGAAATGTTGACTAAATAAAATAAGGCGTTTGCCTAATTTCTTGTGGTGGACCATTTTGTTAAAGTATTAAATCTTTTGGGAAAGAAATATTACACAAGAATGTTGCATTTTCAATGTCGATTAATATAACACATCACATCAAATTGGTGATACATGTGAATTTAAGCCCCCACACAATTAATGAATAATAATTTAGGTCACGGAACACTGTATCAAAAAATCAAAACGGAAATTACTTTTTTGATCTATGTTAAATTTAAGCCCCACATAATTAATTAATAATAATTTAGATTAGAAAACACTTTCTGTAAAAAATCAAAACTAAAATAGCTTTTAGAAAATCACAAAATAAAACTAAACAAATAACTTAATGAAAACTAAAATAACTGTTCGAAAATCACAACATAAAACTAAACAAATAACTTAATCGGAATTATAAAATTGATTAACCTGAATAAAGTGAACATACCTTTAGAAAGTTGAATGCTGAGTCTGCACAAAATTTTCTTCCTTTTTTCTATTTGGAAAGATGAAGGTAAGAAAATGACAGTAAGTTTTTGGATTTGGTGATTATCGTGTATATTTGATTGAATGTATGAGTGGAAGTGTTGGTATTTGGGGTTAATGGAATGGTAGGTGAGGAGTTGTTGGTGAGGAGTGCGTAGGTGGAAGCTAAATTTGCTTGTTGTTCTTCATTGATGAGTTCAAAAAAACTCCTAAGATACTGATGATTGGAATATTGAGTAATTCCAGCAGAATAGCATTGGTTTGGAGGAAGGATATATTCCAAAGACATCTGTACAGAAGGTAAGGAAATGAGTTTTAAAATATGTGATGAAGCTTTATAATTCGTGATTAGAAATGGAAAAAAAGGAAAAAAAAATGGAAAGGTTGACTAAATAAAAAAAGGCGTTTGACTAATTTCTTGTGGTGGACCATTTTATTAAAGTATTAAATCTTTTGGGAAAGAAATATTACACAAGAATGTTGCATTTTCAATGTCGATTAATATAACACATCACATCAAATTGGTGATACATGTGAATTTAAGCCCCCACACAATTAATGAATAATAATTTAGGTCACGGAACACTGTATCAAAAAATCAAAACGGCAATTACTTTTTGGATCTATGTTAAATTTAAGCCCCACATAATTAATTAATAATAATTTAGATTAGAAAACACTTTCTGTAAAAAATCAAAACTAAAATAACTTTTAGAAAATCACAAAATAAAACTAAACAAATAACTTAATGAAAACTAAAATAACTGTTCGAAAATCACAACATAAAACTAAACAAATAACTTAATCGGAATTATAAAATTGATTAACCTGAATAAAGTGAACATACCTTTAGAAAGTTGAATGCTGAGTCTGCACAAAATTTTCTTCCTTTTTTCTATTTGGAAAGATGAAGGTAAGAAAATGACAGTAAGTTTTTGGATTTGGTGATTTTCGTGTATATTTGATTGAATGTATGAGTGGAAGTGTTGGTATTTGGGGTTAATGGAATGGTAGGTGAGGAGTTGTTGTTGAGGAGTGCGTAGGTGGAAGCTGAATTTGCTTGTTGTTCTTCATTGATGAGTTCAAAAAAACTCCTAAGATACTGATGATTGGAATATTGAGTAATTCCTGCAGAATAGCATTGGTTTGGAGGAAAGATATATTCCAAAGACATCTGTACATAACGTAAGGAAATGAGTTTGAAAATATGTGATGAAGCTTTATAATTCGTGATTAGAAATGGAAAAAAAGATTAAAAAAAAAAGGAAATGTTGACTAAATAAAATAAGGCGTTTGACTAATTTCTTGTGGTGGACCATTTTATTAAAGTATTAAATCTTTTGGGAAAGAAATATTACACAAGAATGTTGCATTTTCAATGTCGATTAATATAACACATCACATCAAATTGGTGATACATGTGAATTTAAGCCCCCACACAATTAATGAATAATAATTTAGGTCACGGAACACTGAATCAAAAAATCAAAACGGAAATTACTTTTTTGATCTATGTTAAATTTAAGCCCCACATAATTAATTAATAATAATTTAGATTAGAAAACACTTTCTGTAAAAAAATCAAAACTAAAATAGCTTTTAGAAAATCACAAAATAAAACTAAACAAATAACTTAATGAAAACTAAAATAATTGTTCGAAAATCACAACATAAAACTAAACAAATAACTTAATCGGAATTATAAAATTGATTAACCTGAATAAAGTGAACATACCTTTAGAAAGTTGAATGCTGAGTCTGCACAAAATTTTCTTCCTTTTTTCTATTTGGAAAGATGAAGGTAAGAAAATGACAGTAAGTTTTTGGATTTGGTGATTTTCGTGTATATTTGATTGAATGTATGAGTGGAAGTGTTGGTATTTGGGGTTAATGGAATGGTAGGTGAGGAGTTGTTGTTGAGGAGTGAGTCGGTGGAAGTTAAATTTGCTTGTTGTTCTTCATTGATGAGTTCAAAAAACTTCTAAGATGCTGATGATTGGAATATTGAGTAATTCCAGCAGAATAGCATTGGTTTGGAGGAAAGATATATTCCAAAGACATCTGTACAGAACGTAAGGAAATGAGTTTGAAAATATGTGAAGAAGCTTTATAATTCGTGATTAGAAATGGAAAAAAAGATTTAAAAAAAAAAGGAAATGTTGACTAAATAAAATAAGGCGTTTGACTAATTTCTTGTGGTGGACCATTTTATTAAAGTATTAAATCTTTTGGGAAAGAAATATTACACAAGAATGTTGCATTTTCAATGTCGATTAATATAACACATCACATCAAATTGGTGATACATGTGAATTTAAGCCCCCACACAATTAATGAATAATAATTTAGGTCACGGAACACTGTATCAAAAAATCAAAACGGAAATTACTTTTTTGATCTATGTTAAATTTAAGCCCCACATAATTAATTAATAATAATTTAGATTAGAAAACACTTTCTGTAAAATATCAACACTAAAATAACTTTTAGAAAATCACAAAATAAAACTACACAAATAACTTAATGAAAACTAAAATAATTGTTGGAAAATCACAACATAAAACTAAACAAATAACTTAATCGGAATTATAAAATTGATTAACCTGAATAAAGTGAACATACCTTTAGAAAGTTGAATGCTGAGTCTTCACAAAATTTTCTTCCTTTATTCTATTTCGAAAGATGAAGGTAAGAAAATGATAGTATGTTTTTGGATTTGGTGATTATCGTGTATATTTGATTGAATGTATGAGTGGAAGTGTTGGTATTTGGGGTTAATGGAATGGTAGGTGAGGAGTTGTTGGTGAGGAGTGCGTAGGTGGAAGCTAAATTTGCTTGTCGTTCTTCATTGATGAGTTCAAAAAAACTCCTAAGATATTGATGATTGGAATATTGAGTAATTCCAGCAGAATAGCATTGGTTTGGAGGAAAGATATATTCCAAAGACATTTGTACAGAACGTAAGCAAATGAGTTTTAAAATATGTGATGAAGCTTTATAATTCGTGATTAGAAATGGAAAAAAAGATTAAAAAAAAAAGGAAATGTTGACTAAATAAAATAAGGCGTTTGACTAATTTCTTGTGGTGGACCATTTTATTAAAGTATTAAATCTTTTGGGAAAGAAATATTACACAAGAATGTTGCATTTTCAATGTCGATTAATATAACACATCACATCAAATTGGTGATACATGTGAATTTAAGCCCCCACACAATTAATGAATAATAATTTAGGTCACGGAACACTGAATCAAAAAATCAAAACGGAAATTACTTTTTTGATCTATGTTAAATTTAAGCCCCACATAATTAATTAATAATAATTTAGATTAGAAAACACTTTCTGTAAAAAATCAAAACTAAAATAGCTTTTAGAAAATCACAAAATAAAACTAAACAAATAACTTAATGAAAACTAAAATAACTGTTCGAAAATCACAACATAAAACTAAACAAATAACTTAATCGGAATTATAAAATTGATTAACCTGAATAAAGTGAACATACCTTTAGAAAGTTGAATGCTGAGTCTGCACAAAATTTTCTTCCTTTTTTCTATTTGGAAAGATGAAGGTAAGAAAATGACAGTAAGTTTTTGGATTTGGTGATTTTCGTGTATATTTGATTGAATGTATGAGTGGAAGTGTTGGTATTTGGGGTTAATGGAATGGTAGGTGAGGAGTTGTTGTTGAGGAGTGCGTAGGTGGAAGCTGAATTTGCTTGTTGTTCTTCATTGATGAGTTCAAAAACACTCCTAAGATACTGATGATTGGAATATTGAGTAATTCCTGGAGAATAGCATTGGTTTGGAGGAAAGATATATTCCAAAGACATCTGTACAGAACGTAAGAAAATGAGTTTGAAAATATGTGATGAAGCTTTATAATTCGTGATTAGAAATGGATAGAAAGATTAAAAAAAAAAGGAAATGTTGACTAAATAAAATAAGGCGTTTGACTAATTTCTTGTGGTGGACCATTTTATTAAAGTATTAAATCTTTTGGGAAAGAAATATTACACAAGAATGTTGCATTTTCAATGTCGATTAATATAACACATCACATCAAATTGGTGATACATGTGAATTTAAGCCCCCACACAATTAATGAATAATAATTTAGGTCACGGAACACTGAATCAAAAAATCAAAACGGAAATTACTTTTTTGATCTATGTTAAATTTAAGCCCCACATAATTAATTAATAATAATTTAGATTAGAAAACACTTTCTGTAAAAAATCAAAACTAAAATAGCTTTTAGAAAATCACAAAATAAAACTAAACAAATAACTTAATGAAAACTAAAATAATTGTTCGAAAATCACAACATAAAACTAAACAAATAACTTAATCGGAATTATAAAATTGATTAACCTGAATAAAGTGAACATACCTTTAGAAAGTTGAAAGCCGAGTCTGCAGAAAATTTTCTTCCTTTTTTCTATTTGGAAAGATGAAGGTAAGAAAATGACAGTAAGTTTTCGGATTTGGTGATTATCGTGTATATTTGATTGAATGTATGAGTGGAAGTGTTGGTATTTGGGGTCAATCGAATGGTAGGTGAGGAGTTGTTGTTGAGGAGTGAGTAGGTGGAAGTTAAATTTGCTTGTTGTTCTTCATTGATGAGTTCAAAAAAACTCCTAAGATGCTGATGATTGGAATATTGAGTAATGCCAGCAGAACACCATTGGTTTGGAGGAATGATATATTCCAAAGACATCTGTACAGAAGGTAAGGAAATGAGTTTGAAAATATGTGATGAAGCTTTATAATTCGTGATTAGAAATGGAAAAAAAGATTAAAAAAAAAAGGAAATGTTGACTAAATAAAATAAGGCGTTTGACTAATTTCTTGTGGTGGACCATTTTATTAAAGTATTAAATCTTTTGGGAAAGAAATATTACACAAGAATGTTGCATTTTCAATGTCGATTAATATAACACATCACATCAAATTGGTGATACATGTGAATTTAAGCCCCCACACAATTAATGAATAATAATTTAGGTCACGGAACACTGTATCAAAAAATCAAAACGGAAATTACTTTTTTGATCTATGTTAAATTTAAGCCCCACATAATTAATTAATAATAATTTAGATTAGAAAACACTTTCTGTAAAAAATCAAAACTAAAATAGCTTTTAGAAAATCACAAAATAAAACTAAACAAATAACTTAATGAAAACTAAAATAATTGTTCGAAAATCACAACATAAAACTAAACAAATAACTTAATCGGAATTATAAAATTGATTAACCTGAATAAAGTGAACATACCTTTAGAAAGTTGAATGCTGAGTCTTCACAAAATTTTCTTCCTTTTTTCTATTTCGAAAGATGAAGGTAAGAAAATGATAGTAAGTTTTTGGATTTGGTGATTATCGTGTATATTTGATTGAATGTATGAGTGGAAGTGTTGGTATTTGGGGTTAATGGAATGGTAGGTGAGGAGTTGTTGTTGAGGAGTGAGTAGGTGGAAGTTAAATTTGCTTGTTGTTCTTCATTGATGAGTTCAAAAAAACTCCTAAGATGCTGATGATTGGAATATTGAGTAATGCCAGCAGAACACCATTGGTTTGGAGGAATGATATATTCCAAAGACATCTGTACAGAAGGTAAGGAAATGAGTTCGAAAATATGTTATGAAGTTTTATAATTCGTGATTAGAAATGGAAAAAAAGGTGAAAAAAAAAAGGAAAGGTTGACTAAATAAAAAAAGGCGTTTGCCTAATTTCTTGTGGTGGACCATTTTATTAAAGTATTAAATCTTTTGGGAAAGAAATATTACACAAGAATGTTGCATTTTCAATGTCGATTAATATAACACATCACATCAAATTGGTGATACATGTGAATTTAAGCCCCCACACAATTAATGAATAATAATTTAGGTCACGGAACACTGTATCAAAAAATCAAAACGGAAATTACTTTTTTGATCTATGTTAAATTTAAGCCCCACATAATTAATTAATAATAATTTAGATTAGAAAACACTTTCTGTAAAAAATCAACACTAAAATAACTTTTAGAAAATCACAAAATAAAACTACACAAATAACTTAATGAAAACTAAAATAATTGTTGGAAAATCACAACATAAAACTAAACAAATAACTTAATCAGAATCATAAAATTGATTAACGTGAAAAAAGTGAACATACCTTTAGAAAGTTGAAAGCTGAGTCTGCACAAAATTTTCTTCCTTTTTTCTATTTGGAAAGATGAAGGTAAGAAAATGACAGTAAGTTTTTGGATTTGGTGATTTTCGTGTATATTTGATTGAATGTATGAGTGGAAGTGTTGGTATTTGGGGTTAATGGAATGGTAGGTGAGGAGTTGTTGTTGAGGAGTGCGTAGGTGGAAGCTGAATTTGCTTGTTGTTCTTCATTGATGAGTTCAAAAAAACTCCTAAGATACTGATGATTGGAATATTGAGTAATTCCTGCAGAATAGCATTGGTTTGGAGGAAAGGTATATTCCAAAGACATCTGTACAGAACGTAAGGAAATGAGTTTGAAAATATGTGATGAAGCTTTATAATTCGTGATTAGAAATGGAAAAAAAGATTAAAAAAAAAAAGGAAATGTTGACTAAATAAAATAAGGCGTTTGTCTAATTTCTTGTGGTGGACCATTTTATTAAAGTATTAAATCTTTTGGGAAAGAAATATTACACAAGAATGTTGCATTTTCAATGTCGATTAATATAACACATCACATCAAATTGGTGATACATGTGAATTTAAGCCCCCACACAATTAATGAATAATAATTTAGGTCACGGAACACTGAATCAAAAAATCAAAACGGAAATTACTTTTTTGATCTATGTTAAATTTAAGCCCCACATAATTAATTAATAATAATTTAGATTAGAAAACACTTTCTGTAAAAAACCAAAACTAAAATAACTTTTAGAAAATCACGAAATAAAACTACACAAATAACTTAATGAAAACTAAAATAACTGTTAGAAAATCACAACATAAAACTAAACAAATACTTAATCGGAATTATAAAATTGATTAACCCGAATAAAGTGAACATAACTTTAGAAAGTTGAATGCTGAGTCTGCACAAAATTTTCTTCCTTTTTTGTATTTGGAAAGATGAAGGTAAGAAAATGACAGTAAGTTTTTGGATTTGGTGATTATCGTGTATATTTGATTGAATGTATGAGTGGAAGTGTTGGTATTTGGGGCTAATGGAATGGTAGGTGAGGAGTTGTTGGTGAGGAGTGGGTAGGTGGAAGCTAAATTTGCTTGTTGTTCTTCATTGATGAGTTCAAAAAAACTCCTAAGATACTGATGATTGGAATATTGAGTAATTCCAGCAGAATAGCATTGGTTTGGAGGAAAGATATATTCCAAAGACATCTGTACAGAACGTAAGGAAATGAGTTTGAAAATATGTGATGAAGCTTTATAATTCGTGATTAGAAATGGAAAAAAAGATTAAAAAAAAAAAGGAAATGTTGACTAAATAAAATAAGGCGTTTGACTAATTTCTTGTGGTGGACCATTTTATTAAAGTATTAAATCTTTTGGGAAAGAAATATTACACAAGAATGTTGCATTTTCAATGTCGATTAATATAACACATCACATCAAATTGGTGATACATGTGAATTTAGGCCCCCACACAATTAATGAATAATAATTTAGGTCACGGAACACTGTATCAAAAAATCAAAACGGAAATTACTTTTTTGATCTATGTTAAATTTAAGCCCCACATAATTAATTAATAATAATTTAGATTAGAAAACACTTTCTGTAAAAAATCAAAACTAAAATAACTTTTAGAAAATCACAAAATAAAACTACACAAATAACTTAATGAAAACTAAAATAACTGATAGAAAATCACAACATAAAACTAAACAAATAACTTAATCGGAATTATAAAATTGATTAACCTGAATAAAGTGAACATACCTTCAGAAAGTTGAATGCTGAGTCTTCACAAAATTTTCTTCCTTTTTTCAATTTCGAAAGATGAAGGTAAGAAAATGACAGTAAGTTTTTGGATTTGGTGATGATCGTGTATATTTGATTGAATGTATGAGTGGAAGTGTTGGTATTTGGGGTTAATGGAATGGTAGGTGTGGAGTTGCTGTTGAGGAGTGAGTAGGTGGAAGTTAAATTTGCTTGTTGTTCTTCATTGATGAGTTCAAAAAAACTCCTAAGATGCTGATGATTGGAATATTGAGTAATGCCAGCAGAACACCATTGGTTTGGAGGAATGATATATTCCAAAGACATTTGTACGGAAGGTAAGGAAATGAGTTTGAAAATATGTTATGAAGTTTTATAATTCGTGATTAGAAATGGAAAAAAAGGCCAAAAAAAAGAAGGGAAAGGTTGACTAAATAAAAAAAGGCGTTTGCCTAATTTCTTGTGGTGGACCATTTTATTAAAGTATTAAATCTTTTGGGAAAGAAATATTAGACAAGAATGTTGCATTTTCAATGTCGGTTAATATAACACATCACATCAAATTAGTGATACATGTGAATTTAAGCCACCACACAATTAATAAATAATAATTTAGGTCACGGAACACTGTGTCAAAACATAAAACGGAAATTACTTTTTTGATCTATTTTAAATTTAAGCCCCACATAAATAATTAATAATAATTTAGATTAGAAAACACTTTCTGTAAAAAATTAAAACTAAAATAACTTTTAGAAAATCACAAAATAAAACTACACAAATAACTTAATGAAAACTAAAATAACTGTTAGAAAATCACAACATAAAACTAAACAAATAACTTAATCAGAATCATAAAATTGATTAACGTGAAAAAAGTGAACATACCTTTAGAAAGTTGAAAGCTGAGTCTGCACAAAATTTTCTTCCTTTTTTCTATTTGGAAAGATGAAGGTAAGAAAATGACAGTAAGTTTTTGGATTTGGTGATTATCGTGTATATTTGATTGAATGTATGAGTGGAAGTGTTGGTATTTGGGGCTAATGGAATGGTAGGTGAGGAGTTGTTGTTGAGGAGTGAGTAGGTGGAAGTTAAATTTGCTTGTTGTTCTTCATTGATGAGTTCAAAAAAACTCCTAAGATGCTGATGATTGGAATATTGAGTAATGCCAGCAGAACACCATTGGTTTGGAGGAATGATATATTCCAAAGACATCTGTACAGAAGGTAAGGAAATGAGTTCGAAAATATGTTATGAAGTTTTATAATTCGTGATTAGAAATGGAAAAAAAATGGTTAAGAAAAAAAAAAAAAGGAAAGGCTGACTAAATAAAAAAAGGCGTTTGCCTAATCTCTTGTGGTGGACCATTTTATTAAAGTATTAAATCTTTTGGGAAAGAAATATTAGACAAGATTGTTGCATTTTCAATGTCGGTTAATATAACACATCACATCAAATTAGTGATACATGTGAATTTAAGCCTCCACACAGTTAATAAATAATAATTTAGGTCACGGGACACTGTGTCAAAAAATCAAAATGGAAATTACTTTTTTGATCTATGTTAAATTTAAGCCCCACATAATTAATTAGTAATAATTTAGATTAGAAAACACTTTCTGTAAAAAGTCAAAACTAAAATAACGTTTAGTAAATAACTTAATGAAAACTAAAATAATTGTTAGAACATCACAACATAAAACTAAACAAATAACTTAATCGGAATTATAAAATTGATTAACCTGAATAAAGTGAACATACCTTTAGAAAGTTGAATGCTGAGTCTTCACAAAATTTTCTTCCTTTTTTCTATTTCGAAAGATGAAGGTAAGAAAATGACAGTAAGTTTTTGGATTTGGTGATTATCGTGTATATTTGATTGAATGTATGAGTGGAAGTGTTGATATTTGGGGTTAATGGAATGGTAGGTGAGGAGTGGGTAGGTGGAAGTTAAAGGTGTTGTTATTAATATTATTATATGATTATTATTTTTTATATTGAGAAGATTATGTAATGTTGAGTTTGTTTTTAATTCTACACGAAGGAAAAAAGGTTTGAATGTTAGGAATATTATTTAATTTAAAATATCCAAAATACTACATAAACCTATAAAAAAAACTTGAATAGTTAAAATATACTGAAGATAGAGTGCACTACTGTAGCCAATTACAACTGTCGGGAAAATATGGACACTGTATAGAAGAGAACAGTAAATACAAATTAGAGTCTACAATTTGCCAATAGTAGGTGAATAATAAATACTGGAACTGAAACTTTAGAGAAAAAAATACAAAGATTAAATAAAAATTGAACTGTAATAAATTTATAAAAGGAATAAAAAAAATATCGTATTCGAAGATAGCACAATTCAATTGATATTGGATTTTTTAATATTTTTAATTTGAGAATGATATCTTGCAACTTAGAAATAAATTCGAAACAAATTAAATATTGATATAATCAGGAATGACTAAAAATATGAAAAGTAAAGGAAACCATAATAATAAAAATTAAAAATCGAAGTATATGAAGTAAATTGAAGTTGACATATTTTTTTACTGGATTGACGAGTGGTGCCCCTTGAGAGGGGTAGGGGACATTACCCTCTAAGGGGATCGATCTGACCGGTTAGGTTGCGGGGGTCGAGGGGGCAACGCCCCCTCGTGGGGGTTCGGGGGCAACGCTAATATATATATATATATATATATATATATATATATATATATATATATATATATATAAAACCTCCCCGTGCGTGCACGGGGAGACACCAACTCCTCGCGCGCGCATAAGGAGAATAGTTCTCCCCGTGCGCGCGCGGGGAACTGGTGTCTCCCCGAGCACGCAACAGGGAGATTGGCTCTCCCCGTGCGCGTGCGCGCTCAGGGAGCTGACGTGCAGGGGGAGACACCAGTTCCCCGCTCGCGCATGGGGAGATTGGCTCTCCCCGTGCGCGAGCGGGGAGTTTAATTTTTCCGGGAGTTAATTTATCTCCGTGTGCACACTGAACAATAAATCCACATTTAATGGTTACAGCATCGGTGAGATATCCAAAGCGAAAAGAACAGGATGCATGAATACCGTATATTGCATGGCGAAAAAGGATAATTTAGCATATTTTGTAATTCAAATTTTCGTCATTTTGTTTCACGTAATTTTATAGATAATAAATATAATTTGAAATCACTTTTGAATGGAACTCTATGTCTAAAAAGTATACATGGAACAAATGTTAGGTAATGTAAGTAGTGAATGGAACATGAATAATTTTTTCATGTATGGTTTAAAGCATTCATATTTTTAACAAAAAAATTAGTTCAAGTGTATAAAGTTAAAATTTAAAGGTGCGAAATTAATAGATTATAAAGGCATAAATTAATAGATTGTAAAGGCACAAATTATAAAAGTTTATATACAATGGCAGTTAGTACACGAAGAGGATACATCTTTTCACATTTGCAAAAAAGAAAACCTCAGAACAACCTTTTCACTTGGTAGTCTCAAAAGTAAGAACTTATTGTTAACTGATAAGGTTCTTCATGACCGTTTTATACACAAACATATCAGGTTAGGTTTTTTTACTGCTTATTGCCACAAAAGGAAAGTAGACTTGAGTCATTTTTTTTTGGAGCATGAGGAGATTGGTTTGTTACTGATTTCAGAACCTTTGTGAGCCTTCTTCTGTGACTTCGTATCTGGTTCAACAATATCGTCTGATCGAAAGAGACACCTCCTTGGATTTGTTGTAGTTGCTGTCTCCGTATTTTTGAATGTTTTAGTAGTAAATGTATGTGTCTTTTCTTTGCCGTATGTGTTGTTGTTGTCTACATTTTCTTCTGATTCAGTTGAAGTGTTCACAGTAAGAATGTTATCCAAATGATTTGTTTTACTGATTGCAAGTGAAGGTTGAATGTCAATCATTGTCCCTGAAGAGTCAAACGCGAAGATAATTTCGAAATGGCATTCAGAAGGGTTTTGCTGCTTTTGTGTCACTTTCAGATAAAATAACCAATCTGTTACACTTCCCGTTTCCATAAAAGTGTCGATATCGACATTTGGTTCCTGCGCTAGGATAAATGTGTTTGGATAGTAAATATTGACGCCACGAAAAAATAATATGTAGGCATGTTAGAACTTGGATTTTACCTTTCCGAAATGAGTCATTATGGCATTCGCAGTAGTTTGTAATAAAGTTTCTGCAGCCTTGCCTATAATGCTTGCATTTAACGATGCAGATTTGTCTTCTAAGTGTACAAAAGCATTTGCTCTGAGAACGAATTTTTTATATAATTATGTAATTTTCGTTCCATGTTGTAGTATTAGGGAAAACTTAAATATACGTTGAGTAGTGTAAATTACCTCGGGATACCTTTTGCATGTTCACACTTACAGAATTTGCATTTGTGAACTTCTCCGAGGTCTGCGTTGGATAATTTGTTGCAGTTGTCGCAAGACATGTACCAAAATTTTTGATTTTTTTAATTGATCTTCCAATGTGCTTTTACCCAAAAGAATATTTTCTGCAAAAAAAAAAAAATTTAAATTCCCAGTATAAATTTAAAAAATAGTAATATATTCTATAAAAATATGGGATTAAGACATTTATGTTAGTTATATATATTGAATGAAATGGTTGAGAGAGTACTCCTGGACAAACGTCCAGTAAGTCAGCGATTGGTGTGAATTTGTCGTCGTTTGGTGGTACTACTTTTGGTGGACTCATGGCAAGGAAAGGCTTATCTTGTGTAAGTTTGTCAAGAGTTTCTTTGTTGGCTTCCACCCTGCAGAGAATAAATATATAAATTTACGTATAAAGCCTATTGCTAATGTTTTTTATTTTTCTTAGTTATTTTAAGTACCAATCTTTGTACTCAGTAATAGCCAGTAGGTCAGAGTTGATGAAGAAGGTGCTGTTGGCTTTGGTTGATAAAGTAATACCTACGGAACGGAAGGAAAAAGTAATCAGTATATCATTGTATAATTTTGTAAATGGTGTAAATGAATTTCGACGACAAAAATGAAAGATAAATATTTATACCGTTGTACGAAGAAACCTTCAGGTTAGTAGCTCATATGACTGGTTTGTTGGCCAGGTTGGTTGCAATGGTCACGCATTCGCGTTCGACGAAACTGTCCCATAATGTTAATGTCACTGTTTGAAATTCTTTATCGATCAACGTGACATCTTGAAGGATAGCCTCGGTGCCGAAATGAGTTTGGATAATTCTTTTTTGTTTAACATCTATTGCTGCACCTAAAACACTTGAAAAAAAAAAGGGTTATGATTTCATTTATTTTTTATCCAATATACGTTAAAAGCATATGTATAACTGTAGAGTATTTGATAGAATTTTTACTGATGTTGACGTCTTTATCCATGTGGTGTTCTAGTTCCTGAAATGGAGTAGGTTGATATTGGGAGAAAACGAAGCTCAAATTGTTCTCATGCAATTCTTCGATTTTGGTTCTTCCTGTTATCGTCCAGATTTTTTGATCAGAAAATGAGCTTTTAAAATGACTTTTGTTCTCCTTTACAGTTGCATTTGAAATTATGTATGTTTTCCCTAATTCAAGTTGGTCGTTAAGCGCAGTAATGTTTGTATCATACAACGTTGTTGTAATCTCATTACCCTGTTGAACAGAAAAATTTAAAGTGTTTATAAAATATATATAGGCATAGTAAAAGTGAAAAATTATTTAGCTTACTATGTATGTACCTCTAAATCCATGAGGAGAATATTTTGATATTTGGTAGCGGAATGCCGAGCCGTCTTTCGTGATTGGTTTCCCGTGATGACCACCTTTGCAGACCAATGAGTATCTGAAATTGCAATTTGTGGGATAAGTTTATAGTGTATAGCCATGTCTGAGAGAACTCTAATATATGGTTTTTGTTTGATGTTTCAATTTTGAAGTATGAAGTGGGTATTTATAGAAGAACTAAGAAATCAATAGATATTTTGATTTGATTAAATAATTTATTACTTTGTGTGTACGAGTTTAAAAGTTTTCAAAACGATAAACTTAACAATTTCGAGTTTCAATGTAGCCACGTGTCAGAGAAATATCTATTTTGAGAAGATGAGTTGTAATTATTCATTTGTGTATTCATGTATAGTAGTAAACTTAAATAATTAGTTGAGTAAGAATTTTATTTTTGGGATAGTAAAGTGCTGTGAATCGATTATATATTTGTCGGTAGGAATACAATTTTGTTTTGCATGCCTACTTGTATTTCCATATCAAATTTCAAATATTACAATTGGAAATAAATGTTACTTGAACACGTTTGGCATATGTGATGAATACTCGATAAATATATATTTCATTTCGAAATGTGCATTGGACGGGTTCTCTTGAGCTGGAGGTGATGTTAGGGAAGGTGATAATAGGGTTGCAAAGAAAAAAAATTCGTGGGTTTTTTTTTTTTTTTTGGTGGATGAATTTTTAAAATAATGATGTATAATATAGATGTTAATTCAAACGTGAGAACTATAAATACTTAAAATATTATTCGTAAATATTATGGAAGTACTAAGGAACTACTTTCATTTGCATGAAAATAGTAAATTTAATCTGACATAGCGGAAATACGTTTTCAAATATTTGAAATAATTGATAATAATAGTCCATTTATTCACATTAATGCACTTGAAAAATCTCATAAAGAAGTTTACCTCTGAAATAAAAGTGGTATTCTGATATTTCTCTTGTATGCCTCATCAAATAAATGAAAAGCAAAATAATCTTCCTCAACCCTGGATATTGAGAATAAACACATAAATAAAAGTATGAAAAGTCCTCTCTGGTAAGTTTGAAAGTATATAATATAAGCAATTGATTAAGAAAAAGAAATTTTTTGATTAAAAATAGGTGAAAGTATAAAGGCAGAGATATTGAAAAATGATGAATGCTATCATTTGTCAGGGTAGTAATAATTTTTTAATGCATAAAGAGAATGAATTAAAAATAGCTACTTTTGAAGAATATGGTTCGAGAGGAATAATAATTTCAATTTTATTTTGACGGAGAAAAATTTATTTAATGACTAACGAATGTAGGACGTAAAAAAAGTACGTTAAGACGAAATATGGGTAGAATAAAAATTACAACTATATCATTTATTTCTTTAAAAGAAAATTGTAATGACAATTATATATGAAAAAAGAAAAAGAAGAACAGGAAGGAAGAAAACAATTATATATGAAAAAAGAAAAAGAAGAACAGGAAGGAAGAAAAACTAACATGTGTCTGCTATTGAAGCTGTAAATTTAAAAGATTAGTGTATTTGTTTAATATAGAATAGAGAAAATTATAAAATGCAAAATATAAAGTTAGTGGAATAAAATATAATTGGTACAAATGAATAATGTAACACTATATGGAATAACACGAGTATGAAAATATTTAAGTAGAATTAGAATTTTACCTGGTAAAGCTGTAGTACTTTAATGATGTCTTCTATTGATGTACTGGGAAAGAACTTCCTTATATACTATATTTTTGGTACATGTCATGTGTAACGGTTCAGCAATTGATGGGTTAAGTAGAACTTTTAAAGACTTGCTTGTTCTAGCTCTTGATAATGCTACGTAGAGCTGACCATGACAAAATACTGGTTCTGGAAGATATAAACCAACGAAATCAAGTGTTTGTCCTTGTGCTTTATTTATCGTCATTGCGAAATAAGGACGTATTGGAAATTGAGTTCTTTTAAATGGAATTCAAGCATGATCACTTTGAAGTGCTATGAAAGGAATTCTTGGTAGAAAAACATACTTTCCATAATATTCAACAGATGTAATTTCAGCAAGAATTACATTTTTCTCGAATTTTCGACATGTAAGTCTTGTTCCATTGCATAATTCTTCGGAAGGATTAATATTGAGTAACAACATGACAGGGCAATTTACTTTAAGATTTAATTCATGTGGTGGAATACCATTTGATGTTAAACTGTTCAGAAAATCTTCTTGCAAATTGTGTTCTGATTGGTCGATTGCTTCATCAAAGCTATAGTATGTAAAAGTTTGACTAGGGATTTGTTGTAATAAAATTTTGTTATTATGATCAACACAATCATTTCGAGGCGTAAGAATTACTCGATTTTCCATCGTATGTAAGTTGTCAGTATATGTTTCGATATTTGGGAACACGTGTTGGATTAAAACTTTTAAAGATATAATTTCATTTTCGAATGGTATAATTAAATCGGTTGGAAGTTGAATGCAATTACAATAATGGTGTTGCTCAGTTCCATTCCCAATTCTTAATAAGTAATCACAAAAAGTTGGATCTAATTTTGCTCTCATATTTTCAACTAATGGTAGATGTATCAATAAAGGCCATATGTAAGAAGAAACTAAGCTGGCGTTAATTATGTCTTCTTTTTTCCCTTTTGATACTACTGGTAAAATTTGGCGAAAATCTCCTCCAAGGACCATTACTTTACCACCGAAAAGCAAATTAGAATCATTAATGTCTTTTAACATTTTATCTACAGCTTCAATAGCACATCGATTGACCATTGGGGCTTCATCCCAAATAACTAATTTGCACATTTTCAACAAAATTCCTAAAGTAGATTGTTTGCTAACAGAACAACTCACTTCACCTGTTATTTCCAAAGGAATTTCAAACTTTGAATGAGCAGTTCGACCTCCCGGTAAAAGAGATGCTGATACTTCAGAAGATGCAGCTGCTAAAGCAATTAAATTCTGAGAGCGAACTGTACGTAGTAATGCTTTATATAAATATTTTTACCTGTGCCGCCTGGACCATCAATGAAGAAAACACCACCTAATTCTAATGTTATTTTTTCCATGATCATATTATATGCAATCTGTTGTGCATTATTTAAATTTGCTTCATAAATATAGCTTTCATCATCAATAGTTAAATTTGTTGTCTCATCTTCAATCATTCTTTTCAATCTATCATTTTCGTTTATGTTTATGTTGAATGATACCATTTCATAATCGTTTATATTTTTATCCACATATTCTAAAATACAATTAATATCCTCTAAAACATGGAATTCAGCACTATGGGAAGAAATATTTTCATGTATGTAATCATCAATCATATAAGTTTTAAATTTATTCCATAATAATTTTGGATCATTAGGATTGCAGAGGATAAGGAGTGTAGCAAAAAGACGCCTTAAAGAAGAAGGCATTTCATACGTAATAGCTTCAGATAAACATTCTTCACAATGATTATCTCCACCTAACAAACCACGTAAAAGTACTGCTTCTCGATATGTAACAACAGTGACTCCATGTGAAGTTCGCAAATCTTGAAATGATGTAGCACCTCGAACATAATTTAGAAGAACACGAAGATAGTAACGATCTCTCTCAGATGGATTTGCGGTAACAATTCGTCCTATAACAATTTTTTTTTCTGTGACTCCAAATTTTCTTATTTGTATTCCAGAAGAAATATGTTGGAAAATCTCGATATAAAAGCGTACGTGCAAATTCATCTACTTCATTCATTCAAAAGAATTCGGTCAACATTGTTTTTTTCATATTTTCATTTTCGACAACAGTACACAAATTGTCTTCATTATCATATGTTATTTGTTGATGATTTTCGATATGAAGTTGTAGAGAATAAACGGTAGGACAAATTTCTGATAGATTAAAGGAAAAAATCCTCAACATCGCTTCAAGCGGAGATATCCATCTAGCAGATTGATAAGCAGAAATTTCATCAATATTTTTCTCTATGTCGGGTGTAAGAACTGAAAAATTAATACGATCATGTCCTTTATAAACATATTTTTATAAATATTTTACAGTTTTAATAGAAGAACATACTTCAACATTAATATGACAATCAAATTTCGCACTTAGATACGAATTGTATGGTACAACCCATCGATTATCTAACATTTTACCTCTAACTCTAGCACAAAAATTGGTATTACGACGTTTATATAGAGGATATGAATTTTGACCAAATATAATATTATTACAGAAATCTCTAGGATATTTATTTTTACAACCTTTTTTGCCTCCATACACACGTTTTTAGGATTTAAGATCCCATAAGGACCATGCATATTATGTTTAACAATAACAGAATCAAGATGGGGATATTTGTTTTTGTTAGGAATTTCATAAGACACTATTTCATCAACATGTTGAGCACAAGTGATTTTATTTCCAGGCTGAAATACTAATAACATATGTGCATGTGGAAGTCCTCTTTTTTGAAATTCAATCACGTATATATGTGCAATTACTGGGCCTAAGATATTTTTTTTTATATAAATCTTGTTTTAATTCTTCTAATTTTGCTCTAAATACACGTACAATTAAATCTGGTCGATTCTGAACTTCATCATTCATTTGTAATTCTTGCTTAATCTCAGGCCAATTTGGATTACATGTTATAGTTAAAAATATATCAGGTTTTCCATAACGCTGTACGATAGCCATTCCATCCATATATCTCCGTAACATATCACGGGGTCCACATGTAAAAGATTTTGGCAAAACAAATTTTCTTCCAACCTTACACCCTCTTGTTTCTCCATTTTGAACACTATCTACAATACCTTGGTACAGTTCCGCACGAATTTGTTTTTGGTTATTGAGAAAGTAATCTAATCTTGCAGTTTCAATTTTAACGTACATATCCACTACATATTGTTGAAATAATCTACCAGCATGAAGTAGTACAGACTTATCAAAAGCCCTAATTTGTAATTTATATGAATAATACTCTCGGCAAGATACCTGTGTACGTGTTTTCGCATGATCAAGCACTTCAAAACCGCAAGAGAAACCGAAGGCAATAATTATTCATAAACTAACAGAATAACGAAAAATATAAACATATAGTAGTAAAAATATATCGACTAATCTTCATTTTCTTTTTGAATAAATTCAAATGCAGAAGTATTCGTGTTAGGGAAAACATCTGATGAAGGTAGACGTTCAGCCTGGGAATTTGTATTTTTGTATCTTTCAATACCTTCATGCCAACCAGATTCTTCATACGGAAAGAGTAACGGATAATGTAGCGGATCATAACATCCATAACACTAATGAACTTTATGCGAATCATTAGAATGACCGTATATAATAATATCACGAGAATGAATATTAGCATTTTCATCATTTTCGACCCATACGGCAGCTACTTGCGATGTTGTAGGTGTATTAAAAACTCTTTGATCAAGTCTTGGATCTCATCGTATATGTATTTGATGATCATGCAAGTTGCTCATATCACTTAAAGATCTAAAAAAAACTATTGTACGGATTTATTTTCAAGATTTTAAGCAAAAATATTAAAGTAGATTCAACAAAGTTTGATGAAATTTTCATTCGATTTTGCAATTCATTTTCTATATCAAAAAAATATAATTGCATATATGAACTCTGAATGTGTAAACACCTTTATAGGTATTGAACAATTCTTTATCGTATTTTACACCAAATGAAGTAAAAGCAAGATGATTATTATATCCTCGGACAATTTGTTTGAATTCTTTACAATGAATTTTTGTAGAAGTAAACAAATTATATAGTTCAAATGGTGAGTCACATGTAAAATTTTAATTTTTCCATCAGAACAACAGAAACCTTTACTTTCTTTGTAAAATTTACGGGCAGTACAATGTTCACAACAAGTGGGTGTCGGTAGCACATACGCAACAGAGGGAACGTTTAATCCTTCAAAAGGGTCTTTTAATTCATATTCAGAATTTAAATTATTAAATGTTTCTTGATTGGAAGTTGAAGTATCGTAAGAATTGTCGTGAACTATGGATTCATGTTGTTTGATGACATGGGGGAAATTATTTTCAGATAACATAAGGTCATGAAACATAAGGTCATGCCTTCTTTTATGAGAATTACTGCAAGTATTTCTACATCTACATCGTCTATCTCTCTCTCTTTGAATTCGTTGTAGACGAATGGAGGATCTGTGTGAGTCGTCTTCAATTTCGAAGGTAGTATTAATCCTAGGAACAACATGATTTTCATGAGTTGAGGTTTCCAAAATATCCATTACGGTTGCTTCAATATTTCAGCACCAGTAAAAGAAGTATGAACTGAGAGAAAATAAAAATGTTATATTAGTTATTAATTGTAAAGAACCATTCATACACGAAGAATAAAAATGAGGAACATAACTAACTATTACGAGTAGAAGGAATTGTTAAAGATTAATATGTGGGGAAATGAGAAAAAAAAAGATTATGAAGTAAAAAAACCTTGTGTGCAACAGTTATGAAATTAGTATACGCTATCGAACATGTAATATTTCCTTACTGTTAACAAGTGAAAATGAATAGACGAACATAAGATATTTTAACTTAGAACTAAATTAAAAAGGAAGGGTACATAAAATTAAATTACCTGCTTCACATAAACAAAACGCTGAGAGCACAAACGCTGATAGCACAGAGAAAGCAGAGGGATGGAAGGCAATGTGACATACAGTTGGGGAATTTTTTTTTTTTGGCCTCTTTACGTTTAAAAATTTCAACTTATGGAAAGATGAACATATGTGAACAGTAACCGACATGGAGCGAAAAATGTGTGAAAAGGTGGTAAGATGAACAGTAACCGACACAGGGCGGTGCGGTGGTGAGATAAACAGTAACCGACATGTAAAATGTGTGAAACATTAAATGAAGTGGGTTCTAATTGATCCATGCTGAATTTGAAGTCAAATGAAAAAAAAAAAAAAAGCAAGTTAGATATTGCGTACGTAGTTAAACAACATTAAATGGAGTTGGCTCTAATTGGTCGACCCTGAATTTGAAGTCAAATAAAAATAAAATCAAGCCAGATATCGCAAGTAGAGGACCAGAAGATATTTTTTATTTTGTATTTTGTGTATAATAAAAATCGAGATAATACGAACAGGAACGACACGAAGTGGAAGCGTGGAGAAGGTGATAAGATCAACGGTAGCCGACATGTCAAAGAAAATTTGTAATATGTAACCATTAAATGAAGTGGGCCCAAATGTGAATTCTAAGTAAAAAAAATGGAACAAAGAAAGTCAAGTATAAGCTGAAGTCATCATTAATAATTAACTTATTTGATATATGTAAACAGCCAAAAAATACTAATGTGATATATAACCATTTAAACAGTTAAAAAATAAAAACAAAAAACCAGTTGTCAAGGTGATAAAAACCAGTTCAAGTGTGAAAGAAAGGGCATGGATTGAACAGTGAAAAATCGCATCCATTGAACAGTGAAAAATCGCATCCTCTCTTTTTTAAGAGGGGGGTAGTAGGGACAAAAATCGAGAGCTCAAATGAACAGTAACCGACATGTCAGAACTCAAATGAACAGTAACCGACATGTCAAGACTAAATCACCTAAAAAAAGAAAAGGAAAAATAACATGCCAATTGATATGTGTGAAAGGTATGGCACTATTACATAACCAGTTAAAAAAACAGTTAAAGTGTGAAAGGCGGGGCACAGATTGAACAGTGGAATTCGTATCCTCTCTTTTAAAAAAAAATGGTTAAAGTGTGAAAGGTAGGGCACGGATTGAATAGTGGAATTAGCATCCTCTCTTTTAAAGGAAAGGTGATAAAGGGCTGGACGTGTAGAAAAAAAAGGAGAGGGGAATGAAAAATTAGAAAAAAAACACTTAGCTTAGAAAATAGATTTTCTCTACCATTTTTTATCTCTATCTTTTCCTTTTCTATCTTCTAGTTTTCTTTTAGCTTGTGAATTTTGTTGTAATCTTGGCTTATTTTGGGGATCACAAGTGGATAGCAAGGAGGTTATTACTTGAAGGAACTTGGAGAAAATCTTGGAGGGATTCCAAGCTAGGCAAAAGGGTTGTATCTTCAAACTTTTGTGTTCTTCCATTATTTTTCCAAAGTTTGGCATGTATAATATTATTAATCTCTTTTGTAATAATTTTATGATGATGAGCTAAGTTATTTTGTTGGAATTTATGGAGTAGTTTAACCTAATATTTCATTAATGTTAAGTTATGTTTTGTTTGATTATTGTTATGCCTATGTTATCAAAATAATAGTGTATTAATCATCACGTTAAAAATTACTTCATTTATGTGACGTCAATAGATGTTGTAATTAGGTGTTTATGTGATTGTTGAAAAATAATTACATTTGATAGACCGAAATGATTGATATCATGGGTTTGCTTAGTGTTCTAGGCGCGTCTAGGTGATATAGAAATATACACCTACCTCATGTGATCCGTTGAGCATTTTCACAAATATTGAATGCAATTATTTAACTTTGTATCGACATAAAAATATGTGGTATGAATTAATTAATTCGGGTTAATATCACTCGAAAGAGGGTATTAATTTAAAATAGGAAAATCGGGTCTAACTACTTATTTTGATAATTTGTATCTGTGCGTGATTGAATTGACATTAATGAAGTATAGGTTAAACGAAATCATAAATTCCAACAGTTTTTCAAAATCAAAATCTTTTTACCTTTTATTTGTCATTTTGTCAGTTTAAATCAAAATTGTATTTTTTTAGTTTTTAAAATTTGTTTTTTAAATCCGTGTGTGAATTTCATTAGATTGAGACGGATAAACTTATAATTGAATTCAACACTCTCTGTGGGATCAATTTGGACTCTAAAGGTCCACTTTACAACTTGTTCTCGACCTGTGCACTTGCCGCATATATTTCAGCAAACAGATTTCATTATAATCTATCCCTTCCTTTTGTGTGTAACATTTGGCCACAAGTCTAGCCTTAAACCTTAAAGAATCTCCTTTGGTGATTCACTCCTTAATTTTTAAAAACCCATTTACACCCAACAGTAGACTTGTCTTTAGGTCTTGGGACTAACTCCTATGTTTGATTTTTATTGAGGGAATTTATCTCTTCTTTCATGACTTTCACCCAATTCTCAAATTGTTCATTCCTCAAGGCTTCTTCATACGTATTTGGTTCTTGATCAACTAGTTCTTCATAACTAGCATAAGCAAGTTCAAAATCAGAATCTAACCTTTGAGGCACCCTATATGTTCTCCTAACTCTATCTCTAGCTAACGGGTAATCAGACAAAGGGTTTTGCTTTTCTTGATATTCCTCTATAACCTCATCTCTCTCAATATTTTCACTCTGATTATCTTCTAATTCAGGATTTGATGCTCCACCTCAATTGAGGTGGTGGGGGTTTGAACACTCAGAGGCCTTAAATCCACTTGGGATTCATCACTAGTGTTTTCTTGTTGTTTTTCTCTCAAGGTGTTACTTTCTTATTTTAGACGCGGCACTTCAGACTCATTAAATGTAACATCACGACTTATGATGATCTTAACTCCAGTTTGACTTCTATCCCAAAGCCTATATCCTTTAACTCTTTCAGGGTATCCTAAGAAAACACATTTCCTAGCTCTAGGTTCTAATTTTCCCTTATTTTTATGAGAGAAAGCAACACATCCAAAAGTTTTAAACACAGTATAGTCAGCACATTTACCATACCATTTTTCATGCGGACTATCACCATTTAAAGCAGTAGAAGGTGTCAAATTAATCAGATAGCAAGCAGTCACAATAGCTTCATCCCAAAAAAATTTAGGAATACCAGAACTCAACATCATACATCTAACTTTATCAAGTAAAGTACGATTCATACATTTAGCCACCCCGTTTTGTTGAGGTGTATAAGGAACATTTTTATATCTAGTAATTCCACATTTTTTCACACATATCATCAAAATCATTATTACAAAATTTTAGGCTATTATCGGTTCTTAGATATTTTATCTTTTTGCCAGTTTAAGTTTCAACTTGCAATTTTCATATCTTGAAATTTTTGAAGGTTTCAATTTTATCTTTTAACAGATGAACCTGCACCCTACAAGAATAATAATCAATTATGGACAAAAAATATCTATTACCACCTATTGAAGGATTAATAACAGGCCCCCATAAATCAATATAAATATATTCCAAAACTTTAGTAGTTTTGAGTATGCCAGATGAGAAAGATAACTTATGATGTTTACCAAACACACAATGATCACAAAAATACATATTAGACACACAGTCTTTTCCATATACACCTTTATTATTTAGCAGTTTAAGTCCTTTAGTACTAATGTGAGCTAATCTATTGTGTCACTTGTGTGTGTCATCAGTATTGGTCAAATTTATAGAGAAAGATGCGTTTTTAATAATTTTAGCAGTAGTCACATAAATACCGTTTCAACTAGTACCTTTAGATGTGACAAGATCACTCTTAATCATTTTTAGCACGTTGTTTCCAATTTTACCAGTAAAACCATCAGTTTCTAATGCTCTTACCGAAATAAGATTTCTAGCCATTTTAGTAATATATCTGACTCCATGTAATTTAAACACATAAGCAGCATCAAATTTCAACGTGATATCACCAATTCCAGCAATTTTATATGCATGATTATTGCATAATTTTCAGATTCTTACAAATTTTCAAACCAGTCTTTACATGATGAAACATGAAATGATTCACCAGAATCAAGTATCAATTCATGCAAATGTGATTTCACAGTCAAATTTATTTCACTAGGTTCAGAGTTTAATAATACAAAGATTCTAAAGCATTCATTAGATGAAGTAATAACATTTGCCTCATCGTAAACCACTTTCAAATTCTTACAAATTTTCAAACCAGTCTTTACATGATGAAACATGAAATGAGTCACCAGAATCAAGTATCAATTCATGCAAATGTGATTTCACAGTCAAATTTATTTCACTAGGTTCAGAGTTTAATAATACAAAGATTTCATAGCATTCATTAGATGAAGTAATAACATTTGCCTCATCGTAAACCTTTTTCTTTTTGTTTGTTTTTCTCACATAACAGTCTTTAATAAAATGTCCAGTTTTACCGCACCCATGTCATTTTCTACCTTTAACTTTACTTTTTGACCTAGATAGACTACTACTTTTCTTTTTACTACTAGATGCATATTCACTTTGGTTATCACGAATCCTAAACTGAGACCTACCTCTCATCATATGAACCTCACCTCTTTTTCTCTCGACTCTCTCTGCTCGCATTTCCACATCTTTACTTCTTAACGAGTCTATGACAATTTATGGTGTTAGAGTATCTCTCCCATATTTAATAGCATTTTTAAATTCTCTATAAATGCCAGTGATAGCATTTAACAAAATGATAGCTTTATATTTTTCAGATGCTTTCTCACCACAGTTAGTGATATCTTGCACGAGTTCATTGAAAACATACAAATTGTTATCCATATCTTTTGAAAAATCGATTTTGAAGCTAAAACAGCTTTCAAGTAGAAAAAGTTTGGTTGGAGTGAATTTAGACACATAAAGCTCCTCCAATTTTAATTTACCAACTTTTCTTAAAGAAGTATATGCCAATTCATCCAAATTCTCTTTTTCTTCAGTAGTCAAGTTTGTAGGAAAAGAGTCATCAATAGCTTTAGAAACTTTTTGTTGAACGAGAATACCTTTCATTTTTTGTTGTCAAATTGAAAAATCTCATTTACCATTAAAGATACCCAACTCAAAGTGATGTGTCGACATCTCACAAAAAAATGCACAGAACATAAACTTAGGTATGTAAAAGTCACAGGTCACACAAATTATACAGAGTAACAAGATTCTATGGTTCCACAATAATACACTATTCTACAACTCCAAAATCTCGTGAGAATCACGTTCTTAGATCAAGGGAAGAAACTAGAATAGGAGTTTGGGTACAAGTCTAGAATAATATGAGATAAGAAAATGCAACAACGTTCAACAATTAATTCTAAACACGACAAATAAATAATTTCACGCAGAAATTAAACACACAATGGCAAGAAATCCTAGGTTCTACCAACAGGCAATGGTTGCCAAGCAATGGCAACCCCCAATCCTAATTATCAACCCACACAATGATCTACTAGTGCAATAATTTAAAGGCTTAAGCCAATTTACCAGAGCAGACCAGTTCTATAGTCCGTAAAATAGGAGAGATGCGAATTTATTGCTTTAGGACCGCAGTTTTAGCTTAAATTAATTTAGTTAATATATATGGAAATTTTGACCGTCGACCCACCAAGGGCAAAATCGTACAACTTTTACTGCAGTGCCTGAACCTAAAAACAAACAACACACGAATGTTAAAAATGTCAAAATGAAAATTATGTTTGAAGAAACCGTCGCCGGATTTTGCCCCATGTGCCGCCACGCGCCACTGTCGGATTCCTCACGCGCCGCCATCGACCACAATGTGCTGTCTGACTCTGCCCTCAGTTTCTTTTGCAGGTAAGCCGTTTGTTCAAAAAATGGATTTGCAGGTCCGATCTTTGAAAATCTTTACTATTCTTCCAGTTTCCTTCTGCTTCAGTTTTTTTCTTCAGTTTCCTTACGATTTTGATTCCTAACCTTACTCTTAGGGGTGGCTCGGCTTGGCCCTTATCCACACGAGCTCGTGGATGAGCCAAACTTTAGCTCAGCTCGTGCCCCCATGGGCGAGCTCAGCTCCTGCCCCGAGCTTGCCGCTCATGGGTGCTCGGCGGCTCGACTCGACTAATTTTTTTTAACACTATGCTAAACCTAATATATATACACATATTTTCTAAACTTTTTTGAAATATACATTTTCCAAAGCATATTTCTTTTTTTTTTCAAAAAAAGATAAACAAACCCTGCTCCTTTATTCGGGCTTGAGACCGACTACTTCAATTTCGAGTTGGCGGAGTTAAAAATTATACACGACCAATTTGTTACGTTACAATTTTTTAAAAAATTATAAAGGTATTAAATTAAATTTTGTGAATATGATTAAATTAAATATCACTTATTTGACTACATGTAATTTCGGTATATTTATCTTGCAATCGATAATAAGCGTCTTCTCAGTCCTTTATGTACATTAATGCTTCCAACATATCTTCTTTTAGTCGACTCTTGACCTCGAAGAGAACCATATTCCCCGCGCTAAAAATAGACTCTGAAGCTATAATGCTAATCAGAGGTGTTAGTAGATTTTTTGCCATTGCAGAAACTACTGGCCATCGACGTTCATACCTTTGCCAGAAATCAATTACTTCTTTTGAATTTTTCCTAATTATATTGTTACTAGGCATATTATAATTAAAATAATCAATTAATTCAGCAGGCAACACATTTTGGACTATTTCTCGATGTTTGAGTACATGCAGTGGAAAACAAACTACTACCACCAGAGGAACCACATGCATATGCAGTTAAATCATATCTATATGAGTTCATGCCTTGGAATAAATTTACAACTTCAGTGTCGTCATTTCCTATATTAGTGAGATAAGTATTTGTATAGCCGGAGGGCACATGAGTAATATGTCTACACATTCGTGAACAATATACTTCATACATTTTACATAAAGTTTGTTCCAAATTCCTATAAGTAATATGTACGTTAAAAGTTAAAGCATTTGAAGTTTGATCAATAACAAATTTAGTACCCGATAAATTATGTCGGAAGTCCATGACGCATGCTAATGGAGATAACATGGGCAAGTCTTCCCAATATTTTCTAAATTTTAATTCTATGAAAAATATAACTGAACTAAAATCGAGGTCATCTTTAAATCTGTGAAAAGTCCTATCAATTAAATACAGACGTTCAAAGACCATACAACTAGCAGGATAATAAATATCAAACAAAATATTTGTAGAATCATAAAATCTTGTCAAAATTTTTTTAATTTTAAAAACTAAATGCCAATTGTGCTAATTTAAAATAGTATCGTCATCGTCATCGTCTCTCATAGACCTATTGTTATAAAATTCAATAATTAAATGTTCGAAACCTTCACATGTTTTTAATAATAAGTATGTGGAGTTTCATCTATACCCTATGTTACTAATAAAGGTTTTTTGTAGGTGACACCCTAGTTTCGTCACAAAATTCCTCAAATGCTTGTTTTCTATTAGGTGCAATCGTGATATAGACTAGTGCATTCTTAATTCGTTTAATTTCATCATTAACATGTTTTAAACCGTCTTGTATTATTAAATTAAAAATATGGCAAACACATCAAATATGAACCACCGAAATTGGGTTAAAGCACCCTATGCAATTTATTGATAACAGACTTATTTACACTAGCGTTGTCGAACATAAAAGAATGAATTTTACTCTTGCATTTATAGTCTCTAATAGTGTTCATAATAACATTAAATATATTGTTAGTATTGTGTGGGAACTCAATAATTTTAAAAGCAATAATTTTTTTATGCAAGACCCAAAGTGGGTCTATATAGTGTGCAGTTGCAGCTATGTAACCTCTTTTATTAATCTCTTCCCATATATTAGAAGCTAAAGATATCACATCCCCCATATTTTTCTAAATCCGTAATCAATAGTTTTTTGAATTAAGAAAGTACCCAATTGTATCAGAACGAATAGTATTTTGACTTACCCAACGTACCTCGATTGAAGATATTGTTTAACATAGGAAATGAAATGTTGGTTGTTCGCTATTGCTAGTGGTAACTCCATTGTGACAACGAATTTCACCATTCCCGTTCGAGCTTTCTCCTCCAATACATCCACGTAGAAAGTGGCATTGTAGTAGCATCGATGCATGTACTACCAAACTGTAGTTGCGTTTGACCAGCTGAAGAAGCCCATGTTTGGCCGCACATGTTTTGTAGTCATGGTTGAGGTGGGTGGTTTCAATGCCTTTTTGCCATGCCAGTCGTTGTTGATAGTATTTACATACTGCTTTGACTTCTGAAACTCCATCGATCACATGACCAATTTGAACGAATTTAAAATGATCACAATATTTTGCCCCCTCTTCCATCGAAAATATCTAATGCAAGTTCTTTATCATATTCCAAATTAATTGGATGACTAGCATCAACATCAACTTCATTCAAATCAATTGGATGGCTACCTTCATAAACGTCGAAATCTTGAATATTTTCTGGAATGACGAATTCATTACCAAACTGACTTTGGGCAGGTGTTTCGCCTCCGACACCGAACAAGTTTTCAACAAACGATCATGGATCCATTTGTAAATAATTGAAATTGAATGTTAAAAACTTTAAGTAGAATTGAGAAATGAATGAAGATTATGTAGTAGTGTAGAAAATAAATTGTAAAATCAACATTATAACTCAACAATGTAAAAATAAAATTTAGAAGAGTATATATTATAGAATGATGATAATAATTTGTAAATAAATTGTTGAGAGATTGATAATAAGTTTGGTGGGAAAAAAAATATTATAATGAATTGATATTTATAGGGAAGAAAAATGAAATGGGAAATATATATATATATATATATATATATATATATATATATACAGAAATGATCTAATGAGCACCGGTGCTCATCTTATCCTAAGCACCAATGAGTTGGCACATTAATTCATTGGTGGATTGGAACTCACAAAATCTTTATCCACCAATGAATTAATGTGCCAACTCATCGGTGCCTAGAATAAGATGAACACCGGTGCTCATTAGATCATTTCTGTATATATATAATTCAGTGACTGCTCTGGTCACTAAGCTTTAATTTTTGGTTTTTTTATTTTTTTTACGAGCTACGAGCTGAGCTGGCTCGTGACTCGACAAAAAAAAAAAAAAGAGCCCACTAGCCGGTTCGTGGGCTTTGCTCGTTGAGCAGTTCATCTAGCCAGCCGGCCTGCTAGGCTCATGATAGGGCTCGTTTTTGCCGAGCCGATGAGTCGCGCGGCTCAGTTGCCACCGCTACTTGCTTTGATACCAAATGTAGAACTTAATTCCATATACAAATAAACAACACTAAGTAATTAGAAGAGAATTAAGTAAAATGTTCAAAGGAATTCAAAAATTGAAGAAGAAACTAAATTGAAGAACAATCAATTCCTCTTCTCTTAGGCTCAGAAATTCTTAATCCAACACCACAAAAGCAGTACCGATTGGAGAATCTTGGAAGCAGAGAGAGTTGCACACAAAGGCAAAGTGAAGAGAGGGATGAAGAAGCCGATTTTTTCTTCAAGTTTTGTTGTGTATAAACGAGAATAAAAGACTCCAATTTATAGGCAAAAATGGCAAACAAATTTCAAGATAAGTCTCTCCAAGATAGAGTTCAAGAAGATTGAAATGGTTACCAATGATAAGAATATCATAACCATCTAACTTCCATGTGAAAAGAGATAGAATTCCGAATTCAAATTATCTCCACAATTGGATATTGAGTACCTAGCCCAATGGACTGATTTCCTCTAAATACCCAACAAGATTGTGCTACATCATTTGTGGTGTGAATTTTAATATTCTTCAATCCCGGGCTTATATATACTATAAAGATAAACGGGCCACGATTTTTCATCATTGCCTAGAGGTTATTTGGGCATCACCAAAATACCCAACAATAGTGACTGACTTCGTGCCAAGGATGTATAGGAAAAGTGGAGGTGATGCGGGTACGAGTTGAAGTTGATACGGGGGCTTGCGAGTTTCATGGAACCATTACCCAAATCTTAATCCAATATGAATATTTATTGTTGGCCACAAAATGATCGAGTGCATATACCTGTAGGGATAGGAGTAAATAGATCGAATTCACTATTTATATCAAATTACCTCTTTCGTATTCAAATCAATCATATTTAACTGAATCTAGATAAACCTAAACTAAACAAAATTAAGCCATCAAAGAATTCACTTAAAGAGCGCAATAATAATAAAAATGCATTTCTAACTTTTACATATCGTTCGTCCCAACTATTAGTTTATTTACATATTCTTGTGGAAGAAAAACATAAAAGGGCTTTGGAGAACATCACGAAAACAAGAAAAAATAATATTCTTGCACTAAAAACCCACCTTTCCACCATGTTATTGAAAACCTAGCTTTTTCTTTCTCTTTTCCCTTGTATTTTCTCCTTTTTTCCCCCTAGTGTTGATACCTTATTTTTTCCCTAAATTAAGTCTTTATATATTACTCAAATCACATTGAAAGTCGTGCTTCCTAGGACCAAAAAACTCCAAACTTAAAAATAAATTTCTTTTAAAAAAAGCTTATGTACGAGCTACGATCATCGATCGTGGTCTAACAGTGGAAAAGAAGTCTTCCTTGTGCCGCAAGTGGGTCGCAGTTTGCAAATCGTGATCATCCATGTAACTTTCAAAATTTTGCATTTTGGTTCCTAAAATAATTTTTACACGATTTTGGTCCTTTTTGGTCTAAATCTTTAATATTGATCCCATAACTTCCAAAAGTGTCCATGTTGATCCCGAACCTCCATAATCACAAAAAAATGTTCTTCTCAAGTTTTGAAAGTGTGCTAATCAGTCTCAAACTTCTATAAATTGAATTTTACTCCCGAAGGTTGTGACTTTCTTCAAATTGCTCTCTTAATGCTTCTTATCAACCCCTTACAATCTCATTAGTCTTCAATTGATTCAAACCAACTCCAATTAAACTCAAAATATTTTTTTTACCTCCAAATACCTCTAATTTTGGATTTTACCTATGATAACATTTACACTAAATTAAGTAAAGATTCGATTAATTTGTAAATATTTATCAAGTTTATAAGCCTGATGTTTATCAAGATTATAAATAAGATAATTGATAAATTAATTTTGTACGCATCTCTTTTATTAGTCTCGTTGAGTACAAGATCAACCAAAAAATTTAAAATTAAAATTTACTAGATGTAGGTCTATTTGAAGCTGTAGGTTGAATCGCTTTACATTAAATAGTCTATCAATCTTAGAATTTTTTTGAAGTAATATTATTCATCCCCACTGAGGTTGAACCACACTTTTTGTGATAATTATATGACATTAAATGATAAGTTCATTTAAATACAAAGTCACATGACTCATTTAATTTAATCTATTCTTTAATGCTATGTAATTGCCACATAAACTGTGAGAATAAATAACATTATTCTTTTTTTGGAGTGGATGTACGTTTCGTCACTCATTCCCAATTCTCATCTTTTTAAATTTAATTTGAAAGTTTAATTTTTGGGAAAAAGAAAATGGTAGAAACACATCCATATATCTCCACTTTTAGATACCTCCAAGAATAATGTGAAGTAGTTTGATATTAAAGTAGCTTTATTCTTTAAATAATAACCACATCTTTTCTCTTTCTCGTGATGTTTTAATGTCTATTTTGATCCATGCATTATTTAGGGACACCATAAAAAGAAGAAAAGTTTTTACTTTAACTCTTCATTAATTTAATGAGAATAAATATCCATTATTTATTTTATGAATTTTTATATAATAGAACAAATTATGAGTGCTAGAAATTATGATAAAAACATAAAAGAATACACCCGTGATGATAACTTTATTACTTATGCTAAGCAACATTGACATTGCACATAAATTGATTTATCAATCATTTAATTTTTGGAATGTATCATAAGTTTAATTAATGTGGTATATCCTGTTGCTTAGCATAAGCTAATCAACGGTACTTAGATATTGTTATTTTTTTCTCTCAATATGAATTTATATTCTTATAATATATTCAATTGATGACATAGGATTCGTTTGATTGTCAAATGTTGAAAGACTTTTCAATTACATGTAAGTTGGAAAATAAAAATCCAAGTAAACTATAGGAATGCATTTTTCATGAAATTGACAAACAAAAAAAAAAGTTTAAAGTAGTTGTACTTTAGAATTCGAACTCCATTTGTACTTTCGTATCCAACAGTCAAAGTAGAAATTGAATTCCTTGGATATAACATTTTTCATGGAATATAAACTAATCAAACAGACCCTTAGTTTTTTACATCGTTAGGTTTCCCTCACACGTGGTGATTTTTATTGAAATAATTATTGGGATTAGTTTATAATAAATTAATAGTAATTTATTTTTAATTTATAGGTTATATATAGCTCAGGTTTGATTTGGCTAAAAAAAAATGATAAAGTCTAAATCTAAATCAATAATTAATTTCAAATATACGTCATATCCATAATTTTTATCAAAATTTTAACTATACGTTTCATCCTTTTTTTTTTTAAAATCAAAATCTATTAAAAAAAAAAATTATTTTTAGCTAAACTAAACAGAGCATAATAAGTTTGTATATTTTATTTATAAGATATTTATGTCCTCATTCTCCTTTCTTGTTCTTTCAATTATTTTGATTACAAAGTTTTCTTAGATGAAAAAACCAGTGAACAAAATTAAAAGGAAATTTAAGCTGAACAATAGATTCGAGTATTCTTTTCGTTCTATTATAGATATAAAAATAATGGTCAAATCGAATTCAATTGTCAAGTATGCCTGTATAAAAAAAAAAGAAAAAGAATTGACTATCAATTTCAAAAAATATATAATTACATTTATTTCCCATTTCCATTCAAGAGTTTTCATGTGTTATCATACCCCTTGATACCTCCAAAAATGGACCAATCATGTAGTTTCAACCTCTAGTTTTCTAACAAAATAATGATCATTCATTTCATACGTTATACTAAAATTAGTATATTAGGACTATGTTTGACCTCTATTTTTCTTAAAATTCATTTGTTCTAAAAATTCATTTTCAACCATATATTCTTTCATAAAATAATTTTATAGGTAAATACAAAACGTTTCCCTATTTTTAAAGCATATATTTTTCTCCAAAAAATGGATCTCAAACAGATTTAATGAAAAATGACTATGCGTTGCTTCTTTAATCCGCTTCGCTAGATGACATTCAACCGAGATGATGACTCGGATCGAAAACATGTTTCTTGTAGTAACTCTCTGATTAACCCAAAAAAAAAAAAAAAGAGAGAGAGTAAAAAGTGTTTCTTTTTATACATAAATAATAACTTTATGAAAAATCCAGTTGATTCATGATATCTCTCTTTCACACACACACAAATAGTAACTTGTGGTCCACATATATTTTCTCCTAGGCAAGTGTTCATGAAAGTTGTAACCTTAGTATAAATTATAACATCTGCATGCAAATTCATTACATACTTCAAATCCAAACAAAGAAATCATTGATCATATATTCATATACGTTTAAGCATTAGTCCATCTCCATGGCTCCAAACAGAGAATCATTAGTCGGAAATTACTCGAAAAACGACAACATGGTTCATAAAAAACCCTCAAGGCTCTCAATGGAAAACCTCCAAAGAACAGTTTCAGACATCTCATCCCAACTCAATGAACTCCTAATCAAAGAAGAAAAAGAATCAGAAGCTGCTGCTGCTGATAATAAAAAGGTACTTATTCTTCCCCCAATATCCGAAATCGAAGATGTCAAGTGCGATTGCTGCGGCATGTCCGAAGAATTCACCCCACAATACATCAAAAAAGTGCGCGAAAAATTCTCGGGGAAGATGATTTGTGGGCTGTGTTCAGAAGCTGTGAAGGAAGAAATGGAGAAAAATGGTGGAAAGAGAGAAGAAGCGTTGAAAGAACACATGAATGCATGTGCAAGATTCAATAGGGTGGGTAGGGCATATCCTGTACTGTTGCAAGCAGAAGCCATGAGAGAAATTCTGAAGAAAAATAAGGCAAAATCCCTTAGCCCTAGAGAGAAGGGTGAAGGGGTAGGAGTGCAGAAGAAAGGTGGGATTGCTAGGAGTTCAAGTTGTATTCCAGCCATTACAAAGGAGATTAATGCTCATAATCTGGTGAAGTGAGTAGCAGAAAATTATTTATTTCCAAGAGAGAGGGTGCTGGATTACTTTAAGCTAATTAATGGAGTTCTAGGGTAATCTGGATTATTAACTATCATAAGATCGAGACCACGTCCCATCTGTTTACGTATTTAGCTAAAAATCAGTCTCTCACCCTCTCACTCGCACAAAATATAAAGAGTTTTGCTTTCTGGACAGAAATTTTGTAGATATAGCTTGACGGATGCATGTCTCTATCCCTTATTTTGAATTTTAGAAATTCAAATCAAGACAGATACGCATGCCTCTGTCAAGCTATCTGTACGAAAATCTGTATAAGTACAATAGTTGTAGTATAAAACATGTATAATAAATCTATGATATTCTCTGCTGTTTTTTCTCGATGTTTTGGGATTATTTCTTCATAGTTTGATTGTGTAATTATTAGTGTAAATTTTTCCTTCTATAGTTATTTGTAACAATTTTCTCTTTATAATAATATATAGACCAAAATATTGTACAAAATCTCTTATTCCTTTTAATGATTGTCTCAATTTCCTTTATAATTAATAATAATAAAAAATGTAACCTAAAATTTACAAAAAAAGATAGAAACTTGAGCATATATAGATTATTTAATCCAAGTCTAACATCTGACGTTTTATTGTTAAATTTCCATTCTAATTCTATACAATTAGCAAATTCATCCACAATACACACATAAAAACAAGAGATAAGGCTATCCGAAGCGACTGGAATGGTATGTATAGCGACTTAATTCAGACTAATTTTTGACGAAACGTAAAACAACTCTAAAATTCAGACTAAGGGGTACTTACAAAAATACCCTTAAAATTAGGGGTGTTTTGAAAAATCATATGAAAGGTTTTTAGAAAGTAAAAAATACTGTGTAAAATGAAAAAGTGACACAATATCACTATTTTAAAAAAAAGTAACACAAACTCAAAAAAAGTGACACACACACTCAAAAAGTGATACAAACTCAAAAAAGTGACAAATACTAAAGATGGCAAAAAAATGGGCCCCGTCCCGAATGGGGCCAAAAAAATCTGCCCCGATGGGTGGGGAGGGGATGCCCCGCCCCGTGAAAAAGATTTTTTTTTTTTTTGAAAAAAATAAAAAAATCAATGGCATTAACTGTCCCGGGTCTTTACTTAAGCCAATGTCTTGATGTATCCTTTGAAACATTCAAAATTATTATTTATAACTTACAACTACCACTGTTTCTTATCCTAACTAAGCAGAAAAAATATCAACACAGAGAATGGGGCTTCTCTCAAATAGGTACTGATATTGTAATTAAACATATTTTTTTGGCTTTTTTCTAATACTAATCCGTGTAAAATTGTTGCTTTTGTTGTTTTTTTTGCCAATTAAACAAACAGAGTTGAAAAGGAACAATCTCAAACCGGGCGATCACATCTATTCCTGACGTGCCGCTTATATTTATGCCCATCATGGTTAGCGCTCTTTTATTATTATTATTATTATTATTATTATTATTATTATTATTATTATTATTTGCATTTTATTTTATCGCTGTACTGGTTGTAATTACATGAAATACGAATATCAGTTTGTTTAATTAAATCTGAATGCAAAAATGGGAGTAAAACAATTTATGGTTCTGAGCTTAACTATAATAATAGCAAAAAAAAAAAAAGACGGGGCAACAAACTGGGCAAGCCTCCATCCCATCCCGTCCCCCCAAGGTTGGGGCATGGCGGGGCGGCGCTCCACTGCCATCCTTAACAAATACTTAAAAAGTGACAAAACACCAGTCAAAACATATGTTTTTTATTCAAAAAAGTGATAGAAATTTTTTAAAATTAACAAAGAATAAAAAGTGAATAAAAATTCAGAAAAGTGGCAGAAAAAAATGACAAATACTCAAAAAAGTTACAAACACACAAAAAAGTGATAAAATTGTCACTTTTTTTAAAAAAAAGTGACATTGTGTCACTTTTAAAAGTTGAGCGTCATTTTTTACAATCGCATTCTTATTAAAAAGTGATGTTTGTTACTAAAAAAGCGATTGAAATTTTAAGAAGGCAACTAAAAAAAAGTGACAAACACTAAAAATAGTGACAAAAATTGAAAAAAAAAAAAGTGACAAATACTAAAAATGTGACAAAAATTTAAAAAAGTGACATAAATTTTAAAAAAGTGACGAATTTAACTTTACCCTGGATAATAATCTTGATTGTAGGAACCATTACTTTTACATGCTGAGAATCAAATTCAGAAAAAAAAAAAAACAAATAAATGAATAAGCAGATTTTGTGCCTTCTAACCAATACTAGATTGGTTGGCATTGTTGTCCTCTTTTCTAGTTCTGGAGTTAACTTCAATAACGAGAGGCTTAGGCTGGTGGCAAAGGAAAGAGACACTCGAAACAAACATTTGGATGAGAATAAGCTCTGCCCAAGCAGCATAATGAGACGATACCATTATCCCTTGAACGTATGTATAGTTATGTGACTGGGAATAGAGGACAACTTTCATGGCAAAAAGCACACCAGAAAATCCCACAGCATATTCGTTGTAATATGCTCTCTCGTAGTCGAAAAGCAAAAGAAATTTAGCTAGCAGTAGTGCCATTCCTTTGGACATACCGACTAAAGTGGCAATCATAGATGCATATTCAACACTTCCCATTGAATTCTCCAACTGGATTCCCTTCCATAATAGTGATAACATATATTATAAACAAGGTGAGAATCGCCAATGTGATAGAATGCTGACAAGAGAAAGCGGTTCAGATCCTTGTGCAGTTCCAACAAAATGGAAATTAATCATATGAGAAGACAAGCATAATAGGGACAATTACGCATAATTCCTAAAGTTTCAAAAAAGTCTCAGAAAGGGACAAGGCTCCACATGCCCGGTCACAACCGAAGGTAATAGGAGATGCCAAACTTCAAAAAATAAATAAGGATAAGCAAATAAGTTTTTTTTGGATTAATTTTTTGGAAAAGCAATTTTCTTTAAAAAATATATATATAAGATGTATCCAAACACATTTGGAAACAAAAAAAGTTACTGAAAAGTGACTCTTTCTTCTTCTCGAGCTTAAACAAGCATGATTTCTTCCCCACCACCATCCACTATTGGGCTGCCACCATCAGTCCATGCCATAGCTCAACTGCAACAACACTATAGCCACTCCCAACAACCACATGCCCCACATGGCCGGATGAGAATAACAGTTATTGTTGCAACCCCGACAATCAATTCACCACCATTTCTGCCACCAAATTTGGACGGCAGCATTCCAAATTCCAGCAGACGCAACACCAATGCCGACAGCTTGTGGGTATCCCGGTTTGGAATCCAGTTTCACTTCCACCGGCTATACTTCTACCACCAGTGGTTTCACCGCTAGCACTTCCACCGATTATACCTCAACCACAAGCATCCCCTGCACCTGTCCAACAGCCACCACCAACACCAGCCCTAGCAATAAAGGCACCCGCTCTCTCTCCCGCAATACCCCCACCAATTCCACCACCTACGTACCACCAGCGCCAATGCTAGCACCTCCATCACCACCACCTATAGCGTCACCAGCCCAGAACCAGATTTGGTTCTCCCACCTATCAAGAATGACGGAATCGTGGTTTTAGGGGATTTGGGGATTTCTCTTTGTAATCTATTGGTTTGGGGCTTTTGGGTTTTTTGGGCGATTTTGGGGTTGGGGACGTATTATACTATTATTTACAGTTATTAAAGGTTTTAATTTTGTTAAAGTGTATTAATCTAATTTGTTCCTTTTTTATAGTAACTGGCCTAATTTCCTCAATTCAAAATACATAAAGAGCAAAAGGTTTCTTGATCATGTTTTGGGCTGACCCAATAAGTTTCAAAGTATGCGACATTTGGGTTAGGTCAAGCACGCTTCAATTGGGCATTGCATAGATCCCAACACAAACTACAGTTACATCTAGACATGTTTTTTAAAGGGAACAATATATAAATAAGGTATTTAAGTATCACAATTTCAAAATTAAGGATAAATGTTTTAAATTTCAAAAATCAGGTTTCCATTAAAAATTATTTATAATTTATTTAATTAATTATATATTTTATTAATAAATATATAAATGTCACAGATCTATGCAATTTTGTCACAATTCAAAAATTTTAAGATTACAATTCAAAAAATTTATAGGTCACAGTTTATTTATCAGTCACAAATTACAAAATTTATAAGTCACACAAATTATTTTATGGTCACAAAACATCAAAATATAAGTCACAGATTACTTTTATTGGTCACAACTCGATTATAGCTTAATAGAATGTGAGTCATAGTCACAATTTTTAGATCACACATTATTAATTTGTCAAAAATTAACCAATTTTTGGTCACACTCAACCAAATAATTGGTCACAGACACCCACGTCCATCTCATCCCACCCACGACCATTGTTATGACAGCACACACAGCACCGCACACACCCAACCGCAACCACCGTCGTACGCACACCCACCCAACGGCAATCGCTGTCGCACGCACGCACACCCACCCAACGGCAACCGCCGTCGCCGCACGCACGCGTACACACACCCAATGGCAATCGCCGCACGTACGTACACACCCATTAGCAGTTCATTCACCCACAGCACTGTGAACGCACCCACAACACCGCACTCACACACCCGTTCACACTTCGCGTCGAAGCAACGACGCTCACACCTCCACCAACACTGCACGGCACACCTCCACCGCATCAATAAAAATAAATAAAGAAAAGATGAAGAACAGATCTGTACAAAGCTGCCGGACGAGGTGCGCCGTATCGTGGAGACTGGGCTGTCGACGGAGAGGAAGTAGAGTGGAGAAGAGATAAGGTGGAGAGACGGACCGTGTGTGGAGAGATGGTGAGAGAGTGGAGAGGATATGGATTAGTTTAGGGTTTGGATAGTGTAGGTAGATATAAAAATAAAAATAATTTTTTTTTAAAATCTTTAATTAAACCTGATTTTTGGAGTGAATTGTTTCAAAAATCACTGAACTTTTACCATCATCATGGACTGCTCACCGAACTTCATTCTGCTTCATAGTACTCACTCAACTTTGCCATTTACCTCTCCATTTACCACTGTCAAAAAATCCGTTTGTTGGGCGCTGACGTGGCGGACGGAATTCCTAGGTGGCGTATGACTACCGTTAAAAAATTACAAATCAGCAAAATAATTGTTTCATCACTCATCCAACTTACACTATGTCACAGTTTACTCATGGAACTTCAAAATGCTTTTCAATGGTCACTCATCTTTAAGAATTGCACTCCATCCATTATTCGTCATATTTTATTCACTTCGTTGTTAATTTATTGTCCAAAAATTTCACGGGTAATTAAAATCATCAAAAAAATTATAACTCAACCAAACGATCAACACATGGAAATCACCATATGATCAATTGAATACAATTAGAAGTAAAATCGGTGAAATATGGACAAAATATTTTCACAAATCAAGTTAAGTTTCCAATTTTCAACTTAGATTGAAACCTATTTTTCACACAATAAACGTTCGAATTATAAAAGTGATATTTCTAAAGAATAATTGAGGACGCTTTATTGGATTTTAAAAAAGTTTATGAGGCCGTGGAAGTCATGTTTCACACATGGTGATTTTAGTAAATTGATAGTTTCATTGAGTTGTGATTTTTCTAACATTTGTAACTTATTATGTGGATTTTCTATGCGAACATTTGCAACGAAGTGAATGAAATATGACGGATAATGGACGTAGTGCAATATCTCAAAGATAAGTGACCATTTGGAAGCATTTTGAAGTTCGATGAGTAAACTGTAACCTAGAGTAAGTTGGATGAGTGATGAAACAATGTTTTTGTTGATTTGTAATTTTTAAACGGCCATCAGACGCCACCTAAGAATTCTGCCCGCCACGTCAGCGTCCAACAAACGAATTTTTTGACAGTGGTGGAAGGAGAGGTAAATTGCAAAGTTGAGTAAGTACCGTGAAGCAGAATGAAATTCGGTGAGCAGTTCGTGACCATAGTATAAGTGCAGTGATTTTTGAAACAATTCACTCTGATTTTTGTATTATGAAACTAGATACCTGATTTATGAAAATTGTATTTTAAAACCAGGTGTTGGTGTAATTTCCTCTTTTTTAAATTTACATTTCATTAATTAGATTTTAAGTTAATCTTTCATATATATTATTAATAATCAATCCCCCGTTAAAATTAGTTACCGCCATTTACGTTAATAGTGGGAGAGAGAAAATTTTCAAAATCAAAATTTATTATCTATTGTCTCTATACTTCCATATCCCACAAGGGAGAAATCGACTACCATTCTTCAACCAAGACTACCAGGTGTCGTAAATTTTCGGCCTCTATCACCGGTGTTTTTGCTGAATCTTTCCTTCCTACTTCATTCATTCAAACACCCTGTATTGTAGTTTAAGAATTTGTTGAACCTAAAATCTAAAATGATTTTAATAAGGAGTGTAGATCGAAAATCCCGTTCGAAAGATGATTAGAAGACTGATAAAACATTGGATAAAAGGAAAAGACCCAAAGCACAGAATGATTTTTGGGCAAAAATTCTCAAAAAAAACCTCACTCCTGTTGAAAATCTAGTTTGAAGAATGTACTTAGAGCATGTTTGGCTAAACTTAAAATTCAATTAAAATTGAAAATATAGCCCCGTCTAATAAAAGTGAACAATAACTGTTAGTTTTTCAATTTTAATCCGATTTTAATCTTTACCGAACACGTACTTAATATATTTTTGTGACAGTTTCTCTGTATCTCCTGTTAGTATCAAAGATTCAGTCAGTAGCATAAAAATTATCTAGCATCGATTTTCAGCATTTGTAGACAAGATTTAAACTTGTTTAGAGGCATTACCTTAGTTTCCATATGGGATGGATTGTATTGAGTGGATTTTTTTTTCAAGAGATAAAGATTTCTTAATAATTATATCTCTAATAAAATGCAGTTTCACATCAATGTTCTTATTTCTTTCGTGAAAAATTGAATTTTTATATTAATAATTTATATCTCTAATAAAATGTAGTTTCACATCAATGTGCTTATTTCTTTCATGAAAAATTGAATTTCTATATTAATGAATAGCAATTTGACAATTTGAATATTCTACCGTAGTATTAGAAAGTTCATTAACTTTAGATAACCGACCTTTTAACTTTTAACTAAAACACTTCTTTTATTGCCTCAATAGCAGCCGTGTATTCAACCCATGTAGTGGATAAAACTATAACAGATTGGTGTCAAGAGGAGAGACTTTATTTTCAATTTTGATTATGTAATCGTGTTTATTTAATTAAATTAAATATTAAAGTTTAAAATTAAAAAAATAATTAAAAAAATGAGAAATCAACTGAATTAATTTAAAACTAATAAAATATTCCCTAATATTCGTAATTAATCCAAAATAAATAGAATTGAAAATTGAATACATCTAGATGTAGGACAATTGGCTTTGGAGCTTGAAGAAGAGATGGATTGAAAATTGGCTAAAGAAACTACTGCTCCAAAGAAACAGACATAACTTTAGCTTGGGTGTCAGATTTTCTATTATAATATGTTTTCGAAAAGGTCATTTCCAACCATAAATTCGTTGTTTAACTCACGTTGGTGGGCAGTTGAAGTTTTATCATTTTTTTTTTGTTTTTGCGTTTTTAGTTATTTTGATTTAGTGGATGTCTATTTTGATCATTTTTTTCTTAAATTAGGGTTTTCAGATACTATTTAAAGACTCTTTGTTATCAGAATAAACACAATTCGTTTTGGTTGCTATTATTTTTTTTGTGGATTCCAGTTTTCACATGTTTGTGCTTACGCTAGTAAAACCTTGAACTTTCGTTTTGCGTCAAAAACTTAGCCCAATTAAAATTGATTTGCAAAATAAATAAAATTATCAATACTCGTAAAAATAAAAAATCCAAAAATCCTACATATTAACCCACGTAAATCTTCCTCCAATATATTTTCATCGAAATTAATTCACCCTCTCTTTGCCGCTTCATCTTCCTCCAATATTTTTTCACCGAAATTAATTCACCATCTCTTTGCCACTTCATCTTAATCACGTCCAAACCTAACTCAGATTTTTCAATTGACAGAAAATTGATTTTTCATCAACAAATTTCGGCTTCATCTACATCAGATTTTGTGTTCTTCAATCAGTCTTCAAGGTTTGCACATCAATCCTATTTATTTTTTTGGTTTAAACAAATGATTTTGATTTCTATATGCACACATCGCAATTTCTATTTGGGATATGCTAATTTGTACATGCTGCTTTGTCAAAGCCTCCATCATCTGACTATGTGAATGTTTCACGGTGGGACAACCACATTGAAGCACTATTGAGGATTTCGTAAGTCCTTAGTTGAGTTGCAATTTCAGTATTTTAAAGTTTACAGGCTTGCTAACTTATTATGATATGGTTTGTAGTGGAGTTTTTGCGGAAGGATCTGGTGTTATAGTTGAGGGATCAGCTCCTATCCCTTGCAACTCCTCCTACTGTAGACACTAAGGCGAGATATTAATATATAAATTCCTTTCATTGTAATTCTTAGTTGTGTTGGAAATTATGTATAGTGAATAAGTTAATCTCTTTATCTCTGTGTTAAATTAGGTGAACGGCTTTGATTTAGTTTTAACTTGGGTTTATTCAATTTTGGTTGCTGGTTTTCGAATTCGTTGTTCGATATTAAGTAGTTTAATGCTTACTGAAAGAATGCTCAAAAGTTTTTTTGATAGCCTTGACCTTGTATTCCAATTAATTATGTTTCTTTGTTCTTTTCCTCCTTTTGGTACAATCATCATTTGATTGAGTTTAGTACTATAATCCATTTCTTATGTGTTAAAACCTTGAAAACAGATTATTTGATACTACTAGAAATTGAAGGAAATATGAGATGGCACTAATACAAAATACTTTTGCAATGACTTCTCTCATGAAAATGTCCTTGCCACATTGCTACAAGAGGTTGTTTTTGGCAAGATCATTATTTCTCTTTCTGATTGATAAGCTGATTGGTGTAATGAGCTTCAACCATGATCTGATATGCAATATAAAAAAGTGGGTTCACTTCCTGATGATAATTATTTATGTCTCCAAGTGCCCATTAAATTATTTCTCAGAATATCTGTTATATATGAAAGTTGAATTGAAATGGAAACTAGGCTTTTAAATATTTGAGAGCACTATTTTCCTTTTAAATATCTCGTCCTTTCTCATTTTTCTCTGTGTTTATTTATCTATTTCAGTTACTTAAATTCTGGTATAAACATGAATAAGAGTTGGATATGGTGTCAAGATAAGTTGTCACATGAATACACTAATGGTGTTGAATCATTCATCGAACCGGCAAAAAATCATCTGGACAATGGTAACAAGACTTGTTGTTCTTGTCGGCACTGTCGTATTGTGTATGTTCAAAAAATTGATGTGGTTGATCGGTATTTATGGGTGAAAGGATTTTCTCAGGACTATCAAAATTGGATTTTTCATGGAGAACCATTGATAGTGAATAATGTTGATGATGATTCAGAGGGTGTCCAAGATGATGATATGATGACATTATTACAAGATGCTACAGGGGGAATGCATTTTGATGCTACTGGAGATGGTTTTCCTGATGAACAAAATACATTTAAAGAAGACTTTTCAGACCTATTTCAGCAAGCTGAAAAAGAGTTATATCCATGTTGTACCAAAGTTTCTATATTGACATTTATAGTGAAGTTAATGCATATTAAGGTATTAAATCGTTGGAGTAACAAGTCATTTGATATGTTACTTCAATTATTAAGGGAAGCATTTCCAGAGGGAACTAAGATTGGAAAATCACTATACGAAGTGAGACGTATGTTACGAGAACTTGGTTTAGGATATGAGTCGATTGATGCATGTAAGTGGGATTGTGCACTATTTTGAAAGGAGAATAAAGATTTGGATAAATGTCCTGTCTGTGCTGAACCACGTTACAAATTTCAAAATGATAAGGGTAAATGTAGTATTCATAAGGTCTTACGGTATTTTCTTATCACTTCAAGATTATAGCGACTGTTTAAGTCTCGACATACTACTGCTGATATGATTTTTCATAAAGAGAAGCGTCTTAACAAAGAAGGCATGTTGAAGCATCCAGCAGATGGAGAGGCATGGAAGCACTTTGATGAAAAGTTTCCAACATTCTCTACAGAATCTCGAAACGTTCGTTTAGGTTTTGCTACTGATGGATTTAACCCTTTTAGTAACATGAACACTGATACAGTATGTGGCATGTGATATTGGTTCCATACAATATGCCATCATGGATGTGTATAAAGGAGAATTTTTTCATGATGTCGTTATTGATACCCGGTCCACAGGCACCCGAAAATGATATTGATGTGTATCTAAGACCTTTAATTGATGAGTTAAAAGATTTGTGGGATAAAGGTGTCATGACTTATGATGTGTCAAAAATGAAAATTTTAGAATGCATGCAGCAGTGTAATGGACGATACATGATTTTTCCAGCTTATAGGACAGTGTTCGGATGGAGTACGAAGGGCTATAAAGCATGTCCCGTATGTAAAGAAGATACATCTTCACAACCATTGAGAAACAAGATATGTTACATGGGGCATCGACGATATTTACCAACACGCCTGCATGGAAGAATAATACACAAGTAGATAGAAACTCCAAGCAGAGACCAGCTCCAAGAAACTTTATAGGATTTGAAATACTACAACAATTAGATATAGTTAGAAAGGGGAAACTGGGAAAACATGACAATGTTGATAGGAAGAGAAAACGTGATTCGTGTGAATTGAATTGGACAAAGAAAAGTATATTTTTTGAACTTGCTTATTGGTCTGAGTTGAAAATAAGACATATCTTGGATGTGATGACATTGAGAAAAATGTGTGTGAAAATGTGATTGGAACAATGTTGAGTATTGAGGGTAAATCAAAAGAGATTGTTAAGGCACGTATGGATTTAGAGGACTTGGGTGTCGGAAAGCATTTGCATTTGCAACATCATGGTAATCGAGTTTTGAAGCCAATAGGATGTTATTCATTGACATTTGATGAAAAAAGAGAATTTTTTAAGTTTATAAAATCTGTCTAATTTCCAGATGGATTTGCTACAAATATGTTAAAGAATGTAAATGCCAAGGATGGTAAGATCACGGGTATGAAAAGTCATGACTGTTATGTTCTATTCCAACGCCTTTTTCCAATAGGTATAAGACCTTATGTCAATAAGGAGGTTAGTATTACAATTACCGAGTTAGCCATGTTCTTCCAAAAAAACTGTGCTGGGAAGCTTCTTGTTTTGGACTTATACACACAGACATTGGCATCACAAGCATTAATGTAAGTACACATTAGTATGAGAATGAACCTTATGTGCTAGCTAGACAAGCTTGTCAAGTGTTCTACGTGGATGATTATAAAATGGGTCAAAGTTGGAAAGTGGTTCAAAAGTTCCATCATCGTCATGTGTTGGATGTTCCAGACAACTTGGATGAAAGAGATAGTAATAACAATAATGGTGAGCATGGTGAAAGTGAAGCTTATCAAGAAAGAAGTTCTAAAGATGTTGAGATAACATTCAAATCAATGGACATTGAGCAACTTAATCGAGAAGATGTTCTAAAGAAATGTTTTATCTGAATTGTTCGGAGTTATCAGTTTGTGTTTGTAGGTTCAATTTTTAAAGAAATTTGGTTTTCTGAGGCATGTTTGCTAACATACAAGTAATTAACGTTGTAGAGTTTAATAATATGTATTTATTTCTTCATCGTGTTTGTTTTGCCTATTTTCTTAATAAACATATAGATGTTACCAAAAAGAAAGTCGAAGCAGGTGTTATCCATAAAATCTGCTACTCCTCCAAACTCTAGCTATGAGAGCCTAACTCATCGTGAACAAGGAGAGCACTCTAATCAATCACACATTTCTATTTCAACACCTTCTACAGCTCAATCAGGTATAAACATGACAACTCAATCTGGTGTAGATCCTACTGATTTTGTGGAAACTGCTGAGTAAGAAGCATCCAATGGTATGTATTTAATGATTTTTAATATATTGTGGACTGATTCTTCCTATTCATCAATATTAATTATCTGTAAATATCTTTTAGGTTCTCTTCATAAAAAAAGCAAGGAATTAGTCGTGGTTTGGCATCACAGAGAATAATGGATACAAGTAAGAAAAAATTAGTTGTACAAGTCAGAGAATGAGATATGCGTACCTTTGGTGAGACATCCTCGCTATTTACCATTGAGATTGGTATCATCATGCGAAACGTTGTTTCACAATGCTTCACAGGTTGGAGTGTAGAAACTCCTCATGATAGAGAATTAGCCTATAATCGTCTTCTTGTAAGTAAATTTTGTAATGCATTTGGATTATGTTTAATATTATAATTACTAAAATTTTATTTTCTCTATGTTCAGGAAAAAATTGATGTTGATTTAAATGATCATCAGATGGTTGAAATTGTTGAAAGATATTGTCGTGAGAGATACAAAGAACACAGAAGCGAATGTAATAAAAAATATAAACAATTAAAATTGGATGGAAAAGATCCACTACAATGGAAGCCATCAACTGTTAAATCACAAGAGGACTGGGAATGGATGTGTCCAGACTTTGAAAGTGATAAGTTTCTGGTATGTTAAGTATTATACTACTTTACAATATTGTTAATTAAAGCGGAATGAATGAGATGCCAAATTACTCACTTTACGTTATTGTTGTTGGTTTTAAGAAACGATCTGCAGCCGGGAAACAAAATCGTTCGAAGATTCATTATAATCACCATGGAGGGACTAGATCATTTACCGTAACTAGGGAAGCACTGGTAATTCAATATACAGATCTCTTGCACTATTAATAATTAGTTTTTGTTAAACATGTTGGCTTCTAGAGTGAGTATTGGTCTGACTTATTAAACAATTAAAGTTGGTTGGTTAAATAGCATTCAATTTTACTTTATATTTGGTTGAATTTTAACTTAGATAGGTTTTATACTCTTACTATTTGTCTAATTATGTTGAGGTTATCAACAATATGCTGCTAATTTGGTTGTACTATGACATTTTCTCCACCTTTTTAGTGTACGAAGGAAGAATCAGTTGGACATATTGAATTGTCTAGGAGGATGCATTACACATCAGAATGATGGGATAACCAACTAGTTGAGTCCTGATATGTAAGATATATCACTTATTGCACAAAGATCTTAACATTAATATTATTTACTTTAACAACCTTTTGATATTGTATGATAGAAAGAAATGGTGGAGTTACAACAATCACAAGAAGAGCTAAAAGATGAAGCAGATGTCATGGATGAAGCAAAAATATGTGCTCAAGTTCTTGGTAAGAGTGCTGGGACTATTTCTGGGATTGGACCTGCTTCGCGCAAATCATACAGAAATACAGTTACAGCTCTCCCTAAATTGATGCAACAGTTGGAAATTCTTACCCAACAAGATAAATAGAAGGATAAAACTATTAGTGAGCTTACACAAAGTCTCGAAACAACAGGCGTTACTTATCAAGAGTCTTGTTGCACGAATGGATATGAGTCAGCATCCTCCTACAGGATCGACCAATGATCCGCCTCCATCGCCTCCCCTGCCGCCATCAGTTGGTGCTGCAGTACTATGATTATATTGTTGAAGTTACAATTTATATTTTCGTGGTTAAATATTCGACATTTATGATTATAATTTGACTGTTAGTACTTGTTATCCATGCAGTACAATTTTCTTTTGCAGCGACATTCTTTTGTTAAATTTAGTAATTGTGCATGTTCAAAATTGAAATATTGGACAAATTATTAGCAGGAATAAAAAATATTAATTATAAAAGCATGATACATACATAAAGAAACCACATATTGGTTGATAATAATTATTCTACAACCAAATTATGGTCACTAGAAAATAAGGAAAAAAATTATTGTCATTCACCAACTGAAATTTTAGTTGCTGATGCTTACATTGTCCCTCAGCAACCAATGATTGGTCACTAAAGTTATCATGTTTACCGACCAATGATTGGTCCAAGAAAGGTAGCATTATTCACCTACCATAGGTTGGTCGCTATTTCATTATCTTCACCAACCAATCATTGGTTGTTGTTAGTTTGAAAACATTTTGTCCTAATCTATTTATCGACCCCCCATATTGGTCGCTAAAAACATTCGATGACAGTAAATCAACCAATTTTTCCCTTTATCAGCCACCAAAAATGTAATGTCCCAGATTTTATATTCTTAATTTGGTTGGTATAGTCCATTTAAGAAATAAGCTATGGAAGCTTGGCCCATTTAAGGTTATGAAAGTACAAGCCATAAGTTATTTATGAGCCCAATACTTTAAGATATTAAGTTTAAGTAAATTTGATTTCAAAGATTTAATGAATAACTGGGTTGCCACAATGGTCATCTATATGGTATTTCCTATTGACCACCCAGGTTCGAATCATCATGCAGATGTTTTTATGAAGTATTTTTATAAAATTATTTGTTGGGCTTAAAACTCTTCAAATTCCTAGTTAAAGACTTAATTTAACAAGATTAATGATAATATAACTCTTTCATTTAGTTTTCCATTAAAAAGGGAGGTTACAAGAAGAGGAAAAGCATTTTTTAACTACACATTTCCTCAAATCCGAGATTACACTTATTTTCTCTAAAAAAAATCTTTATGTTAAGTAAAGTTTGAAAGAATAGCAAGGGTGTGAAGGAGAGTGCACACTTTGATCAAGGAAAAAGATTTTCAAAAGAATAGGAGATGAGCATATTTCTAAAAGTTCTGATACCGTCAGGAAGCAACAACAATCATCCAACATTATACTTTCAAAAACTTTTAACAAAGGTAGGAAGAGGTGCAAGTGTTGGTTTCGTTTTCAAGTTATGATTTTCCATTTAAAAGTATGAATAAAATGGTACCTTCGGGTACGGTGTTTCGGCACCACTATAGTTGAATGATCATTCTCCAGCTTTATGCGTTATGTTAATTCATAAATCTACAGAAATTGGATTTTGCCGGAAGTCCTACTACGCGACGGTATGAATCTATAGTTCGGAATTTTATAATTTGTTAACGAAACGCACCGATGAAATCTATTCAGTTTCAAACTCATGGGTTAATTCCCTCTCTACAGGTTGATTTGATATGATTTGCTTGGGACGTGGATGATGGTAAAGAATGATGCAACGTGCTATGGAGAGGCCGGTGATTTAATGTTTTCAATTTTACTACGAAAATGTTTACTTTAAATAATTTATTTCCTATGAAATGTTGTTTATGGAACTGTTCTAAATACATTTATTTATGAATAAGTTATGCATTATGGAAATTATCTTACAAATCGCTGGTTTATATTTTAAAAAAAATGTTAGCAAATTAACGTTGCTGTTTTCTAGAAATTTCGTTTCTGACTTGACTTCAAAAATCCATAACTTAGTCGTTACTTGGAATTTTTCAATAAAACCAGTGGCGTTTGATAGCCTCATAGGTTAGCTACGAAATAAACTTGGAATCAAGTCAATCCAATGTCGGTAAAATTTTATAGGTCACTTAGAGTAAACTACACTAGAAAGTGTTGCTGGGTTTCCAGTTTATGTAGTTGATTTCAAATAATCATAACTCACTCATTATTTGGAAATTTTAGACAAAATCAGAGGCATTGGATAAAATTACATGTTAGCTACTGAATGAACTTGAAATCATGTCAATCTGATGTTAGTAGGATTTTATATGTCATGTTAAGTAAAGTGCACGGATGAGTGTTGCTGTTTTTCAGTTTCTGCTCTTGGCTTCAAAATTTTATATCTCACCCGTTACTTGATGTTTTTGGACAGAAGAAATTGGATATGATAGTCTCAGGGGCTAGCTACTGGATATAGCTAAATTCATGTCAGTTCGATTTGTGTAAAATTTTATATGATATTTTAAGTGAACTGTGCTGGGTTTCCTCCCAACCCGAGTTGCTGTGTGGTTTCGAAAAATATTTTAATGCCCTATCTGTTGCCGACGGAGCCCAAATTTTGGATATGTCATATTATAAAGAGTTTTCTACCTTGTTTTAAAGGTTCACGAAGTTTCGAGGTCGATAGTTATGCAAACGAATTTATTTTGTCACTACCCATATGAGATAGAAAAAAAAACAGCAACATTATTTTTAAAGTTTTGCCTAAAATTTGACGTCAATTGTGGATGCATACACGGAAGATATTTTAAAGACATTTTTGAATTGTTTTGTTTATAGTATTGAATTATTTTTCTTTTAACAAATTACGTTGATTTAAATTTCATAAATTAAATGTTTAAACTTTCCGCTAAGGGTAAGGTTAATTCTATTAAGTCAACGGCTAAAGTATAGTTAATCTAGTGATGTTTCGATCCATGCGGGTCGAGACGTTACAAAAAATCAAACCCTGTAGCTACCAATATGTGGTCGTTGGAGGTTATACGTGTAACGACCAACTATAGTGGTCGCTGAAGAGATTTACCAACGGTGATTTTGCGACCATTAATCAACCACAAATATTTGGTCGCAAATGACATCCAACGACCATGAAATAACATTTAGCAACCAACAAGTTTGGTCGCTGGATGCAGTTTTTTTTTTTTTTTTTGTAGTGATTCCCCGAATATATCGATAGCCAATTTAAAGCAATCATGTGTTTATGACCACGATTGGTCACAATCTTGCTTAAGGTACTAATGGCAAGCCACATTAGGTCTAGTACATGCCATAATATACATTAAAGATGCCACATCATTAGGATATGGAACTTTTTCAGTGTATCTTACATCATATTCATCTACAGGATATTGAACTTTACACAATTTGAAATGACTATCAAGGCGTAAAGTGACACATCTAGAATCATGCATAGCGAATTTTAAAACACATTTTCCACGTAAGAAGTTTGTTTCAAAAATAATATATGTTCAGATGTATTTCTTACAATGTCCATACCAAGTATTCTTTTAGCATAGCAAATAAATAATCACAGCATTTTCATTATTCTTTTTTAAATTCAAATAATGATCAAATGCACTTCTAATAAATCCAACAATTACAACAATAATATGAAATATGTTGTACTATTGTCTAAATGATTGTTTTAACAAGCAAGCATACATGATCAGGTATTCTTTTATCTATAAAGCCATGTGGCTAACTCTTATAAATAGTTTATTCTAAGTCCCTATGCAAGAAATTAGTTTTTACCTCCATTGTTCAAGAATTATAATGAGCAACCAATGCAAGCGTCACCCTTTTATAGAAATATATTTAACAACGTTTGAAAAATCTTGTTATAATCTAAACCTCGCTTTTGGATAAAATCCTTAGCAACGAGTCTAACCTTAAATCTAAATGGCTCATTTTCAGAATTTCCTTCTTTTACACTATAAATCCCTTTACAATCAACTACGAATTTATATGTTGGCCTAAGAAATAGTATTCAGGGCTTATTTTACATTAAGGAATTCAATTACTCTAGCATGGAAGATTGCCGATTTCTATGACTAACTACTAATTGCTTCATCTTAAGATTTTGTCTCTTTAAACACTAATTCCTAGTAAGAAAGTACAACAAGGGACAGATAATCTTTAAATCTATGTGGTTCCCTAATCTCTCTTCTAATCCTATATCTAGTCAATTGATAGCCATCTAGATCATTTTTCTGCTCTTTCCCAACCTCTTGAACACCGCTTTTTCTATTTCTACAAAATCAGAAGCATTTTCTGATTCATTTTCCACCTAAGCCTCATTAGTAAGGTCAGGTATGGATTCAAGCTTCACCTGTAGCTTGGTTCCACTCACCTCTCCTAAGTCAGAAACACTTTTAGTATTTTCGTTACACAAGTAGGGTATATCTGACTCATTAAAAGTCACATCCCTAGTATTAATTATCTTACAACCTCTAAAATTTTTAGTCCACAATCTGTATCCTTTTACCCCTTCAAGATATCCCAAAAATACACATTTTTAGCCATTGGTTCTAATTTACCAGTACTTTAATAAGAATAAGCTCACAACTAAAGAATTTCAAATGAGAATAATCTGATGGCTTATCAGACCACACCTCCTCCGGCATCTTGCCTCCTAGTGCACTAAAAGGAATTCTATTAATTATTACAACTGCTTCCCATAAGACCATAGGGACACTAGAACTAACCATCATACACTTACTTTATCCAAAAGAGTTATGTTCATCTTCTCAACAACCTCATTTTGCTAAGTGGTATAAGGCACAATATTGTGTCCTAAAATCTCATTAATTTTACATAACCTATCAAAATCAGAATTGTAAAATTCCAAAACATTATCAATTTTAAGTATTTTAATCATTTTACTAATATGATTTTCTATTAATGTTTTTCAAATTTTAAACTTTTCAAAGGTAAAATATATTTTTTGACTAAAAATTCAAACCTTTCTAGATAAATCATGAATCAAGGAGAGAAAATATTTATTTTCTCCTTCAGTGTAAGTAGATGAAGGTCCCCATAGATCAAAGTGCTTATATTCCAAAATAGGAATAGATTTATGATTTTCAGCATTAAAGTGCAGTATTTGTTGTTTGCCTAAGGTGTAAAATTCATAAAATAGGACTTTGAAAATAGTCATTTTCAAATAGCCTCTTTTTTTTTTGAAGAATATGAAGACCCTTTTCACTAACATGAACCAATCTATTGTATCACTTGACATAAGTTTAAGCATCGGAAGCACTTTTAGTATTTTCATTGCTCAAGTTGGGCATATCAAACTCATTAAAAGTCACATCCCTACTATTAATTTTCTTATAACCTCTAAAATTTTTAGCCCACAATTTGTACCCTTTTACCCCTTCAGGATGTATAAAAAATACACATTTTTGGGCCATTGGTTCTAACTTACGAATACTTTAATGACAATAAGCTGCACAACCAAAGAATTTCAAATGAGAGCAATCTGACGGCTTATCAGACCACACCTCCTTAGGTATCTTGCCTTCTAGTACACAAAAAGTTTTTTTCCCCATAAGACCTTAGGGACACTAAAACTAACCATCATATACCTCATTTTATTTAAAAGAGTTCTGTTCATCTTCCCAACAACCCCATTTTGCTAGTTATATAAGGCACAATATTGTGTCCTAAAATCTCATTCATTTTACATAACTGATCAAAATCAGTATTGTAAAATTCCATAACATTATCAATTTTAAGAATTTTAATCTTTTTACTAATATGATTTTCTATTAATGTTTTTTCAAGTTTTAAACTTTTCAAAGGTATCAGATTTTTTTGACTAAAAAATCCAAACCTTTCTAGATAAATCATGAATAAAGGAGAGAAAATATTTGTTTCCTCCAGGGACAGTAGATGAAGGTCCACATATATCAAAGTGCATATATTCCAAAATAGAAGTAGATTTATGATTTCCAGAATCAAAGTGCAGTCTTTGTTGTTTGCCTAAGGTGTAAAATTCATAAAATAGGACTTTGGAAATAGTCATTTTCAAATAGCATCCTTTTTTTTGAAGAATATGAAAGCTCTTTTAACTAACGTGAGCCAATCTATTGTGTCACTTTAAAGTGACAATAGTCTATCGGAAGCACTTTTAGTATTTCGTTACTCAAGCAAGGCATACCAGACCTATTAAAAGTCACATTCCTATTATTAATTATCTTACAACCTCTAACATTTTTAGCCCACGATCTGTATCTGAAAAATACATATTTTTGGGCCATTGGTTCTAACTTACAAATTCTTTAATAAGAATAAGCTACACAACCAAAGAATTTCAAATGAGAACAATCTGATGGCATATCAGACCACACCTTCTGAAGTATCTTGCCTTCTAGTGCACTAAAAGGAATTCTATTAACTATAGATTACAGCTTCTTCCCAAGAGACCTTAGGGACACTAGAACTAATCATCATATACCTCACTTTATCCAAAAGAGTTATGTTCATCTTCTCAACAACCCCTTTTGCTAAGTGGTACAAGGCACAATAGCGTCCTAAAATCTCATTAATTTTACATAACTGATCAAAATCAGAATTGTAAAATTTCAAAACATTATCAATTTTAAGAATTTTAATCCTTTTACTAATATGATTTTCTACTAATGTTTTTCAAGTTTTAAACTTTTAAAGTATCAGATTTTATTTTATTTTTTGATTAAAAAATCTAAACCTTTCTAGATAAATCATGAATCAATGAGAGAAAATATTTATTTCCCCCTTCAATGACAGTAGATGAAGGTCATCAAAGTGCATATATTCCAAAATAGATGTAGATTTATGATTTCCAACATTAAAGTGTAGTTTTGTTGTTTGCCTAAGGTGTAAAATTCATAAAATAGGACTTTGGAAATAGTCTTTTTAAAATTGCCTCTTTTTTTGAAGAATATGAAAGCCCTATTCACTAACACGAGCCAATCTATTATGTCACTTTAAAGTGACATCGGTCTCAGCATTAGAGGCCTCAGCAATGTTATTAAGCATTGCGTCGACTTTAATGGCATACTTTACATTCCTTTTGACACTTTTGAAAATGACAAGTGATCCCTTGATCACTTTTGACAAATCATTTCCAATTCTACCTTGCAAGCCTATATAATCTAAATTCCCCATTGAACTTAGATTTCTTTTCAAATTGAAACACATTTAACTCTTTCAAAAGTGTAGATATATCAATTTTCAAATTTCAATGTCATACTGCCAATTCGTTCAACATTGCAAGGTACATTATTACCCATTACAACTTCTTTTCCATAAATCTTCCTAAAATTTTAAAGCCAATGTTTTCTGAAAGTCATATGAAAGGTACAACCTGAATTCAAGATTTATCCTTAGATATAACCATTGTTATCTGCAAAATTTGCAGTATTCAGATTAGAGTGAGGTTTTGTGATTAAATAGATATCAATAATGTTAGAATTTATGGGTTTTGCTATATTCTCTTCATCTAAAACTTTGTCTTTATGTTCATTTTTCTCTTATTGTAGTCTTTCATAAAATGACTTGTTTTCTCACAATCGTAACATTTCTCATTTCTTGCCTTAGACTTTGACCTAGATCTCTTCTTATTTTTCCTATTGTTATTCCCCTTATTACTATAATTCTCCCGATTACTATTTTGAGTATTTTTTGACATACCCCTTACGAACTCCACAAATACCTTCTCGCCAGTTTTTATTGTATCTTTTACCAATTTATTGAAGTCATCGAAATTATCATCTAATTCTTTAGTGGAATCAATCTTAAAACTAAAGAATGTTTCTAAAAGAAAGAACTTATTAGGTAAAGATTTCACCAAGTAAAGTTCTTCTAACTTTTTCAAACAGAGTTTTGTTATGCTTCGCCAACCAGGCTCCTATATGGCCTACTTAGCGTCCCATGAGGATTGCAGCCGACCCACCAAAGGCCCCTTTTACCGAAGCCATGTGGCATCCCACATGGAGCGCATAAGACTTACCAAAGTCCACTAAATCCGAAGTACCAAAGTCGGCCTTCACCGAAGTGGATTTGAAATGGACCTGCTAAAGCCCCTTTTGTCGAAGTGGTGAGGCTCAACGAAATAGAATCCGAAGCTCTATCTGGACAGGTGACGACCCACATGTGAAGAACTTGAATTTATGATATCTTTTTGGAATGACTGGTTGGACTTTTGTAATAAATAAAATGGTCAAAGTCTTGTTAGCATAGGTTATAGTGTAGTTGCCCCCCTTTTTGGGAATATTTAATGCGCCATAGGCTAGTGGAGTCAAAATTAATACCTAGGATAAAATGCTTCGATTAAGAAGATGAAGCTACGTGCCCCATCATCCAACGGTTACCATTTCACATGTAACACTATAAATATACCACTTTCTGTCATTTGGGGGGTGATGCTAATATATCAACTACAAGATATGCATTTTTTCTTTCTTCCTTTGTGTCATTTGGGGGATAATGCTAATATATCAACTATAAGCTACGTACTCTTTCTTTCTTAGTTTGATCTTTTATTGCTAAAATTAGATGTTTAATCTTGATCTTTGGTTCAGTTTTTGTTGATCGTTTCTTGTTGTGCAATTTTGCTCATATATCATGTCAGCGTCTAAACATATTTGTCTCATGTTATAAAGCTTCTCCCATCTTCAAATTAGAGATATTAGTCAATAGCAATCCGCCTACACTTGTTGGAATTAGCTTGCATAGACATGAGTGAGTCCAATATCTGTTGTCGATGTCAACGGTACAAAAAACGAGATCAATAGATTAATGATGTCTGTGGGAAATGCCAATATAACCACAAACATTCCCATGAAAAAAAAAATGCCAGAAACTAGCTTGGTATCCTCCTTTAAAAATGATTTGTTCCTAAAAAAGAACAAGTGGAAGCTCCGGAAGTTGGAAAAATCTGATAATTTAGCCAAGGAAGAATAAGTTCACATCATAATATCCCTCTTAAGAGGTGAGAGAAAACCCCAGTGAATATGTTCTACAAGTGGCAGCCTAGGTGGGCTGGCATTGACCCTGCCACTATCATAGGCGTGGTGAGATGAGGGTAATTGCTCAACTCACCCAGGTGATAGCTACCATGACTGTTAACATGAGAAATATTACCCACCAAAACATGACTATGCAAGAACTCCTTATGGAAATGCAAGGCCAGAGAGGTCCTCCAATTGTCACTTTTGCACAACTATGATACTATCTGTGTTAGTATGAAGTCCAAAGTTAGAGGGCCCCATCCATCAGGCACACTAGAGAAGTTAGCCCCTTGAAAGAGAAATGGGAGTTGATATCTCTTCAAACTATGCTTTTAGCCGACCTATCGAGGTCCATGTTGACATGGAGGATAATTCCTCCCTCCTAAGCCAAAACACATGTTGCAAAGGTCTATTAGTGTGTTTGACATAATTAGCCCGTCAGGAACCAAGCATTTGCCATTTTCTCTACCTTCCGCACCTAGAAATAGGCCACAACCACCATCTCCAACGACAAGCAATCGGAGGTAAGGCAATGACATGCCCCTCATGCTACCTCGCCTAGAAATGGCGTTAAAAGAGGGAGAAAATGGTAAGGGATCAGGTAGGCCCATCTCATTCTCTTCCCAGATATCAAGCTGATGAAGAAGAAAACTCGGATGAACTCCAGAGATCTTGTGACCCCGATGACGATCGAAATTTACCTTTTTCACAAGAACTGAAAAATCCTCCGTCCTGAGCCACTATGTGTTGCCAAAGATACCAAAATATTATGGAAGAGGTAACTCGACTAAGCACTTGAATAGTTACAAAACATACATAAACTCGAAAGGGGCTACCCTCGTCGTCAAATTGAGACCATTCTATCTGACTTTAAGTGAGATGGCAGAAATTTGGTACAGTAGGCTATTCCCAAGGAGTATTAGGAGCGACTAGAGTTTAAAAGTACATTCCTGAAATTATTTTTTGTAAGTAAAGAAGGAAAGACTCATATCCAACGTCTCCAGGACCTTAGCAACCCGGGAAGACGTTGAAGAGCTTTCTAGCCCAATTTATTGATGAGATGACATATTGTGTGCAAGTCACTGATCGGGAGGCATTGTCTACACTAAACATGAACACTCTCTTTTGGAAGTTCCCACCAGCTACGATGCTTTGCTAGAAATGATTAGATACGAGATCATTAATGAGGAGTTGATTAATCATCGAAATAAAGCCAACAAGGTCTTTTATCCCCACAGAGACAACGTGGAAGAGGACCCACCTCTCACCTAATGGACCACAAATGAAACCAAACTGGTAACCAAATTGTTCCCAACTCTGGGTAAACACTAACCAAAGCTACATTGAACGCCATACCCACATTGGCTTATAAGATATAATCTCGAAAACCAACATGTGGCAAACTGGATCTGGACAAAGGGCCTCCCAAAGAGAAAGAGGCCGAGGGTAGGTTCGAAACCTAGAAATAGGCGGAACATTCTTAATATTGTACCTATCATCATTCCTATAGTCATGACATAGTAGACTATAGAGACAGCCCAATACCCTGGCAGATGAACACTCGAAACGATAGAAGAAACGATCGCCCTCCTAGAAACATGTCCACGCCTAGGTAAGATCAAAGGCCTAGGCATGAAGAGGCTAGACCTTCTTTTCGGGAACCATCTCCGCAGTGGAGGAAGGAACGCGATAGAGAAAGGCCTAGAGAAGGACAACGATAACATAAGGACCCTCCCGACTGACATGGAAGAGGCCTCTATCCATAAAATCGATACGATTTTTGGAGGACCCTACATTGGGGAAAATAAAAGAAATTCACAAAGGAATTATGCTAGAGAAGTCAAGGATCCCCCAATGACCGCTATATAGTGGATAATAGTTTTCGAAGAAGGCAACTACCACCCATCACCTTCTCATAGGAAGATGCTGAGGGTGTACACTTTCCTCATGTGATGCTCTTGTGGAATGGGCCTTTGTGGCACTTAATAGGTTGAAACAAATGCTGTGGATAATGGTAGCTCCGTCAACATCCTCGCCACTTTTGACAAGATGATCGTCGATCACAGATTAACCCCCAACACAACCTTTTTATACGGTTTCTTTAGAGATAACATCATTCCAAAGGGAAAAATAACTCTTGCAGTAGAAATGGGAGAACCACCCCAGGCAGGTTTAATTTTCATGGAATTCTTGGTAGTAGATAATAGGTAGCTTACCATGGATTGCTTGGTAGACATACTCTAAAAGATTTATGGGCTGTCATCTTCATTCATTATCTATGCTTGAAATTTCCCATTGAGCATAGGATAGCCACAGTTAGGAATGACCAAACAGGACAACAAATGCTACCTGCACTCGATAAGAAACATCGATCCTAGGGATGTCAATGTGGTGCTAATGGATGTTGATATGGTGGATATCCTAGGAGGCCAAAATTCCGAACAAGAAGACATCGAGATGACGGATGCCCTCAAGTATGTGGTCATGCTCGATGAACTGGATCCCAATATTATTGAGTCTGAATCCTAAACAGTACGAGTGGAGGAGCTGAAAGTTTCCCAATGAATCCTAAAGATCCCACCAAGGCATTGTAGATGGAAAAAAAAGGCCTGCAACTGGAGACCAAAGATACTCAAGGACATTTTATGTAGAAATCTTGATGTCTTTGCATGGAGGCATGAAGACATGGTAGGCATTGACCTCAAAGTCAGCTATCACTACCTAAGAATTGATCCTACAATTATACCCACATAGGTAAAAGAGAAGGGCCCTCAACCTAGAGAGATATGAGGCCCTAAAGGAAGAAGTGCAAAAGCTGATAAAGAATAGCTTCATTAGGGAAGCCAAGCCATCTACCCAAAATGAGTCTCAAAATTAGTTTTTATATAGAAACACATTGGTAAATGGAGGGTATGCATCGAACTTCCCAACCTCAATCCTAATGACAATTTTCCCTGTCCAAGGATAGACCAACTCATGCACTCCATTGCTGGGCACGAGCTTTTGAATTTCATGGACGTCTATTCAGGCTATAATCAAATCCTTATGCACCCGACGGACCAGGAAATCATCTCTTTCATCATTGATAGAGGTCTTTATTATTATAAGATGATGCCCTTCGAGCTGAAAAATGTCGGGCCTATATAAAATAGACTTGTTAATAAAATGTTTGCCAACGTCATTATCAAAACAATAGAGGTCTATGTGGACGACATGCTTGTGAAAAGTTTAAAGGCGGATGACCATGTAATGTACGTGGAGGAAACTTTCCAATACTATAGAGGTATATAATGAGGTTGAACTCCCTTAAGTGTGTGTTCCGTGTTGCCTCCAACAAATTCCTAGGATACATGGTCAACCAAAGGGCCATAGAGGCTAACCTAGAAAAAATTCGAGCTCTAATAGAAATGAGGTCCCCTAAAAATCTAAAAGAGGTGCAAATCTTAACAGGGTGTGTGGCGGACTAAGCTATTTCGTTTCAATGGCCACCGATAAATAACTCACTTCCAAGGGCTAAAAAAACTCCTAAGACAAGCTCCCTTCCTCTCAAAACTTAAGTCCAAAGAGGCCTTGCAATTTTATTTCGCCGTCTCCAGTGAAGCTATTAGTGCGATTCTTGTAAGAGAAGAAGGCACCCTCCATTTGCCTCTCTACTACGTAAGTAAAGCATTGTTTGCGAACGAAACCCGCTACCCTAATATGGAAAAGTTAGCTCTAGCCATAATCACTACATTTAGGAAATTTAAGCTCACATAATACTTGTGTTAACCTTTCTGCTTAAGCAAGTGCTTCAGAAACTTGACGTTTGGAGAATATTGGTGAAATGAGCAGTTGAGCTCAGCGAGTTCGATGTTGTTTTCAAAAAAAGAATTTCCATCAAAGGCCAGGCCATCGTAGACTTCGTGGTGGAATTTACCAACATCATGAGAATGAAATAAATAATAAAGCCCGCAAAACCTTTCACCTGGAACTTGTTCGTGGATGGTTCATCTCGGGAGACGGGCTCATGAACGGGTGTGGTCCTAGTTATCCCCAAGGTACATAAGCAAGTGAAGAGGTTGCTCATTAACAGTGACTCCCAGCTAATAGTCAGTTAAGTGAATGGCAATTTCATAGCAAGGGATAAAGGCATGGCCTCTTACCTCAAATTGGCGATGGATCTACTCCCATCTTTCAAAAAATTTGAGTTAGCCTAGATCCCGCGTGTTGAAAATGCCCACATCGATACCTTATCCAAGATGGCTAACAACAAGGATTCAGAACTACTAACGGTTGTACCGATCGAACACCTTTCAAAACCGTCCATAAAATCCTTCCCAACAGCAAAGAAAAAGCCTACAAACTTAGGAGAATCGCAGCCCACTTTGTATTCCAGGATGATGTGCTCTACAAAAAAGGCTTTTCCTTACCCCTTCTCAGATGTGTTGGAGGAGAGAAAGCCACCTACATTCTTAGTGAAATTCATGAGGGAGTTTTCGACAATCATGCTGAAGGACTCGCGTTTGTACAAAAAGTACTACGTTGAGGTATTATTGGCCCACTTTGAAAAAAGACGCGATCCAACTTGTGCGAAAGTGCCATAAATGTCAACGTTTTTTTCCAATCCAAAGACAACCCTCCCAAGAACTAATAGCGGTATCCAACTCATGGCCATTTGTCAAATGGGAGATTGACCTTATAGGCCCTTTATCTAAAGGTAGAAGTAATGCTTTGCTATCGTCGCCATTGACTATTTTACAAAATCGGTTAAAACCGAACTTCTGGAAAAAATTATAGAAGCCAACACTTCCAAATTTGTTATATGCTGGTTCAGAATTCTCCATTCAATTGTAATAGATAATGGGCATTAGTTTGATAACGAAAAGGTCAGGGACCTGTGTGGAGAGCTATGAATCAAGAAGCATTTTTCAATTCCTCATCACCTCCAAGCAAATGGGCAAGTAGAGGACATAAATAAAACCATCAAGTATGCTTTAAAAAGAAAACTTGACGTTTCCAAGGAAGCATGTGTCAATGAATTGTCAAAAGTATTGTTTGGGCAATTCGGACTACAAATTCGATACCAACTAGAGAAACCACATTCTCAATGGCTTACGATGCAAAAGTCATGAGCCCAATGGAAGTCGGTTTACATTCTCCCCGTCGATTACAATTCAATGAAATATCTAATGACAAGTTGAAAAGATTCGAGCTTGATTTCTTCAATGAAAAGAGGGATGAATCCCAAGTAAAACTAGCCGCATATCAAACGAAGATAACCCGTTACTACAACGCGAGAGTTATGAAAATGTTCTTCCGGATAAATGACTTAGCGCTTCGAAACGTTTTCCTATCTTCCAAAGAACTAGGGGTAAGAACGTTGGGTCCAAATTAGGAAGGACTGTATCGTAACAAAGAAGAAATACGACCTGCCATTTATTGGGTAGAAGATTTGGATGGAAAAATGCAATCTCGCTCATAGAATATACAGCATATTCGAATATACTACCAGTGAATGAGCTTTATGGATGGAGAAACTTTCCCAGTCCTCGTAAATATTTTGAAATGATTCAATAAAAGTACGTTTTGTCTAATACATCTAACGTGCAAGTCTTTCATGATGAAGTTGAACGTCATGAGAAAAGCCCAACAAGAATGAACCATATACCATGTACGGAAGCGTGGGTACCTAGGAGATGAGGATCGGATCCCAAAAAGGATTATCTCATTGGTCCTCTGAGGCGTCCAAGCCCCTATATGGATGAACAATCTACCATGTATGAAAATGTAGGCACTTCGGAGATGAGGATCGAATCCTAAAATGGATTATCTCATTGGAACTCTGAGGTATACATCACTAGCATCCCAAGACGAAACTGAACATCATGGGAGAAGCCCCTAATAGATGAACTATTCATTATGTATGGAAGCATGAATGCCTAGGAGAGGAGGATCGGAAATGGATTACCTCATTGGTCCTCCGAGGAGTACAACACAAGCCTCACATGATGAAGTTGAAAGTCATGGAAAGAGAAATAATATTAAAGTTGAACGTGTTAGAAGATTAATCATGTTTCAAATGTTTGAAGGATAATTCGTCTTTGGAGGTCATCATATTTACTTTAGTTTAACTTGCAAGTTATATTGCCTAGGTTGTGAATCTTTTGGAGGTCCAAACACTTGCAAGTCATATTGTTTAAATTGTATCTATTATACACATCATTAAAGTCCTAGTTTAGTTATTAAAAACAAGAAATTAGATAAACATGTACTTCATTGATAAATAAATTTGTGCAAAGGATGGCTTCAGCTATTACATAAAAAACAAAATAAAAAAATTCTAAACTATGCCGGAGGTGGCAGGGAGTCCGAGCCTTAGTAGTAGGTGCTTCAACAACTGGGGCTTCTTATTCTGAAGCTTCGGCCTCATGAACACCCTTTTGGTCAGCTTCTGCATCTTCAGCTTCGACTGCATCATTAGCTGGGGTCAGAGGTACATCTTCCAAGAACTCTGATTTCAGTTTAGAAGTATTGACTTTTGGGTAAACCTTTCTTACCCTATCTACTACCTCAACATAAGCAAATCTCCTCCAAAAGGTGTTGAAGTACTGATACTCTTCCGTCGATGGAAGTTGGCAATGTAATCCTTCATCACCTTCTCACTTGCCTTCTGAGCACCAGTCTGGGCCTGCTCAGCCTCCTATACATAGTGCCTTATTTGGGTCTCTAGAAACCCTTTGGCATTCTTGAGCCTAGCATTATCTAAGTTGGCCTTCTCCAGGGCTTGGCTGTTAGCTTCAAATGATTGTTTAAAGTTTTAACCTTCTTTGTCAAAAAAGCTTCTTCGCATTGGGATTCATGGACCTCCTTCTTCGGAGCTTTGATCTCTGCAAAGACAAAATTCATTTTAGCTGCCTCTTCAATTTACTGGGCCTTTAGCTTTCATCTTTTTCATCTTTTCAAATAGAAATTAATTTTGCCACTTCTCATTCCAAAATTTGTAAAGATTGGCAGTGGCACCATGGACTTGAGATGGAAACATGTCCATCACCACTAGGGCAATCTCTCATCTTGGCTTGCCAAAAATCTCCCAAACTTTCAAGGGATCCTCGCCACTAATGCCTTCTTTATGGCCTCGAAGGTCTACTCTTCCTCTTTTGCAACCTCTTCACTGGCCTCCTTAACTTTCCGGGCCTTCGTAGCATTGAATGAAACTTGCATCAACTTTGGAGGAGGAGAAGGTAGGGTCTGCATGGCAGCTGGGGTAGTGTTTGTATCGAAATTCCCTGAAGCCAAGTTAGTGCTATAGGATAATTTTCTTTTCTTATGAGCCTCATCCATTTTCCCTTGTCCCTTATCAATCTGCTACGCCACTTCGTCCTCAATTTTCTCAGTATGTTCCTTTCTATGGTATTCTAAATTTCCCCGACATACTTTACACCTCCGAATGAGGGTTTTAAAGCCTTCGAGCTCAATGTGGAATAGCTTTCAAAATAGAGGCCATGTCAAGGATGGGGTACTTTTTCTTCTCTAAATTATCTACAAGTAGCAAAGATAATGTTAAAATCTATACTAAATACCGTGTACTTACATGGGGTTTCGGTATTTACCTTTCAAGGCCATCAATCCGAAGTTCAGGAAGAACTTGCTTCGATCAATTAGAGGTCGAAGTGGCGTGACTTTGGAGAACATAGGCAAATATCTTCAATGACGTCACACTTGACCCGGGAGAGTTCGAAGCGAGTCCCTGAACTATAAACCAAGAAGTGTCAAATAAAATTATAAGCAAATGACAACTTTTGAAAAGAGAAAGTCACATGCTTCGGAGCACTGGGTTAGTACAGTGCAAGTTGGGGCCTTATCTTCCTCAAACATCTATCACTTATCCCTCACCTGAAACCATGATTCTTTTCACTAGAAAGGGACATGGGCCCCCTAAAGGGTCATATAGTACCACCTCTTAAACTCCCCTTTCCCAAGTACCTGGAGTTGGAAAAGTATTTGGAAGACATAAAGGGACATATCCTCGTCAAGCAAGGTCTCCTTCCAAATGAAGTAAATCCCAACTAACTGGCTCTACCCATTTGGCAACAGTTGGGTTGGAGCTAGTATATAAGACCTCAGCACCGCCCTAAAAAATGGGAATAGAGGTAGATGCATACGTGCCTTAAATAGATATTCACTAACTGCCACACATCCGTCTTCTGATAACATAAACGTTTGTATCAGGTTCTTGGAGTTCCATGGAATTCGGGATTCTATACTTCTCCCTAATTTCAACCAAATTTGTAGAGGTCATAGCAGAAGGGATTCTCATAGCCCCTACCCCGCCTCGTAGTTGATGAGACCCTCATTCATAGCCCAAAAATCTCCGTCCAACCCCCAAGACATAGCTCATTCCCCAACTTTGGTGACAGTTACCCTTCTACTGCTAGCACTAGACCCAGAAGCCATTGAGATCGAAAAAAAGATGTAATGAATGGAGGATGAAAAAATAGAGAAATTACCTAAATAAAGAGAAGCTTTAAAAACGTGGTGTCACCTGAGACTAGAAACGGCCGGAAAGTTTTTTGAATCCTAGAAAGATTTGAAGATTTTTGCAAAGGTAAAAAACTAAAACAATGGAAAGGTTTTTATCTTTTATAAGAAGGGAAGACGAAGCACAACCATTGGATCATGATCTACTTCTTCATCTGAAGCGTCCATTTTTAACTTCATATGAAGCATTGAAGTCAAACATAATTTGTTATTAACGCCTCATATTGATGTGTGTTTTTCACGCACGCGCCTCAACGTGTTGGTCTCAAAGTAAAGTAGTGTGACCTTCATTGCACATTTAATATATAATGGATGTAAGTGTATTAGAAGTCCAACGCTTCAGTTGTCTTTTCTTGGTAACGTAGACAAATGTCAAATCGTTGACACTATTATACTTTATTCTCAATTAAAATGGAACCTCAACGGTTCAACATTTCCATGCTTCGGCTCATCAAAAACATTTCAGCTATACTCAAACGGAGCCTCAGCAGTTCAACACTTTCCTAATTTAGCTCATCAAACAAATTTCAGCTATTAAGGGAGCTTCAGCAATTCAGCACTACATAAGTATGGGACGACATACGAAAATAAGGTCTAACTTCGAACTCCAACTATGATATCAATATCTATACTTGGATTTGGGGGACTATTGTATTTTTGAAAACCCAACCACGACAAAAAAACCTGCCCCAAAGAAATTCTACTCAAAACAGAAGTCCCGCATGATATGAATAACCATACATGGACTTGGAGGACTATTGTTTCGCTTTGCCACTAAGGTTCCCACGTAGCATACGGGCATCCCAGGAGGATCATAACTAACCCACCGAAAGTCTTTTTTGCCAAAGCTATGTGCAATCCCATGTGGAACGCATAAGACCTACCAAAGTCTACTAATTCCAAAGCACCGAAGTCGGCCTTCACCGAAGTGGTTTCATGGAATGGACCTATTGAAGTGACGATACTCAACGAAGTAGAATCTAAAGCTCTATCAGGACGGGTGACAACCCATATTTGAAAATCTTGAATTTATGAAATCCTTTTGGAATGATTAATTGGACTTTTGTAATGAATAAAAGGTCAAAGTCTTATCAGTATAGGTTATAGGGTAGCTGTCCCATATTTTATAATATTTAATGCGCCACAAGCTATTAGAATCAAATTAATACCTAGGATAAGTTCCCTCGGTTAAGAAAATAAGGCCACATGTCCCCTCATCCAATAGTTACCATTTCACATGTAACACTATAAATATCTCCAATTTGTGTCATTTGTGGGGTAATGCTAATATTGATAGCCCAAGAATAACTAACCAAGAGGGGGGTGAATTGGTTTTAAAATACTTTTTCGAAGAATTAATTTAAATTCTTGCAAATAAAGACTAAATAGATTAATTCAAATAATAAGTACAAATATAAAAGTGATAAGTAAAAGGGAGAGATGATACAAACGATATAATTGTGGAGGTTCGATCCAAAGAAATGATCTACGTCCTCCGTTACCAAGCTCTCCGACACGAGCAAATCCTTTTCACAATATTGATTGACTTATGGTGCAATCCAACCATTTACAACGCTTTCGGTGACTTACAAACAAGGAGCACAGATTCTTATACAATGTTAAGCTTTACGGGGACTTCAAAACAACCTATATTATTGAGCTTTACGGGACCTCAATATGACCCACACAGTGACTTACAATAAGGAACACCGATCCTTATAATATGTTGATATTTAAGGAACTTCAACATGACCCACACTTTATCAAATTGATTTTACAATGAAATTTCTCTCTTGATAAATAATACAAACAAATTAAGTATTAAGAAAGACCAACACCTCAATGAATAGTAACAATGATAGCTCAAGTGTTAGATGAAGAATTTTGATGAATATGATGGTCAAAAATTAAATTCAATCAATCAACATGTTTCAATAAGAAGATGAAGAAATAAATACAATGTAGATTCAAAAATCTTCTCAAGAAATATATCTATTTTAATGGATGATTGTAATAAATTAAGTACTAAGAGATAAATGAGAAACTTTGATGAATATGATAATTTTACAAGTTTAGTTCAATCAATTAAAGGTTCAATTTGAAAAAGAAGAAGAAGAAGAAGAAGAAGAAGAAGAAGAAGAAGAAGAAGAAGAAAATTTTATGCAATGTAAGTGCAAATATCTTATTCAAAAATGTATATCTCTTTCAATGAATAATTTGTGATAAATTAAGTACTAAGAGAGAAATTTGAAACTTTGATGAATATGAAGTTTACAAGTTTGATTCAATCAAAGTTTCAATATGAAGAAATACAAAAAGTTTATGCAATGTTAGTGCAAATATCTTCTTAAAATATATATCTCTTTTAAAATTGATATAAATAAATTAAGCACAAAGATAAATGAAAAACTTTGATAAGAGAAGTGATTCAAGAAGTTTGATCCAACAATCAAAATTTTTGTTATGAAAAAATAAATTAAAATGAATGTAAATATGTAAGTTTAAAGAATATTTTTCAAATGAAAAATTTTGATGAGTAGATTTTTAAAAGTTAATTTGATCATAAGTTTTTCAAAACTAAATGATTTGATGATAATAAATGAGAAGCGAAATCAATATAATTTTGTTCAAAAGTATCTCATTTGAATGCTCTCTAGTTTTGTAATAAATGACAAGAGATTTGATATTTATAGAGATGAAAAACTTCAAATTTTCTGTCAAATCGGATGACTGGTCGGGCAAACCGCCAATTTTTGGATGACCAATATGACCGTTTGAATATGAAAAATCAGAGGTCAGAACGGTAAAAAATCTGACCGTTGGAGAAGTCCGGTCGACCGCCGGCTGGCCGGTTGACCACCCCGGTTAGTTGACTTTTTTTTTGTTTTAGAGATATGATCTAAATTCAAGTACATTTTGAAATATCAATCTTACTTTTGATAAAAAAAATATTTTATGCAAGTGATATGAAAATAACTCTCCGTGTACAAAATGATTTTTGAGCTATTGTCATTCATCACTAAAGATCAAAGTGTTATACCTTTACATATGATCTCGAAAGCCTAGTATTTGATCTTATTTCAAAGTTTCTTTTATGTCCGACTCTTAAACTCTTGTCTTTTATTGATGACATCTCTCATGCTCTTGATCTTGTTTCTTCTTGACGTTTATCTTTTAAACTCTCGTTTCGAATAATTTGACTTGAATGCTTAACATCCATTTTGATCTTCATTTCGAGTTCGATTTATATGTTGATTTTGGCAATGTTTGATTGATTTTAATATTGAACTATCATCACTCAAAATCAATTGTTAGAAATATTGTTAATCTTGTTTGTTATGATCAAAACATCAAGAATGAAATCAACCATTGGTCAACAAATATATCAACTACAAGATATATACTCTCTTTCTTAGTTTGATATTTTATTACTGAAGTTATATATTTGATCTTGATTTTTGATTCAATTTGTGTTGATCGTTTCTTATCGTGTAATTTAGCTCATATATCTTGCCGACGCCTGAACATATTTGTCTTGTGTTATAAAACTTCTCCTAGGTTCAAATTCGATATATTATTGACTAGTAATCTATCTACACATGGACACGAGTGGGCCAGATATCTATTGTCCACGTCAACACTACAAAAAAGAGTTCAACAAGTTTAATAAAATATAATTTTCTTGCTTTTCTCAACATTTGATCAGACATACATGAGATAGTAGAAGTTTAAGCAAGTTTATCTTCTTCAATTTTTTGCTCAAGAATCATAGAATCAGGACAATCTTCATCAATAGCTTCTAAAACGTTATGTTGACAAGAACTCCTTTTATTTTTTGTTGTCAAATGAAAACGGAAAAAAAAAAAAACTCACTTTCCATTAAAAACTCCAAGTTTAAAATTAGTGATAGTCATATTTTCAAGAAAACATCAAGTTTTTCAAATAAAATTGTCGCAATACTTTTAAACTATTTTTACCAACACAAAAAATTATAACATAATTCATGATCAATTTCAGTACCAATGGTAACAAACAAAGAATGTCACAATTAAACTACAATAAGCTACAAAATAGTATACAGGCAGATGAACAATTTTAAGCAGTGAACTCCCAATGTTCGGATTCACAAGGATTCCACAAGAATCGTTTTCTCATGTCAATGCTCAAAAACTCTCGAACAATATGGGTATATGAACAAATATTAAAATTTTCAAAATATACACATTAAGATTTAGAAAAATATAAGACAAAGTGGTAGTCTAGAGGTTTCACCACCAAAAAGTTTCAATTTTCACAACTGTGTTCAGAGTTTGTCCACCAGAAATCCAAATTCAGGGTTTTTTTCCAAATTCAGGAAAAAACCAATTTTTCGCAACCAAAGTTCCTTTTATTTCCATAAATAGCCATCAAAGTGTTAGATCTTACAAAAAAAAAAAAAATTTGATCTAGGGTTTCAAGATTTCAGATCGACCAAGAATATTGAACCATGAAAATTAATTTTCCAAGGTCAAAGAATGATCAATGACTCAAGACTTGCAACCAAAGGTTAGGATACTACTATTATACAAAAACTCAAAAGATGTAGAAACTATTCATGACTTAACCACGAATATTACAAGTTCTCATAACGCAAGCATAAAAGATTTCATTGAACACAAGCTCAGTATATTGTACACTTCCGTTTCAACATAGAAGCTTCAAAAAATCCACACCCTCCAAAGTAGACGAGTTGAAGTTACTTTTATGGACCAGTAGAACTCAACCTTCATCAAATCGTCGCTCTTCTCACAATAGAATCACTCAAACTCTTAAACTCACCCATAAATGACATATTCATCCAACCGGAGGCTAAATCCAAAGCACCTAAGTTAGCTTTCACCGAAGTGTTTCATGGACTGGACCTATCGAAGTGACGATACTTAACGAAGTAGAATCCGAAGCTTTATTAGGACGGGTGACAACCCTTATTTGAAAATCTTGAATTTATAAAATCCTTTTAGAATGATTAATTGGACTTTTGTAATGAATAAAATGTCAAAGTCTTATCAGCATAGGTTATAGGATAGTTGTCCCCTATTTTAAAACATTTAATGTGCCACAAGCTATTGGAATCAAATTAATACCTACGATAAGATGCCTCAGTTAAGAAAATGAGGCCACGTGTCCCCTCGTCCAATAGTCACCATTTCACATGTGACACTATAAATATCCCACATTTGTGTCATTTGGAGGGTAATGCTAATATATCAACTACAAGCTATATACTCTCTTTCTTAGTTTGATCTTTCATTACTAAAGTTAGATGTTTGATCTTGATTTTTGGTTCAATTTTTGTTGATCGTTTCTTATCGCGTAATTTAGCTTATATATCTTGCCGACGCCTGAACATATTTGTCTTGTGTTATAAAACTTCTCCTAGGTTCAAATTCGATATATTATTGACTAGTAATCTGTCTACACGTGTTGAAATTAGCAAGCGTAGACATGAGTGGGCCCGATATCTATTATCCACGTCAACACTACAAAAAAGAGTTCAACAAGTTTAATAAAGTATAATTTTCCTGCTTTTCTCAACATTTGATCAGACAAACATGAGATAATAGAAGTTTAAGCAAGTTTATCTGCTTCAAATTTTTGCTCAGCAATCATAGAATCAGGATAATCTTCATCAATAGCTTCTAAAACGTTCTGTTGAACACGAACTCCTTTTATTTTTTTTGTCAAAAGAAAAAGGAAAAAAAACTCATTTTCCATTAAAAACACCATGTTTTTCAAATAAAATTGTCACGATACTTTTAAACAATTTTTACCAATGCAAAAAATTATAACATAATTCATGATCAATTTCAGTACCAATGGTAACAAACAAAGAATGTCAAAATTAAAGTACAATAAGCTACAAAATAGTATACATGCAGATGAACAATTTTAAGTAGCGAACTCCCATTGTTTAGATTCACAAGGATTCCACAAGAATCGTTTTCTCAGGTCAATGCTCGAAAACTCTCGAACGATATGGGTATATGAACAAATATCAAAAATTTTAAAATATACATATTAAGATTTAGAAAAATATAAGACAAAGTGGTAGTCTAGAGGTTTGACCACCAAAAGTCTCAATACTCACAACTGTGTTCAGAGTTTGTCCACCAGAAATCCAAATCCAGGGTTTATTTTCAAATTTAGGAAACAACCAAATTTTCGCAACCAAAGTTCCTTTTATTCCCATAAATAGCCATCAAAGTGCTAGATCTTACAAAAAAAAAATTTGATCTACAGTTTCAAGATTTCAGATCGACCAAGAATATTGAACTATGAAAATTAATTTTTCAAGGTCAAACAATGATCAAAGACTCAAGACTTGCAACCAAAGGCTCTGATACTACTATTATACAAAAACACAAAAGATCTGGAGAAATTATTCATGATTTAACCACGAATGTTACAAGTTCCCATAACGCAAGCATAAAAGATTTTATCGAACACAAGCTCAGTATATTGTACACTTCCGTTTCAACATAGAAGCTTTAGAAAATCCACACCCTCCAAACTAGACGAGTTGAAGTTACTTTTATGGACCAGTAGAACTCAACCTTCATCAAATCGTCGCTCTTCTCACAATTGAATCACTCAAACTCTTAAACTCACCCATAAATCACATATTCATCCAACCAGAGGCTAAAGATGAAGAGAAGACAAAGAAGACTCACAAACATCCCTAAATGACGGCCAAAACAAAACAAAACAAAATGAATAATTCCCAAGGGGTTTCAGCCAAAGGACCTATTTATGTCCTTAGTAACCATCGTTGATCTCAAAGTAAATAGCGATTTAGCAAGTTAAGAGGCAACTAAAGTTGCACTTCAAAAAACCAATTTTCATCTATTAAAAGGAAATAGTCCAAGTTTTGGGCTTCACTTTGAAATTATTGGGCAAGTGGCCAAGCCCAATTTCATCATAGCCTTAAATTGGATTGGATTGGGCACAGCCCAACAAGATCATGTTATGGAAACAAGATGCTAATTATTAAAAAACATATTTTATTTCGGATATGGTGGGCGATGTGGTGGGTCACGTGTGAAGGCAACAGCTGCGAAGGTTGTGGTATTGGTGGAATTCGGTAGTGTTTTATAGGATTATAAAAATAAGTAATTGATAATTGAAAACAATAATTGAAAACAGTACTCTTGGATTAGGAATGAAAAAAACGTTATTTTTGTAAATTTTGATAGAAAGGGGTAGCGGGAATAAATGTCAAAAATTTCCAAGGACGGATTTATTTGTAGTAATTAAATTAAGAATGGGTATTGTTTAACTCAATTTCGTTCTAAATTGAATCGAACCCATAATTCAATATATATATATATATATATATATATATATATATATATATATATATATATATATTTATATATATATATTTTTGACAGAATTATTCGTACACCTTGAAGAGGTATACTGAATTGTAGATTTCATCGTTCTCTTCTTCTTATTTATAAATATTTCAATTATAGATATGTGGGGTTACATCACTATTAAATTATCAACTAATAAATATGAAATATTTTATTTTTCGATTAAAATGGAGAACTAGATCAAACTAATCGATTTCTAATTCATAATTCTCAATTTTATTTTAACATATAATCAAACCAACTAATTCAGTCTAATAATTTTTCCGACCACAATGAGTTGGATAAAAATCACCTTTTCGCGTCCAAAGTAGTCATGGCAACCAGGTGGGTTCGGGGTGTGGTGCCCCCGTGCCTCACCTCGCCTCGCCTTAGACTGGAGGGGACGGGGCTCGGGGCGGGTGCGGGCTCGCCCCGTTTCCTGCCCCGTTTGTTAGTTTTTTTTTTTCAATTAAAATACAAATTTCAAAATTTAAAGCAAATAATGTTCAAACTAACTACATTAATATCCAAAGCAAGCAATCAAAATAAAAAATGTCCAAAACAAAATTTTTTTTAATTCTTCACGATGCGGGTTCGGGGCGGGGAATCTTCGCCCCGTCCCGCCCCACGAGCCATGCGCTCATCATCCTTAAATCATATCGCACTAGTTTACCTCTTTATAAAAACACCATAGTGGAGTTTGTGTATCCTCTTTAAATAACACTTCACATGTTTAATTAAATAGACTAATCGAACTTTATGGAGACAATGGGCCATTGCTAAAAATATAAAGCCTAGTCATAAAAGCAATATAGACCCTTAAATTAATCAAATTAATTGGATAGCTGGGCTTCACGTCATGTTTGCCTCATACAAATTGTTCAAGGAACAACTTTTGGGTCATCAAATTCTTTTTCTTGAACATAAGATACCAATGTCACATTTTTTTGTTGATCTTCTCCGTCGCGGACCCAAAATCCCTGACCAATTTTCAATGTAGGCATTGATTAACGACTTCGGTAGACATTAACATATGTCATTTTTCGTTTAAAATCGTTGAGAAATCTATAAATGAGCGAAGAATTCGTAATTTTTTTGTAGAAAGTGTTGGAATTAATTGAATTTAATTGGGTTAAATCATTAAATGTGATATTTAATGTTGTCGGCCATTGCAATTAATTTGAGTAAATTGAAAAAGTCTCAAATATAGATCCATAAGTTGATAAACTCATTTTAAGTGTCTTATATATGGTTATAAATCTCATATTGAAAGTTTACAAGAAAAAATACTTGTTTATATAGTGGGATGTGTGAACAACCTATAATTTAATAAGTGACCTACAATTTGGCTAACTTTGGCTAGCCAAAGGCTAACAAACTAGTCACCACTAGAGGTGCTTTAGAAGAGCACTTTGCACTTCGGACGTACGCATCATCGCAAGGAGCTGAGGAGCCTTATAATTTTTCGAAAATGAACTCACGGTTCGATGGCATGGCAACAATTTAATCACTGTTAAGAAATATAGTTGGACATAAAGGACTATGCTCGTCTTGTATTGATTTAAATCAAATTTTAATTTAAATCAAAAATCAAATAATTAATATTAACCACATATTTTATGAGTCCCACAACTTTTTAATCATACATTTCAAAAACTTTTATCAAAATTTATTAAAAATTTAATTTTCATCCTCAGCAAACAGGATCATAGTATGCTTACATACAATGCTCTTGACTATTATATTTGGAAGTAAGTAGGAGTACAAAGAAGATTTTGGTGTTAGTGCAGTAGTTGCTAGCTAGATTGTAAAAGAAGTCACTTATTTGTTGATCTTTTTGATCAGCTTTACCACTTTTTTTCCGTTTAAGCTCGCAAGAATATGCATTTTTCTTCTAAATTATTGAATAAATATAATATACTATTATATATTTGATGTGTGGACATTCCAAATTTCGAATACCCTTTAAGCTAGAAATGAAATACTAAGGTCAGATCCTTAGGAGGAGGAGGGGCGTAAGAATAAAACTTTAATTAATCATTCAAAATACAGAATTTATTGAAACAATAACGAAAAATACTATACGACATAAAACCACACCGAACATGATATTTCTAGATGTAGTAGAAATTAATTGCTGGAGAAAGCCATCAATAAAAATTAAGACAATATCTTATACACCTTATGAGCTTTATTACAATATCATAGACATTCTCTCACGCTAAAAAAAATAAAAATAAAAAATCAAACCGAGTTCTCATATTCCTAAGAATATCACATACGCAACTACCTTTTAAGCTATATATCATCTAAAATAAGGTTGATATACATAAAATGCATCTGTGAAGAAATTTTTTTTTTTCTTCAACTATTTGCAATTTAATTTTTTCCCTTTAATAATAAACAAAAACTTAAAAACTTTATGTATACATAATTCTGAATATGTTTGCTAGTGAAAATTTAAATCTAAATGAGATTGTAACGAGATAGACCTCCGCGTTCTTTTTGAAGTGTAGGGTGTTCCGATTGCTCCGATAGACAAACGCTACCTGCAAAATGAGGTTGGGGCTTCCTTCCCCATTGTATCTCTGACATGAGAATCAGTAGAAGGTTCAGGAAAATAGGAAATGTAATTGATATTCAAATAGTTCGGATTACTCAGTCCATACATTTCCCATCTCAGGGTTATTTATAGGCCGCCGATGCAATGTACCTGTTCAGCAGTAATTGATGCAACGTGTCTCATATAACTCCTCCCTCTCCCCCCATGTTTTGAAAGGATGATCTTCACTTCTTCAACGGTTGGTTGTAACCATGATTGACGTTGAACGTTTCCCATCCAATTCATGGCCATTTTTAAGGTTAAGTATGGTAGACCGCCCGTAGTGGTAGACGGCCCGTAGTGGTAGACGGCCCATGTGAACATAGAGTGCCTTGTAGTAGTCGATGGCCTCGTGGTGTTAGTCGGCCTATAGTGGTAGATGGCCCATGTGAACATAGAGGGCTTCATGATAGTCGATGGCCTCGTGGTGGTAGGCGGCCTATAGTGGTAGAGGGCCCATGTGAACTAGAAGGCCTCATGGTGGTAGTCGACCTCACATGAGGTGCTCTACGTAGTATGCCTATCAAGTAGTCCTCACCTTGTGGCCATTGTAGATCACTATTGATGACATCCTATATCACTAGCCCATCTACCTCTTGACATTGGTTAAGTATTATTATTATTATTATTATTATTATTATTATTATTATTATTATTATTATTATTATCATCATCATCATCATCATCATCATCATCATCATCTTTTTTTGATTTGTGTGTCGACATTTGATATAAGCGGGTCGAGCAACCCAATTGACGTAAAGCGATGAAACACTGTACAAGTGGCACCCCATAAGCGGGTTTTAATTTTGGGGGAAAATTTCTGCCCAAAAAATTCAAAATCAATCTCTATTTAAAGATGTGAGTGCCTCTATTTCACTCCCACATTTCATTTGTCAAAATTTCATCCTCCTCATTCTTCCTCAAGGTAATTTCCTCTTTACTTATTCATTTACCATAATCTTGTCTTCTTTCTTTTTCCCTTTTATCATATATAAAACATTTATTTCCTTTTCATCCGACGAAAGTGAAAACGAGGGACGAGCGAATCGACGACCCATCGTTGAACGGGCCAATCGAGGCCGACCCGGGGTTGCCCATTCGGTCAACCAACAAGGCTGGTCGACCGTCATGGGGCTGGTCGTCTATTGATCGCCCTGTCGAAAGTTCTCCTCATGGGGTTGGTCAATTCCATTCTAAACCCGATATTCCAACACATTCGGTCAAACCTCATTCTTTTCGATCGTTTCCCCCTAAAAGACACATTGGGTCAACTAAATCTTTGAAAGAAAATATAGAAATTGGATGGGACCCGACGAGTGAGTTGGTAGATCTTGAGATTTCAAAATGCTATAGTCTTTATAATTCCCCATCTAAACTGGAAAAATCACTTAGCAAATATGAAGGTGTTAACCATTATGTTTATAGAGCCCCTAGGCCAAAAGAGAGGCTTCCCGATTCCAACCCTCGCGAGTAAAAAGACATTATGGATGGTGGTTTCCGATTCCCATCCATCCTTTCTTTGTCTCAATGTTTAATGAATTCCACTTTAAGCCTAGCCAAATAAACCCCAACGCATAGAGGAAAACATTATATTTCTTATATGTTTGCCCAGGCAAGAAAATCCCATTCTCGATGGACCTCTTTAGGTGCGTCTTCCGGATGCACGATTTAGCCCAGTGTAACGCATTTGTCTACTTCACCACTTGGGTTCCTTTATGTTTTCCCAAGTTTAGGAATTCCAACAGCGGGTGGAAATCCTGATTCTTCTTTGTTCAACCTCGTGTGGGTCAACTCCCTTTCAATACTAATTGGAGACATCCCCTAATCCACCTCTTCAATAGTAGAGTTGAGATCACCCCTCTTTTAAAGGCGTAAATCTAACAATTGAATAATATTCCACCATTGCACCCGACATAGGGTCAGTTTTGACGATGAGGAATATGTTGATAGTGGGGATTGGTCATCCTACCGGTAGGTCCTCTTACCTTGCTTGCACTTTTATACTTGTAAATGTCTTTGGCTTGTTATTATTTGTTGAGCTTGATGAACTCAATTTTTTTCACACAGACATGGACTTTGATTTAGACGAGTTGTTGAAGTCCTTACCCGAGCTAGGGAGCGATGATGAATTTATCCTTGCTGATGATAGGTTCTGGCATGTTTCGCTTTCAGTTTTATATTTGTGTTCCCCTTTATTCATTATTTTTTGAGCTTGATAGATTATGTCTTGTGTGTACAAGAATGGAGTTCAACTTGGAGGAGACCATGGACTCCTTGCCAGAGTATAGACACGAGAGCAATGATGGCTTACCTTCAGCTCCATTAAAAAATAAAAAGACCAATGATGAAAGAGCAATGTGCCATACCATTGAAGGGGGTCTCGATGTTTGATGAGTCCGTTGACGCTATCCCACTGCCCAAGGTTGAGCGGGGGTAGTTCAAGTCAAGTCAAACCTGAGCAGAGACTTCAAATTCCTCCCACTCGGGGCTAGCCAGAGATGATGACACTCAAATCCTTGGTTACGCCTCTTGTGCCCAGGCGATCGCTGGGCGAAGTGCTGATGACATTGAGAGAGTTCTAGCGGTCTACACTCAAAGGGTAGACTTCATGTCATCCTTCTTTGTTCTTGTTTCTTTATTCCTTTGTTCATACCTAATAGTTATTTGTCCTTTCGTCTCCTTTAGGTTGTGGCTCTTCGGGTGGGGCTTGTTGAGTCTAGCCATCGTCAATCATCGAAGTTGAAAACCCTTACAAAAGTAAAGAAAAACGAATCTCACTACTACAAGAAGAAAGTCTTTTCTTTAAAGAAGTCTCTCGAGGCTTTAGATGCCCGAGCTCGTGAACAGGAGACGAAGATAGACAATCTGCGCTCTATTTTGGTTCGAGCTCTCGAGGAGGTGGTTGAACGATATAGGGCCTCCGCGGAGTATGCTAAGGATCTGGAGGCATCTGTAGCGTGATACAAATCGTCATCTGATTTTGCTGCTAAGGCCTTGCATTCGTATGGGGAGAAGGCGATGGCGGTATTAATCAAATTAACCAAGGAGTGGATATTTTCTGAGCACCCTACTATCGATCCCTCAGGCTTTGATAGGTTTTAGTGTAGTGTAAAGGGAAAGAAAGTGGAGCACCTCAATCCAAGACAGTCGGGCGCACATCGTGAGGGGAGCGAATGGACTTCGCATTCGAGTTTACATAGCTTCTTGTTGTAGACCTTTTAGCACTTTCTATTTTTAGTCACTTTTTATGATTTGATTACTTAGTGGTGTTTCCTGGTTCGAGATGTGGACATACAATCTCACTTTATTTTGGGCATGGACGCCTGCTTATTGAACACCGTTGTCATTTAGCCTTTCTTTTTTTATATATATCTTGTTGTATATGTCACTTGCTGATGTGTGAGAGTTAATTTGCTCTTCTTTGCATGACTCCTCATATTCGTTTGTCATAGATAGCAGCTAGTGGGTAGGTGCCTGGTTACGTCGACGTAGGTTGAATGCTAGGCGGTCGACCTGCGCACCAAGCCTGAGTTGTATTTTTAGTTTTCGTATATCATTTGTCAATTTTTAATTGGTTTTTTGATATCCCTTTCCTTTATTGAACTTCAGAGCACAAGTTCAAGCGATTTGGGGCCTCAACTAATTTATAGCTTTGAAGGCTCCCTACCATGATCGTTGAACACAAACGTGGTTGTTACATTTTATGAGTTTTATTGCTTTCCGCCTAGCCCCTTGGGTTTTGTCGAATGTGGAGCATGATTTCGAGCCTTAGGCAAATTTTGGTTTTGAAGATTCTTTTCTGGATCTTGGAGTGATTTCAAGCTATACCCTTTTTTGTTGCTTGTGGTTGTATGTCAAGCAATCTTGGACTGTTGAATGTAGGGTCTGGTGATTTTGAGCTTTTACCATTTTTTAATTTTAAAAACTCACCATCAGCTTGCATAGCAATTTTGAGCTAGCCAACATTTTAACTTTGTTGTTCACCACTATATGTCGATCGATCTTCGAACAGTAGAGTATAGGGTTTAGTGATTTTGAGCTTTAACCATTTTCTGGTTTTAAAAACTCACTACCAGCCCTTAGAGCGATTTTGAGCTAGCCAATTTCTTAGCCTTGTTGTTTACCGCTATGTGTTGAACGATTTCGATGCATTAAAGGAAATTTGTATCCTTCATTCCAACCAATCACAGATCGGGATCCCGTAATGAAATTTAAATTACCTAGATTAGATGACTCAGTAGGCGCATCGGGATATCCCCGTTGGCCCCTTCCTTAGCGTCCTCATCATATGCCTCCATCTGGGCTTCTCATTAAATAATTTTAATAGAGTGCGCCTGTAGCAGGCATTACATTACATAAACTAGTTGAACATCCTAGCTACTATATCTACAAAAAAAGCATCATGTGATTTCAAGATCCTTGGATATTGGTCTATTGATAATACTTCTTGAGATGCTCGGTGTTTCAGGCTTGACTAGTAGTTTTCCTTTCAAGTACTTTAGGCTATAAGCTCATCTCCAATACTGCGAATTACCTTGTATGGTCCTTGTTCTTCCCAATTTGGCCTGAGCTTTGACCTAGGGTGCCCCGTTGCCATTGTTTCCCTTAGTACGAAACCTCCTGGTTGAAAAGCTCTTGGTTTCACCCTTCGATTAAAGTATCCAACAGCCCTCCACCTGTAGGCTATCATCTTTATAGCTATTTTCTCCCTCACCCCGTCTAGTAGGTCGAGCTCCACACTAGTGGTCGAGACGTCAAACTACTTGGCTTTCATCCTTCTAGTCTCGTTTAGGACTTCTACGGGAACAACGGCCTCCATTTTGAAGGATAACTTGAAGGGAATTTATCTTGTTGGTTCTCGCGGGGTCGTGTGATATGCCCACAACACATTAGGTAATTTATTTGCCCAAAGCCCCTTCTCCTGTCTCGTCTTCAAATCTCATAAGATTTCTTGATTCGTTACTTCAGTCATTGCACTAATGGTCAGCAACAGAAATGAGTCTGTGATCTATGTGATAACTTGAACATAAGGCCTAGAAGCTGTAATTGTCAAACTGCCTGCCACTGTCAGTGATGAGGACTCTCGGTATGCCGAATCTGCATATAATATTCTTCCAAATGAAGTTCTCTACTTTTGTGATAGTAACCAAAAGCTCCGGCTCGACCTATTTTATGAAATGATCAATAGCTACCAGCAAAAATTTTCTTTGCCCTTTTGTCCATAGGCAAAGGCCCTAGAATATCAATCCCTCACTGGAAGAAAAGACTTACCCTAAAAATGGCTGATTGTTGCTGGAGGGAACATGAATCAAATTTCCATAACGCTGACATGCATCAAACTTTCTTACCTATCCTCTTTCATCGTGGGCAGGTAGTACCCCTGTCGCGGAACTTTGAAGGCGAGGATAGTCTGCCCTTGATGATTACCACAAATTTTCGCATGTATCTCGAGTAACACCTGATGAGCCTCGGTTGAGCACAATCTCTTTAAGTATGGCATGGTTAATCCTCGTTTGTGGAGCTATCCATCGATTATTTTGAACGAGGCTGCCCGACTTTATTATTCTCGCCTCAGAAACATCCTCTGGAAATCTATTCTCCGTAAGGTGGTCTATTAATGGGTCCAACCAGCTTTTCTCATGCTCTATGCCCATTATGTGCTGAATGTTTGGCTATCACAAGACTTGTGCATTTGCTATGCTAGACAGGTTCTTCAGATTTACCGATGCCAGCTTAGACAGGGCATCATCTCGGTCATTGTCTCTACGAGGGAACTTGGTTATTTTGAAACTAGCAAATCCTCTTTACAGGTCCCTAACCTTCATCAGATAAGCAAACATCTTCCCATCCCTTGTTTCGAATTCACCTCACTTGTCCAACGATAACTGCCTCATATTCAGAGTCATTATTTGTTGTATGGAACTCAAAATGCAATGAATACTTCAACTCTTTAGAATCTGACCCTATCATAATGATGCCTGCTCCAGACCCCTCGCCATGAGAGGATCCATCCAAGAAGATTTTCCAAATCATTTCCAGTTGAGAGGCTCAGTCAGGTGGAGTAGTAAGCTCTGCGATAAAATCTTCTAATGCTTGCGCCTTGATGGTCGTTCTTAGCTTAAATTTAATGTTAAATTCACTCAACTCGATCACCTACTTTAGCATCCTCCCCGAAGTTTCAGGTCAATACAAAATCTGCTTGACGGATTGATCCGTCATGACTTATACGGTATGAGACTGGAAGTGTGGTCTCAACTTTCTGACTACTACAATTAATGCAAACATCAACTGCTCTGCAGGCAATAACATGTTTCTGCACCCCTCAACACCTGGCTGGCGTAATAAACCAGCTTTTGCAACTTTGAAAATTCCTTCACCAGCATCGCATTGACTGCATGCTTTGATACTGCTAAATATAAACTCAGCACATCCTCTACACAAGGCCTAGTCAGGACCGATGGCCGCTATAGTGACTGCTTCAAAGATTCAAGCGACTCCTCACACTCCTTAGTCCATTCGAAGTTGGTAGAGCTCTCAATCGCCTTGAAGAAGTGGTAGCAGTTAGACGAAATGATTTAACGCTGCTACCCGACCTGTCAGCTTTTAGACGTTTTTCCTACTCTCAGGGCACTTCATTTCTAGAATAGCCCGCATTTTATCCGGGTTTGCTTGGATGCCTCTTTGTCTTATCATAAAACCTAAGAACCTTCCACCCGTTGTTCCAAAACCACACTTCTCTGGATTGAATTTTAGTTTTGTCGAGCGACGTCAAACACTTTCTGTAAGTCATCCATATGCTTGTTGGATTTCATGCTCTTGACGACCATGTCATCCACATATGCTTCAATTACATTACCCACCAGGTCTTTGTAGACTTTATTCACCATTCTCTGATAAGTTACCCTAGCGTTCTTCAAATCGAATGTTATAGTCGTATAACAGTATATCCTAGCATCAATTATGAAATAGATTTTCTCTTGGTCTGACTCGACCATGGAGATCTGATGATACACAAAAAAGCTATCTAGAAAACTTAACCTTTCATGACCTAATGTGGCATCCACCAAGTGATCTATTCTGGGTAGCAGGTATGAATCTTTGGATACACCTTATTCAGACCGGTGTAATCTACACACATACATCATTTTTCATTTGATTTTATCACAAGGACGACATTTTTCAACCATTCGGGATATTGCACTTCCTTAATGAACCCAGCCTACAGTAACTTCTCAACTTCGGCCTTCGCCGCAGCCTGCAGCTTCGGGACAATGTTTCTTTTCTTCTATCTTACTGGCTTAGCCCCCGATGAAACACCAAGACGGTATTGTGCAGCAGATGGATTAATCCCTTGTATATCGCTCGGGCAACATGAAAAGACGTCCAAATTTCTAAACAGACACTTCAACAATTCTTCTCTTTCCTCCAAGTCTACCTTAATGCTAAAATCATGCCCTTTTGCCACCGAATTTTTTCTGTAGTATCGAGAGGCTCGATCTTCTCCCTTGGTGGCTCAAGGTCCAACATCATAACTGGTAAAGATCCCTTAGTCTGTATACTGTCAACATAACGCTTCCTCGAAGATTTTTGATCCCCCCTTACACACTCTACACCACAACTGGTTGAAAATTTCATCACTTGGTGGTATGTGGAAGGAATAGCCCCAACATCATTGAGCATGGGTCAACAATAGATTTTATTATAAGCTATGGGGGTTTTGACACCCAAAAAGTTTGTCAAGATCATCACGCTTGTAGGGTATGTGTCCAATGCCACTGGAGGTTCTACAGCTCCCTCTAGTATTACAGTGGCCCCTCCAAATCCCTGAAGGGGATGGATACTGCTTTTAACCTTTCCAAAGAGATTCCTAATACGAATGTAAAATGCATATTTTTTTCCTCCTAATTTTATGCACTCGTATGTTTATTTTGTGCCAAAATGTACTCATTACATTCATATTTTGATTTAGGTGACAATTCTATGGATATGGCGTAATTTGGAAGAAAAAGGTGAAAAGTGACCAAAGTGAAAAGAAATGAAAGTTTAAGGACTTGCATGCAAATATAAAAAGTTGTGTCAAACCAAACGATGAAGATTTGAGAGTCAATTGGTTGAAACAAGATGTCAAAGGAAAGAAATATCGTCAAAGTATGATCACACATCAATTTCCAATCGAAAGTTATACACCCATTTCAGCCACATATTGAGACCCTTTGAGTTATCTTTCCAACTCATCTTGGATGGCCTCAATTGGATATCAAAAGAAGAATATATGACCAAATTACTGAAGGCTATCCGGAAGAAGTTTCGTCAAACTATGCGGTCGCATAGCTTTAATTCCATGCATTCGCACGACCACTTTCGAGAGTTTGAGGGCTGAGTTTACTTGTTCCATGCGACCGCAAGTCTCTAAATTATGTGGCTGCATGGTTCATTTCCGATACGAAAATTCTAGTTTCAAAATTTAAATTGTCTACCTATGGAAACAATTATAAATACATATTTTAAAACCTTATAACAGAACCAAAACGTATAGAACGCCTCCAAACTCCATTCTTCATTATTTCTATCTTGGATTCATGAATTGTAACTAAACATTTACTCTTGGTCGAAGGAAACGTAAGCCTCGGAACCATAAATTGTGAGATCTAAATAATTTTTCTTATTGTTTGATTTATATTTTGTGTACTGAATGTTCTTCTGCAATTATTTCTACAATTTGTTGCATTTAATTGCTAAAGGGCATGCCAGTTCATTGATTGTAACAATCTACCGCTAAATTAAACATCAAATATGTAATTGTTTGATCCCTTTAACTTGTGAAGCACTAGGATTTGATAATTTTTTATGATAGAGGTTATTGAATCTTACGAAGAATGTTTAAATAGATTGAATGCAACCACCGGTGTTTGTGTTATCTAGTTCTTCGATTTATCTATTGTGTAAAGTTGTTATTAAATTGAATATTGAGTGCTGGTCTAGGATTATTTAATAATTAGGGTTAATTAGAACGTTGGTTTCTAACTAACTAAAATTAAGGAGAAATAGGAATCAATTCCAAAGATGAATATTTAAAATATGAATTGAATTATCATTGTTTCTAAGATCAATCGTGGATTTCCGTTGGTGGATGTGAACTTAGACCAAGGTTAGTCATTTGATTGTTTTCGTTAATCTAATTTTCATTGTTATTGATTACGTTATTTACGATTGTTTCTATACAAAAACCCTCCAATCATTGTACGAAGTATAAAATATTGAATTACATATTTTTCATGGGAACGACCTTTACTTCCACTACTACATTAGTTTTAGAGGTTAAGATATTACTTTTAGGTGCTTGCGATAGCACACACCAAATTTTGAAGTCGTTGCCTTTTAGTGGTACTAATTTATTTTTGTACTTCTTTAGTTATTTATTTTATTTTTTAAAAAAAAATCATAATTTTCTAGATTTTTAGGCAATTTATTATTTTTAGGAATTTTGGCATAGAATTTTATTTATTTTTCTTACTCTAACTTCTTTTTAATTTATTCTATTTGTTTATGCCCGTAACTCGATCTTCTAATCAAAGTGAATTACAGTATGATCCTGAACTATAAAGAACTTTACGCAGGTTAAAAAGTGGCAATCGATGGAATTTCGAACAATTTTGATCTCGAGACCTTATTCCTTGGTGATTTTGAATCAAAGGAAGTGGAAGTCGTGGCTGAGGGCAATCGAACTTTGAAGGAGCTTACAGCCCCTAATTTGAATCAACAACCTCTGCGCATTACTTTTCTAAATTTAGATGCTATTACTACTTTCGAATTAAAATTTGGGCTAATTCATCATTTATCCACTTTTCATGGTCTTACAGGTGATGATCCACACAAGCATTTAAAGGAATTCCATGTGGTTTGCACAAGCAAGAAATCTACGGGAGTCACCGAAGAACAAATCAAACTGAGATCCTTCCTATTCTCTTTGAAAGATTCGGCAAATGATTTGCTCTATTATCTACCTTCCAGAAGTGTTACTACATGGGATAGGATGAGAAGAATATTTTTGGAGAAATATTTTTCAGTTTCAAGGACAGCTAAGATCCGAAAGGAAATTTGTGGCATAAGGCAGGACAACAGAGAGTTATTACATGAAAACTGGGAGCGGTACAAGAAATTACGTGTAAGTTGCCCCATCACCAAATCAATGAGCAGCTCCTTATTCAATACTTTTATGAAGGTCTTCTACCCACAAATAGGAATATGATTGATGCTACAAGTGGATGAGCGTTGGTAGATAAAACTCTCGAGGTTGCAAAGAACTTGATTGCAAATATGGCAGCTAACTCTTAGCAATTTGGTACTAGACTCGACACATAGTCTAAACATGTTAACGAGGTAAACGTTTCATCCATTGAACAACAATTGGCGAGTCTAATCACTCTTGTTCATCAAATGGCTACAGATACTATACAAATAGTGAAGGCATGTGGAATTTGTTCATTGATAGGCCATCTAACTGATATGTGCCCAACACTTCAAGAAGAATCCATTGAACATGTAAATGCATCCGGTAGCTTTCCTTGACAACCACAGAGGAATTATGATCCCTATTCAAATAAGTACAACCAAGGATGGAAGGATCATCCGAATCTTAGCTATGGGAATCAATAAGAAAATTAACCTATGAATCAAAATCAATAGAATTTCCAACAATATAATTAGCCATACACTCATAGACAATAACAGGGCCAAACTTCTAACTTTGGTATGTCTTTAGAAGATATTGTTAAATCCCTTGCCACTAACACTTTCAATTTCAATAGAAGAACAAGGCTAGCATTCAATGTTTGGAGAATCAAATGGGTCAAGTAGCTAACGCAGTCAGTCGGCTAGAGGCACAAAGTTCGAAAAACTACCCTCTCAAACAATGGTGAATCCAAAAGAAAATGTGAGCGTAATTATTCTAAAAAGTGGTAAAGAGGTTGAAATTTCGGTAAAGGCATCCACTATGCCGTTGGAACAAGAAGAGGGAGAAAAAGAGGTTGCGAACAAGACTGCCACCAATGATACTAAGGTGACTGAGCGTAAGTTTTTACCCCTCTCTTATTATAAACCAATACTCCATTTTCCTTAGTTTTAGTAGGATCTAGGAAATATGAACGAGATCATGATGAGCTGCATGAAATTTTCAGTAAATGCGAGGTCAATATTCCATTTTTAGATATTATTAAACAAGTGTTTCATTATGCTAAATTTTTGAAACAATTGTACATAAGTAAAATGAAAAAAATTGAAGCGGATTAAAAGGGTAAAAGTTGGAGAACAGGTATCCACAATTATTCAAGAGACATTTTCTGCAAAGTGCAGGGATCCAAATATGTTCTCTATCTTTTGCATGATAGATGGCACTAAGTTTGAAAAGATCATGCTAGATTCAGGATCATCTATTAATGTCATGCCATATTCTATATACACTTCCTTGAAACTTGGACTTTTAAATAAAACTGTTGTGATAATTCAGCCAGTTGATAAATCTAATGCCTATCCTAAGGGGGTAGTTGATGATGTTCTCGTGAAAGTTAATGAGTTGGTTTTTCCTGCTGATTTTTATGTGTTGGACATGGGTAATGTAATCATACTATCCATATCTTGTTAGGAAGACCGTTTTTAAGGACATCCAAAACTAAAATGGATTTTAATAATGGCACATTGACCATGGAATTTGATGATAAGATTATTAAACTTAATATCTATGATTCCATGAAATATCCGTGTAATAATAATCATATTTATTTTATTGATATAATTGATCAATTAGGACATGATGTTTTTGAATTTGATGCTAAAAAAGAATGGAAAGCTGTCAATTATGAGCATCTTGGGAAGGAAAATGAGAAGCTGGCTTTGAATACTGAGTTACAAGAAACTGTTGTAATATTGAACAATCTTCCAAATCTATAGCATTCAGATAATAGTTCTTATTTTGATTTACCAGATTTTAATAAGAGGCCTCTACTTTCTATTTTGTAGACTTCCATTTTAGATTTGAAGCCTCACCCCAGTCACTACAAGTATGCATTCCATGGAGGTGGAGGCACATTATCAGTTATCATTTCTAATAGACTTGGTGCACCACAAGGAAGATCGAAGCCAACCATGATAAATCCAAACTGAACAAGGAAACAGTGAGTCGAGTCAAAGATAATAAACAAAGGCGCTGCTTGGGAGGCAACTCAAGGAGAGTTCATTCCTTTATCTTTTTATTTTTGTTTGTCGCATTCAGATTTTAGTTATATTTATCTTTTTCTTTACATTACACCTTACATTGGAGATAATGTAAGTTTTAAGTGTGGGAAAGGATATTTAGATTTAGGTTGCATTTAGATTGAGTTTAAATTTCAAAAATTTTGAAACTTTTTTGCATGATTTTTCAAGAAGAGGAGTTGAGATTAAATGATTTTTTGGTTGTATATGTTATTTGCAAGAATTAATTAGATTTTTGAAGAACTCATAACATGATTGAATGAATAATCTTACAAATTAGAGTTAATTGGTTGAGTTATTTTCATTGAGAATGGTAGTAACTAAATTCTGTAGACAAAAAGTCGGTGAGATTTTGAGCCTTTAGACTAACATATCCATAACAGTCTCATTATTTCTTTCATGTGTGATATTATTCCATGGTTTTATTTCTCTAGAACTTGCTTTGATTCTCTTCAAGATCACATTGACACATGCATACACGAACATGATTAAGGCCATATTTGTTACATAAATTAGCCACCTTAGCCAAATAGTCTACCCGCAATTAATTTTGCCCTTTGTTGAGCCCCTTTGAGCTTTATTGTCTTTTCTTTTGTAAACCCACGTTACAAGTTTTAAACCTAAAAAACAATCTTTACCCAAGTCTTAGAGCTAGTGGAGTATTATTCATCATCATGATATGTATGGGTGTGCAAAAAAATAAGTGTGGGGGTGTCAAAATTCTTGATAGTGCTATGATTGGTGGAAGGGAACATGTTTCAATTTCAATTCATAAGTTCCATTATGGTGTAACATTTGGAGTTTATATTTAAAAAAAGAGAGAAAAAAAGTGAATGATAGAAGAAAAAGAAAATAAGTGATGGAGGAGAGTGATGTCAATGTTACAAAATATCTATTTTTATAATTATTCCTACATTTCAAGAAAGGGTTCGGTTTGTGTGAGATAGATGCAAAATAAAGGAACTATTGTATGGAGTAGTTGGTTTTACATATCTTATGAATATATTTGAGCTAAGTTTATTCATCTTTAGTCCACTAGTTCGATGGCTCTTGACTCACATACCTAAAATTTCTCACCTTGACCCTAAGCCACGTTACAACCAGTGAAAAGTCTTTATGATTCTTGTAAAGCATGTGATCTAAGTGGTGGTGAATGAAAAGATATGCAAGCATATGTATGGTAGATCATTTCCATTGGAATGAACTTGAGCAAAATACTTACCTTCTAAACACATGAGAGTTGAGCGCTTATATCCACGAGGTCTACGTGTTTGGTTTATTCCATCTTTATATGCGAATGCTAGCTAATTGATTATGAGTTGCATGAGAATGTTTATTTATGATGTGTTGTGTGTTTTAAAGAGTTTGATTGTTCTATGTTCATGGCATTACGACCTGGGTGTTTTTGGGGAATTAAATTTGAGTTTTGCCCGAGGACGAGCAAAAGTTAAGTGTGGAGGAATTTGATAGGAATGTAAAATGCATATTTCTCTCTCCTTATTTTATGTGCTCGTATGTTTATTTTGTGCCAAAATGTACTTATTACGTTCATATTTTGATTTAGGTGGCAATTCTATGGATTTGGTGTAATTTGGAATAAATAAGTGAAAATGGACCAAAGTGAAAGGAAATGAAAGTTCAAGGACTAGCATGCAAATACACAAAATTTGTGTCAAACCAAATGATGAAGATTTTAGAGTCAATTGGTTGAAAGAAGATGTCAAAGGGAAGAAATATCGTCAAAGTATGATCACACATTAATTTTCAATCGAAAAGTTATACACCGATTTTCAACCTCCTATTGAGACCCATTTTTGACATGGTAAAAGATCGAATTGGAAGATGATATCTGAAGCAAAATTGTATCCTTTTGAGTCATCTTTCTAAATCATCTTGAATCGCCTCAATTGAATATAGAAAAAAGAAGATATGACCAAAATACTGAAGGATATGCGGAGGAAGTTTCGTAAAACAATGCGGTCACATGACTTTAATTCCATGCGGCCGCATAGACCACTTCCGAGAGTTTGAGGGCTGAGTTTACTTGTTTCATGCGGCCGCAAGCCTCTAAACCATACAGCTGCATGGTTCATTTCCGACACGAAAATTCTGGTTTCCGAATTTAAGTCAACTACCTATGGAAACAACTATAAATACATATTTTAAAACCCTAGAATAGAACCAGAACGTACAGAATGCTTCCAAACTCCATTCTTCATTATTTCTCTCTTAGATTCATAAATTGTAACTAAACTTTTACAGTTGGTCGAAGGAAACGGAAGCCACATATTGTGAGATCTAAATAGTTTTTCTTATTGTTTGATTTATATTTTGCGTACTGAATGTTCTTTTGCATTTATTTCTATGATTTGTTGAGTTTAATTGTTAGAAGGCCCGCTAGTTCATTGATTGTAACAATCTAAAGCTAAGTTAAATATCAAATCTGTAATTGTTTGATCCCTTTAACTTGTGAAGTATTGGGATTTGATAATTTTCTGTGATAGAGGCTATTAAATCTTAAGAAGAATATTCAAATAGATTGAATGCAACCTCTGGTGCTTATGTTATCTAGTTCATCGATTTCTCTATTGTGTAAAGTTGTTATTAAATTGAATCTTGAGCACTGGTCTGGTGTTATTTAATAATTAGGGTTAATAAGAACGTTGGTTTCTAACTAACTAAAACTAAGGAGAAATAGGAATCAATTCCAACGATTAATATTCAAAATACAAATTGAATTATCATTGCATTTATGATCAATCGTGGATTTCTGACTGTAGATGTGAACTTAGACCAAGGTTAGTCTTTTGATTGTTTTCATAAATTTAATTTTCATTGTTATTGATTACGTTATTTACAAATATTTGATACACAAACCAAATCATTATATGAAGCATAAAATATTGAATTACATACTCTTCGTGGGATCGACCCCTACTTCCACTACTACATTAGTTTTAGAGGTTAAGGTATTACTTTTGGGTGCCTACGACAGCACACACCAATTCCCAATCCACAAATGCTTCCTAAGTGAGAACGTTTGTTGCGCTTCCACCATCAACTCGCACGCTCTTGACATCGTAATCCGCTATGTCGCCAACGATTACCAAGGCATCTTCCTGGGGGTTACCACGCCGTTTAAATCTTCCTCACTAAAAGTGATGCTTTAACTGAACCTGTCTTTCTCTGAATGGAGCATACCGTAACCGTACGTGCATAATTCTTTCTAGCTAAGTTTGAATCACCCCTGCTACGATCCGTCCAATAATTACATTTATTACACCGGCCCTAGGCTGTGGACGGTCATCAACCTTCTGCTTACCTCGATCATTCCTCACATACTTAGTCAGGAAACCCCTTTTTAAGAGGGCACTCGATCTCCTCCTTCAAATGAATACACTCTTCTGTATCGTACCCCTGATCTTTATAAAAATGGCAATACTTGCTCTTATCCTTCTTGCTGGCTGAGCTGCCATCGATCTCGGCCAATCGAGCTCTTTCATATCCCAAATCTCCATCAATATCTTTGCCCACATAGTATTTAAAGGGATGAAGGCTTTGACCTCCACTCGCCTCTGTCTGATGGACAAATCCGGAACGTATCCCTTGCTCATGTGATCATTTCTCGGCTTGCCTCTATCAGTGAGTTTTCGCTCGTCACCTGACTTTCGCTTGTGACTTTCTGCCTTACATCCTCTCCAAGATTTTTCGTGACCTTCTCTTCTTCTTCTGCATCAACGTACTTGTCGCTCTTTTTCAACAGGCCATGCATCGATTCTGGGGAATTTTTGGAGAGTGACATTTTAAAGGCCCGGTTCTACGTCCCATTCATTAACGTTGTTACCACTGCAGACATTTGAAGGTCGTTTATGCCAAGTGTCTCCAGGCTTTACCTAGCCAAGTACTCTTGTAAAGATCCATCTTTCTCTTGTACAACTTGCATCAATCCAATGGACGTCTTACGCTTCCTTTTGCTACTCATAAAGTACGCCACAAAACTCCTGGAGATCTCATCGAAAGTCGTTATAGTCTAGGGTGCTAAGGTGGCACCCAATCTCTATCATTTCTCCTGAATGTCGAGGGAAAGGATCAGCACATCATTACGTCTGGGGCTATATAAAGCTTCATTAAATCAACGAAGGTCCGCAAGTGGTCAAATGGATCTGTGACTCCATCGTATGCTTATATCATCAGTTGTTTGAAGCCTTACGGTAAGGGAACATCCATGATTTCAGGTACAAAAGGATATTCCTCCAAAACTATTTGTCTGCACCTGTCCTTCATTTTGGTTAATGCACCATCTATCTTCTCGGTCATCATCTTCTCTATCTTTCTATCCAACTCTATCATAGGTTGGGGAATATGCGGAACCACAACCCCTGTAGCCCCCAAGTCTCCTACTGTTGGCTAAGTAATAGGTGGAATAATCGTTTGCGCCACTTGGTGTAGTTGCTCGCGTTCCCGACCATGCGCATTTTACTCCTAGTCCGTCTCCTTGACATAGTTTTTTTTGTTCAGTGGTTTCCCACAGACAACGCCAATAAGATTGTAAGGAGATAGACCTTCACGTTCTTCTTGAAGTGTAGGGTGTTTCGGTTGCTCCGATAGACGAACGTTACCTTCAAAATGAGGTTAGAGTTTCCTCCCTCGTTGTATCTCCAGCATAAGAATCGGTAGAAGGTTTAGGAAGATAGGAAATGTAATTTATATTCAAATAGTTCGTGTTCCTCAGTCCATACCTTTCTCATCCCAGGGTTATTTATAGGCCCCTAATACAATATACTTGTTCAGCGGTTTTTGATGCCATACGTCCCATGTAACTCCTCCCGCTCATCCCACGTTCTGAAAGGATGATTTCTATTTCTTTAGCGGTTGGTTGTAACCATGATTGTTGTTGAGCGATTCCCGTCCAATTCATGGCCATTTTTTAGGTTAGGTATGGTGTTGGCCTCATAGTGGCATACGGTCTGCAGTGGTAGACGACCCATGTAAACGTAGAGTGCCTCGTAGTAGTCGGCGGCCTCGTGGTGGTAGTCGGCCTATAGTGGTAGACGACCCAGATGAACGTAAAGGGTCTCATGGTAGTCGACGACCTCGTGGTGGTAGAGGGTCCATGTGAACGTAGAGGGCTTCATGGTAGTAGTCGGCCTCACATGAGGTGCTCTACATAGTATGCTTATCAAGTAGTCCTCACCTTGTAGCCATTGTAGATCACTGTTGATGCCATCCTATATCACTAAAATTTGTTGAAGAATTTGGCAATAGATTATTTAAAAAATTAATTATGTATTATGTAAAATAATTTAAGTATTAAAAAATATAAACTTATTAATAAAATTCGTATTTATAAATTTATACACTAAAAGAAAATGTTAAATATAAACATGTCAAAATAGCACGAACGAGTTCATTAAAACATTATAAATCTTCAAAAAATATTATCGAACAATGACAATGTTATAAAATAGAAGGTTATATTTATCTAAAATATTGATCATTACAATATGTCAAAATAATATTATAATATCTTTTTAGTCATTTGATAATAGCTTATATATATAACTATTTCGATAAATTAAAAAATATGTATGTAATTCATCTATTTATTAGAGAAATAATACCACTTATAAACAAAATAAGTAAATTTTTAAATTTAAAATTTAAAATATATGAAACAAGCTCTGTATAAAACATGTCAATTTATATTTATATAATTTAGTTTGAGAAAGTCAATCTTTTGACGAAATCAATTATAACTAATTGTAGAAAAAATAATTTTTTTTTATTCTCAATGGCATTTTAGGTAAACCTCATTTTACATAATATATGAGGTAATTATATTCACATTATAGCTTTTATTATTTGCTCAATATTTTAATTGCAATGAAGGTTCTCAAACATTGCTTATTTTTGCACTTTATAATCCCGATTTTTTTCGTCGTAGTCTTATCTTTAAATGTTAAGTAAATTAAGACATATTGTCGCTCATAACAATTTTCATTCAAATATTATACTAATGCATTTTTTGGACGAAATCATCGCTAAAGACAATATGTGCAAATTAATAGAAGGTTAAAGATAAGAATTAAAAAAAGTTAAGGACGAAAGTGAACAAATGAGCACAGGTTGTGAGCATTCATTGGTGTAGTTAAAAAATGTGGTGCTAATATATATTTCCCTAATAAATGGTTCAAAAAAATGATCAGGTGCGTATGTAATATTCAAAACTAGAAATTTTTGAGTTTAATGTGATTTTTAAATATGAAGAAATATCTATGATACTGTCATAAAACGTAGAGATATATATCTATGATATATTCTCTAAAAATATCATGTATCTGTAATATATTAAAATAAAATATTAGTTCAATAGCGATCAGATTGTTGTCGACTGATTACACACGCGCGTGCACGTACACACTAGCTAAAGAGTAGATATAAATATAACATTATATATATGATTACAAGTTTGGTCGATCCCACTATGTACCAAAAAGCAAAACTAATTCATGGGCATACACAAAAAGAGAGAAAGCATGCCGGATTGACAAAGACCACACGCCGTATATTCCTTGGAGAAAAGAGATTAGAATGCATACCCACTTCTTTGCTTTTTGGGTTTTTTCTACTCACCAGTGTCTACATCTCCCTTTCTGTATCTACACAGATTACGGGGCTTAATTTGTAAAGGGTGATATTACACGTACATAATACGGTGTCCATAATAGTGTTCATCTCCTCATATGAAGGGGGACCCACTTCGAATAATATATCCGAAGTGAATCACCCTGCATGTGAGAGAGTGGACACCATTATAGACACCGTATTATATACAAATAGCATATTCCATTTTTAAATCCCACTCTTCTTCCAACTTCTTTTTGCCTCAATCTCTATCTGCAACTCTTCTCTCTACGTATTTGGATCCGAGATGATAATGGGAAGTGTACAAAAAGAAGGGTTCCAAACTTGTAAATGGGATAGTATTGGAATTAGTTTCAGTTTTATTTTAGCCTCAGTTTGTCAATCAATTTATAAATATTTTTAATATTCAATCAATATTAAATTTCAATGATACTTTCTTAAACATTATTTATTTATCATCTTCGTATTTCGTATGACTCACTACAATTTCTCTTACTGTTTCACGTTATAAATCATTTATAAATTTGTCAAACCAAGGCTTAATAAAACATATTTGTATTCAATAAATATTCCAATAACTTTGTTACAATAAGAATATTTTTTGGGTGGCTATATTAACATTATAGTTCCTTTTATTGCTTTGTTTTTACCAGCATTAAATTTTTTAATCTATGTTTATGTGGACGTACAAAAATGAGGCATAATTAAATGGTCCAATGAAAGAATCCCTGTTAGGAAATTCGAAGGATGGGCACAGACGAGACCATGTAAAAATTTAAGACAGAGTTATGTAGTGAAGACCCATCATCGCTCAAGCTTGCTAGACGCCCAAGATGTGGGCTTGCCCATCATCGCTCAAGCCTGTGAGACGCCCAAGATCTGGGCGAGTATAGTGTATTGATTTTTATTTAAAGCAACGATTATTAAAACAGTTAATAGGTAATCTTATCACATTCCACGATCCGAAAATCTTGGTTGCAAGCAGTTAAATGATGGGAGTAATGACAGCAGTTGAAAATGGTAGTTTCTTGAAAAGTCATCAATTATGGAGAAAGTGGGTAGTTACAGGGCGATGAGCAATTTTCAAACGGTTCTACAAGAGAAACTGTCAAATGAGTATAAAAGAGAAAATAGAACATAGAAGAGTGAGGAATCAAATAACTATCAAACATAGAATTATGTAATTTCATTTCTTTCGATGTGCTTGTGCTTCTTGGATGCATTTCGCTTCTTGTAAATTGTAATCTTCATAAATAATGCACCCCTCATTGGGACTTTGTCTCGAGAGGTTGTCGTTCATTACACAATCGTCTGAACCTTCTTTTAATTGTTAGCGAGGCTCGATTTCCACGCGAAACAATTTGGCATGCCCGGTGGGACCCATGGTGTTTGAAGATACGAAAAGTAAAGCAATATGCCTTAGAAAAACTCTGATAAAGAGCCACCAAGCTAATAAATAGTCCTGTCTGTGATCGAACGATATGAGAACCAACAAGGTACTCTACAATTGGAAGGACATAGTAAAGACGAGCCATTGACAGAATTGAGTTCTCAAACCATGTACGCATTGCTTGGTGAACTCACACAAGATGTCGTTGACAGGTAAATTTACAAAATGTTCATAATATAGAAATGTTTACTCAGAATGGAAATGTACACTATGACAACATGGCCAAACAACTAAACACTTTGAATGAAATCATGAATAAGTTAGTGGGCCAAATTTGTCAACCAGTTATGCCAAATATAGGGAATCACTTTCTAGTCAGGATCATTATGGAACATAATTCCCGAGTTCTGGGTCCGAATCAAGGAATAGAACCACCTTTTGGACCATCTACTTCAAACCATGGGGTAGTGGAATGACAAATTTGAATAGTGGTAATGGAATATCAAACCTGGGAGGTAACCCAAATGCAAGAGACAATGTCCAAACCAATGGACAGAACACCCAGCGTGTTAATGATGGCAAAAATACTCAGTAGTTTATATAACGGCGTTTTTGCCACAAACCAAGGACCAACATTAGGCCTCAAGTAATTCCACCAATATGAGTTCCATATGATCCTAAAGTTGTGTTGAGGAATCAAATCATGGAGATAGGATATGATCAAATGGCTTTTGGGATACGTCATTTTCTTAGGCCGACTTACACAAAGTCATATCCTGATTGGATAGATTGATCATATCTGTGGCCTAGAGGGTACAAAGTACCTAAGTTTTCATTATTTACCGGTTTGGGAGAAGTTTCTACTCTAGAACATATAGGCCGATTCACACTACAATGTGGTGAAGTAACTGATTACCACAAAATGAGACTGTTCCCTAGTTCGTTAACATGAGTAGCTTTTTCATGGTTCATTAATTTACCAACAAATTCTGTCCAAACATGGCAACAACTAGAACAATTGTTCCACGCTCAGTTTTACAAAATCGAATCAGAAGTTACTTTGGCCAACTTGGCGAATTTACGTCAAATGCCAAACGAATGGGCAAAAGGTTTCCTTCAGAGGTTTAAGACAATCAACAGCAAATGTTTTGTATCTCTGTTCGAAAAAAAATCATTAAAATAGTTCAAAACTGTTTGAGTTTTAATTTAAAAAAGAAATTCCAAGAGAGAGAATTTCTTGACCTTTTTCAACTGAGTGCTAATGTGATTAGATATGAACGTTTAATAAATGAAGAAGAACAAATGAAAAACTCTAGGAAAGGGACTTATTATAGAGACCCAAATTTCGATGTTGATACTGTTAATGACGAATATTACGATCAAACGGAAATATGTTTGGCCGAATTGATTAAGGAAGATGCATATGATTGTCCTATAATGGCCAAATTTAGGACATTAGGCAAGAATGACCCTATAAAAACGAAAACAAAAAAGCTTGGATATTCTCATTTGATGTGACCAAAACTGACCTTATATTCGATAAACTATATAAGGATAAGCAGATAAAATTGAGCGACAAGTATAAATTGCCAGACCCTGAACAAGTTAAGGGTAAAAAATATTGTAAATGGCATAATGCATGGTCACATATGACTAATAATTGTTTGGTTTTTCATCATGTATTACAGGAAGCCATTGAGTCAAGGCAAATCACATTTGAAGCTAAGAAGAAAATGGCAGTGAATGAAAATCCTTTCCCACAGCCACTTGGGGTGAATATGGTGACAACTAGTTTCAAAAATAAGTTGCCAAAATTCAAGTTGGTCGTAGATGATGGAGAAGACGATTCTGAATCACATCCTAATATTTTTGAAAGGATCAAAGGAAAAGACATAAAACACGAAGGTATCTTGTGTACTAGATGCAAGGGAGAAGTGAATGAAAATATGAAAAGACCAGAAATATGGTGATATCACCATCGTCCTAATGTTATTCCAAATTACCAGCCCGGTGGAGGAAGGAGTATGTCATTCTATGGGAAACCGTCATTTGAGAAGCAGTTCAGACCAATAAACAATGGAAGAACATTCAGGCCGCAACCTCGATAACCAAATGTATTGTATTCATTCCAGTATTATGCAGGAAGAGTTGTACCCTTTAATGAAATGACCAGAACCCAATAAAGGCATTTTCAACGGAGCTATGGACAAATGATGAGGCAACAGCAGGGATCGTCACTTCCTAAGGCACCAAAATTGCTTGAGGTGGCTAACAAAAATGTTCTTAAAGATAATAAAGAGGCTAGTATGGGCGACATAATGGAAGAGTTACCAGAAAGTTCTTCTAGGAGATCAAAATTTGAGAATGGAAAGAAAGATGAAGAAGATCTAGAGTGACCCCTTACTATTCAATTTGGTACACTCTATTATGGCTAATAAATATTTTCTAGCCAATGAATTCAAAAGCAATGAAAATGAGGAAGAGAAAATGAAAGATAATGAGGACGAAGCATGTGTGCTGGAATGTGAAGAAGACCAAACATCTCAGGAGGCATACGATGAAGAAGAGGACGATGACATGACGGACATTGAACAGGAAATTGACTTAGAAGTAAAGATAAAAAGAAGAGGAGTGTCGCGCAACAATTCATTGAAACAATTATATCAGGAAGGTGTCCGCGAGGTGGATTTGTTGAGTGAACCACCTGGGCGTTCTTTTGACTAATATGTATTATATGGGATGCCCATAAAAAAGATAAGAGTACCTCGCTCTGAGAAATATAGGTCACCTCCAAGAATATTACCTCTCCCTACAGGTTGGATAACCGAAGAAGAAAAATTAGAAGAAAATAAGGAGGAAATCCAAGATGTAGAAACTCAATGTAAATATTGCACATGGACTTGTTACAAGGATATAATTTAACGGAAGATAAACAGGAAGTGAAATAGATGCGCTCAAAATGTCATCTTTACCAACTATGAAGTTAACCAAACACTTGAGCCCATTGTACGTAAAGGCTTTAGTCAATGGTATACCTGTGGCAAAAGTGCCATAGACAATGTAGTAGCCATAAATAACATCCCGTCCAGAATGATGAGAAAATTTGTAAAGACATAAAGCGATATGATCCCAACAGAAGTCATTCTCACAAGTTTCAATGTGGCAGCAACTTCAGCTAAAGGGGTGATGCCACTGGATATAACTGTGGGAACAACTACTAGGACCACAATCTTCTTTGTGATAGATGGTCTTACTTGTTACAGTGTGCTACTAGGAAGAGATTGGATTCACGGGAGTCGTTGCATACCTTCATCACTCTACCAATGCTTGGTTTTGTAGAACGACAAAGGCAAAACAGAAGTGGTGCAAGCACACCATAGACCTTTTGTTGCAGAAGCAAACTCAGAAGAAAGGTTCATGTATGAAGGAAATTATGGACCGTGAAGGTAGTTCAAGAAGGGGAAAAGACTCAAATTGTAGCACAGAGCGAAGATCCATTTTCAATAGATGCACTTACTAAAATATTCAATCAAATGAGACTAAACATAGTGGCCCTTGAAGAGCCAGTAATTGGAAAAAAGATAATCAAGGAACTCTAATGAGTTGTCAACAACAAGAAAATGTGCCTGATATTCAGGCCTTCAAAGCCAAATTAATGGCTTTCAATAAGGAATGTAAAGAGAAGACAAAAGAAGAAGCATCATTAAAGCCGTTAAGAAACAAATTAGTAGTTTTCGAATTGAAGCAGAATATTGGCCGAGAAGTCAAAAAAGTGGATTGCTTAGAAGAGGAAGTGCCTACAAAGAACCTGGACGATGAAGTAATGAAGATCACAAAACGTGTGCATGCTTAAATGCAAGACCCTTTGATAAAAGTGAATACTGGCGACGAAGGGGAAAATCGCCCAACATTTGTCAGCCAGATGCTTAGTCAAGAGGTAAGTAATAAATTAATTGTTTTATTAAAGGAATACAATGATTATTTTGGTTGGGAATATGAGCACATGCCTGGTTTAGATAAAAGTTTGGTAGAACATAGGTTACCAACTAAGCCAAATTTTAAACCTTATTAACAACCTCCTAGGCGTTTTGCCCCTAATGTATTGCTTGAGGTAAAGAAAGAAATAGAGCGATTGTTAAAGGCGGGTTTTATTAGAACAGCCAGATATGTTGAGTTGTTATATAATATCGTACCTGTGTTAAAAAAGAATGGTAGTATTAGGGTGTGCATAGATTTTAGAAATTTAAATTTAGCAATGCCCAAAGATGAATATCCAATGCCTACGGTGGATTCTTTAGTAGATTCAACTGCCGACATGTAATGTATTCTTTTATGGATGGATATTCAGGGTATAACCAAATTTACATAGTTGAAGAAAATGTACATAAAACTGCCTTTAGGTGCCCTGAGGCTTTAGGATGCTTTGAATAGGTAGTTATGTCTTTCGATCTGAAAAATGTTGGGCAACCAATCAAAGCGCAATGAACCTAATTTTTCACGACATGATAGGCAAATTTGGTGAAGTGTATGTAGACGAAATAGTGGTCAAATCTATTAAAGAGGAAGACCATTTTGAACAATTAAAACGCTCATTTGAGCGAATTAGGCAATGAAAACTAAAATTGAATCCTTTGAAATGTGCATTTGGTGTTAATGCAGGGAATTTCCTTGGTTTTCTAGTGCACGAAAGAAAAATTGAACTTGATAAAAATAAAGTGAATGCCATTTTAGAGGCCAAACCACCTGGTAACAAGAAATAATTGCAAAGGCTTCTAGATCAAGTAAACTTTTTGAGACGTTTTATCTCTAATTGTGCAAGGCAAATGAAAGCTTTTTCGCTTCTTTTAAAGCTGAAAAATCATGACTAATTCTTTTGAAGGAAAAATATCAAAAGGCTTTTGATAGCCTGAAGACATGTTTGTCAAGGCCACCAGTGTTAGTATCACCTATCTAAGGACGGCTAATGAAAGTATACATATCGACTGGACAAGAATCGATAGCCGGGATGGTCGCCCAAGAAGACTAATTTGGTGAAAAAAGGGCGATCTATTATTTGAGTAGACAGTTAACGAAATGTGAATGTAATTACTCTACTATTGAAAAGTTGTGTCTTGCTTTATATTTCACATGTACAAAACTAAGGGCTAATTTACGGCATGTAACTGTTTACTTAGTTTCTAAAGTAAATTTAGTTAAATATATGTTTTTTTGCCCTATTTTACACCAAATGATAGACATTTGGACTTTGGCATTATCAGACTTTGAAATACAATATATACCGCAAAAGGCAGTTAAAAATCAAGAGTTGGCTAACTTTTTGGCCGATCATCCATGCCTTGACATGCCTAAAGAAATTGAATTGGAAATTGATTCATTTGAATTAAAACCTTGGGTTTTATACTTTGACGGATCAAAACTTCTAGAAGTGTAGCGGTAGGAATAGTTTTAATAAATCATCTAGGGATTTATTAAAAGTTTACTTTCACTTTGGATAAAATGTGTACAAATAATCAAGATGAATACGAAATATTGATCGTAGACTTAGAGCTGTTAATAGAGTTGGGAATAAAGAATGTAATTATTAGGGGTGATTTCCAATTAGTAATTTACCAATTGATTGGTGATTTTAAATGCTAAAGTGATTATGTCATAAGTCAATATGAAATCGCCCAAGAATTATTGGAAGAATTTGATCAAGTGGAGCTTCAATGCGCTAACATGATATATAACAATTTAGCAAACGAATTAGCCCAAATGGTTTCAGGTTATTCAAAGGTGCTAAATTTGGAATCCACTTGTGAATATGGAGTAAAATTGCCCGTAGCACAATGAATGGCGAAAAGGATTGATGTTCATTGCATACTAAAAGGAGATGCAATAGACTGGAGAGTAGAAATAAAAAGATTCTTAAAAGAACCTAACAAAGAGAGTAATAGAAAAATAAAGTTACATTCATTAAATTACATGCTGATAGATGATGAGCTATTCAAGAAATGCTCAGATGGTGTGTTATTGAAATGTGTGAGTTCTTAAGAGGCCAAAACAATCATGGCTGAAGTACATGAAGGAATATGTGAAGCCCATCAGGCTGACCAAAGAATGAGGTGGTTAATTGTTAGGAATGGATACTTTTGGCCCAAAATGGGATAATCGTGCATTCAGTGCGCAAAAAGTTGTTTAGTATACCAAAAACATGGTCCAATACAAAGAGTGCCAACAAGAGAAATGACACACATTATTAAACATTGGTCATTTAAAGGTTGGGCAATAGATTTAATAGGGAAGATTTATCCCCCGTCGTCCAAAGCAACATACGTTTATAATAATTGCGACAGATTTCTTCACTAAATGGGTAGAAGCAATACCTTTAAATGAGATTTCTCAGAAAAATGTTATAGACTTTATATGTAACCATATTATTTATAGATTTGGGATACCACAAACTCTAATGAAGGATCACCGAACTTCTTAAAATGGAGATCAAGTGTAGAAATTCTTGAGCGAGTTTGGGGTTAAGCTAGTAAACTCCACATCTTATTATGCTCAATTTAATGGATAGGTAGAATCTTCTAATAAGATTCTAAAAAATATCATAAGGAAAATGATAAATGAAAATGTCAGAAATTAGTATGAATATTTAGCTGTATTGTTGTTGGGCATACAGGACGTCACCACGTTCAAGTACCAAAGTAACTCCTCTTCAACTTACTTATGGACAATAGACTGTGTTGTATATGGAAATCAATGTGCAGTCGATTAGAGTAGGCCTGCAAAATAATTTAAGTGATGGCGAGCATGCAGAATCACTAGCCCAAAATTTATTGAAATTGGACGAGTTAAAGTTGGACATCCTAGATAGATTGCAGGTTCAGAAATGAAAAATGGCTAAGTTCTTTAACAAAAAAGTTATAGCGAAGTCTTTTAGGTTGGGCAATTTGGTTTGGAAGACAATACTCTCTTGCTAGACAGTGGAGATTCTGGGTGGCTAGTTGGTGGTGATTTCAATATAGTCCGTTCCATCGATGAAAAAATCGGTGGTTTGTATGCATCTTCATTGGCAATGCGGGAGTTTAATAATTTTATTCATGAGGCAGGTTTGACTGATATTCCTTCATCTGGATCAAAATTGTCATGGTGTAATGGTTGACAAGGATCTCAACGGATATGGGCTCGGTTAGACCGTATATTGATTGACCAAAATTTTAAAAATCAATACCCATCAGTTTCATTAGCTTATTTGGATCGGACTTCTTCAGACCATTGCCCGATGGTATTACGATCCAGTGAATTCACAAGCTTTCTCGGTCCTCGTCCATTTCGGTTTTTACGGATGTCGCGCTCTCATGAGGGTTTTCTGCCATTGGCGAACCAAATTTGGGAGGTGAATGCAACAGGTTCTCTGATGGTTTGTTTTCGGAGAAAGCTTAGGATGCTGAAGACAGCATTAAGGTCCTGGAATATTGAGGTCTTCAATCGAGTGCAACAAGAAATCAGTTTTCATAAAGACAAGTTGATTTATCTAGAAAATTCGCTGACTGAGAGTTTCTCAATGGATACTGAACATCAATTATTGAAATGTCGGAATCAATACAAAGTTTGGCTTGATAGAGAAGAAGTACTATGGAGACAGAAGTCTCACATAAAATGGCTTCAAGAGGGTGATGGTAACACAAAATTTTTCCATGCAACGGTAAAAAATAAAAAAAAATAGCCAATTGATCGACCACATGATTCTGGAAAATGGCATTGAGCTTAAATCAGTTGATGATGTTCATAAAGGTGCTGTCCAGTTTTTTCAGGAGCTTTTTACTGTATCACCCATCTCTATAGGTGAGCATGACCTTAATCTTTTGACAACAGTCATTACAGAGGAGGAAAATTTGTCACTATGTCAGTTGCCAACAATAGAAGAGGTAAAAAATGCTCTTTAATCTATCCCTAATGATAGCAGTCCTAGCCCAGATGGATTTAGTGCAAGCTTCTTTATTAATGCTTGGAGTATTATTCAAAAGGAGTCCTACGGGACTGTAGAGGAAAATTTTGTGCAGGTTTCTCTCGTCATTACGGGACTTCCACAAATATGGTTGTTGAACCTCATGCTTTTCTTGATGGTTTACGTATGTATAGGGGTCTAGGAATCGATAATATTATCGTGGAAAAGGATTCAATGGTGCTGACACAATGGGTGAGGCACGGCTCTTGTTCTTTATGGTGGCTTTGGGAATATTGGGAAGAAATTATTGAACTAATTGGTTTCCTTAATGCTTGAGTTCAACGTGTGTATCGAGAGGCCAATATGGCTGCTAATTTTCTGGCAAAAAAGGAGAATGATGGTACTTCTAGTAATATGTTTTGTGGCAATGAGACTCCAACTCTTCTCAATGGAATGTTGCGTACGATCGTTTGGAAATACCTTACCTTAGACGTTAACTTTGTTATGCTTTGGAAATTATTATATGTAATTACGGTTTTCCTCTGCCATAAGTGAGGCCTTTTCAATTAAAAAAAAAAAGGACCCAAAGTATGGTAAATGGCCACGCAATTGGGAATGACCATATAAAGTGAAAAGCGTGTTGCCTAATGGAGCTTACCATTTGGAAGATTTAGATGGTACGAAGCATATGAGGTTTATTAATGACAAATATTTAAAGAAATATGTTCTTTCCATATGAGAAAGTGAACAAATGGAAGAAAATTCCATGCATAAGTAAAATCAAGATGCTGGGCTATGTTTAAATAAAATAAGAGCAAAGTACGTTCAAATAAAATCTTTCATTATCAAATATTCTTTACAAACCAAGAGGTACAAAATACAAATGTTCTATAAGCCGAAGTTGAAAGCAGGCTATCATTGTTCTTCTATCAACTTCTAAAGATGAATATGGCATAAAATTAATAATTGATATTAATTTTGCCATATTGGGATGTAATTGTTGACATACAAAAATAACGCACAATTAAATGTTCTAAAGAATGAAGCCCAATTAGGAAATTCGAAGGATGGGCCCAAACAAGACCATGTAAAAACCCAAGACGGGTCATGTAGCGGAGGCCCATCATCGCTTAAGCCTGCGAGACTCCCAAGATCTGGGCGAGTATAGTGTCTTAATTTGTTATTTAAATCACATTTCACAATCCAAGAATCTCGGTTACAAGCAGTTAAATGATGGGAATAATGGCAGCAGTTGAAAACGGTAGTTTCTTGACAAGTCATCCATTATGGAGAAAGTGGGTAGTTACAGGGCGATGAGCAATTTTCAAACGGTTTTACAAGAGAAATTGTAAATGAGTATAAAAGAGAACATAGAAGAGGGATGAATTAAATGACTCTCAAATAGAGAATTATGTAATTTCATTTCTTTCTTCTTGTTAACTTTCAATTACTTTGCGAATTTGATGTGCTTATGCCCCTTGGAGGCATTTCGCTTCTTGTGAATTGTAATCTTCATAAATAAAGCACCCTCATTAGGACTTTGTCTCGAGAGATTGTCGTTCATTATGCAATCATCTGAACCTTCTTTTAATTGTTAGCGAGACTCAATTTCCACGCGAAACAGTTTATTGTCTGAATTATGTCTTCACCTTTTTTGTCATATTTTTATCATCAATTTTTCATTAACCAACACATCAAATCATTCATGATGATTTTTATCCAATATATTATTAGCGTCCTTTGAAATGCGAGACATTCTACTATACTTATTTATTTTATCTAAATATATGATGTGGTAAATAAGTTTTTATACACATTTCTATCTGTCTTTTTAGACGAATACTGTCATCAACAAAAAGATGTGCTGATTAATAAAATGTCAGAGAAAATATGCTATGATAAAAGAAAATTAAAGACAAAATACAATAATGAGCATATGTTAAAAAAATTTATTAAAATAAAATAGTTGTTAAACGATACATGGGAAGATATAACGTGTATCTTTATCATTTCAAGATAAAATGACTAAATTAATATAGCATAATATAAAATTATTGTAAAATATTCAAGCTCCAGATTTGTCCTATACATCCTATAAAAATTTGGGAAATTTGTTGATGGAGTACCTAACTATTACAAAAATGTGCAAATTGGTCCTGGTCCATTATTTTTAGGACTGCCGACCCTAAACTTGTGGAGGTTAGTTTATATAGATTGTTGGGTTGTGTGCATAGTTTTTATGTAATAAAATGACAACTTTATAATATATAAATTTTTATTTGGTTATTTATTTTGTGTTATTGCATTTATATGATATTGAGCATGTGAATAAAAGTGTTAATGATCAATTATGATAATATAAGTTTGATGCTTTCATTTAGAAGAATAAAGTGAGAAAACTTATATTTTGAATAAAATTGATCATTACCAATTTATGAGGGTTGGTGTTAGAAATATTACTAATTGTAATACAGTAAAGTACAGAAATAAAACGTATCGATTGATCGAGTCTCGTGACAACATGATGTCCTAAAACGAAATTGTCCGTCGATTACTGCTACGACCTCTGTGGACAATCATCTCCAAGATACAACGATCAAATAAATCAATTGTACAGCAATTACAAATGATTTTCAGAACTCTCAAGTGTACTCCAAAAAATATGTAAAATTGAGTATAATATTTTTACTGAATAAGAATATACAATTTCGTATTTGTCATCATTTTCTAATGCCTATATGTGTATTTATATAGGTAGAAAAATGATGTAACTGCATCTACCATGATCAAGTATTATTTGCAATTTTTATGGCTAGTGATAATGTTTTGTTAATATTGGACAGTTAAAAACATTCATATTTTACTGGCTAGTTGACCAATTAAATAATTCCGAAAATGATTTTAAAAAATTATTATTATTAGAATCAAGAAAGTCTAAGGCCACAATCAAAGACTTTTTAATATAATGCGTGAAGTGTGACTCAAACGCGCGACCTCTCACTCAAATTTCACACTTTTCACTAATTGGGCACTTCATCTGAATTAATTATTTCTTTTACATATTATATTTATTGTATAAATATCTAACAATCCCCCCATAAAAGAAATAAGATAAATATAAATACTATTCTGGAGTACGGTAGAAATCACGCAGGCTTAGGTGTCTATCGACTTGAACATTGGCTTTGTATATTCTATCGAGTTTGCTAACTATAGAGTGAACTATGTCTTGAACTCCATAATTATGGTTACAAACTAAGACAATAGAATACACACATGACTTCTAAAAAAATCATTGAGTTCTCACGGTTGTGTTCATTTCGGTCATGAACTTTCTCGATTTCTTTGAGTGCTCTAGAGAATTAGCCTCAATTCTCATAGGAAGCGGCTCTACTTCCACACTCAAATAGGTGCTTCTATCAAGAATACACTGTATATAAACACTCCACTAAATGTCAGCTATAGCAAGCATTAAGACCATTTGTTCATCCTCTAATCAATACAGTTGGTACTACTCATCATAGGGAGGATTTGGAATAAATTCAATATAGTGCCCTCAAAGACCACTCCAATAACTTTGTTATCCCATTGAACCTTGTCCATGGGATCTCCAATCGCAAGGTTGGATTTTTGTTATAGGTGATCTAGTTTGTAATAGGCTTTAGCCCCATTCCTCTCGATATTTTCTAAACTAACTTTCTAGCTAATCCTTTAGTTAATGGGTCAACAATATTATCACTTGAATTCACATAGTCAATAGCTATAACCCCATGCTTGAGCAGCTGATGCACAGTATTGTGCCTCCTACGAATATGTCTAGACTTTTCATTGTAGGATGAATTTTGAGCTCTTGAAATAGCTGCTTGACCATTACAATAGACATAGATAGCTAGAAGTGGTTTGGACTACAAAGGAACATCCATAAGAAAATTCCTTAACCATTCAGTCTCTTCACCTGCCTTATCCATTGCTATGAACTCTGATTCCATAGTAGATCTCGCAATGCAGGTTTGCTTAGTGGATTTCCAAGATACAGCACCACCTGCTAATGTAAATACATACCAACTTGTAGATTTACTTTCATTGGTATCGAAAATCCAATTAGCATCACAATATCTCTTAAGTACAACAGGAAATTCAGTATAATGTATTTCCCAGTCTAGAGTGTATCTCAAATACCTCAAGACTCAAACGAGAGCATCCTAACGTTCATTGTTAGGATTACTAGCATATGCTATATTAGGTCTGGTACAGTTCATGAGATACATGAGACTACCGATCACTCTAGCATATTCTAAGCAAAACACTAGGAACTGAATGTTTTCTCAAATAACAGCTTGCATCATAAAGTGTTTTAGCAGGAATAGAATTATATTGGTTGAACTTCTTAAACACTTTTTCTACATAATGTGATTGGATTAAAGTAATTCTTTCAGAATTTGTTACTATTTTAATTCCTAGAATAATATCAGCAATACCCAAATATTTCATTTCGAAGTGCTTTTTCAGAAACTGTTTGGTCTTATTAATCACATCTAAACTAGTTCTCATTATCAGCATATCATCAACATATAAGAAAATTACACACCACAATTATAATCAAATTTACTATATATGCATTTATCAGCTTCATTTATCACATAATCATTAGATGTCAAAAATGTATCAAATTTTTCATGTCATTGCTTAGGGGCTTGTTTAAGGCCATAAAGGGATTTTTTAAGTCTCCATACTTTATCATCAAGGCCTTCTACCACAATTTCCTCAGGTTGGTCCATATAAATCTCTTTTTTTAAATCTCCATATAAAAAGGTAGTCTTGACATCCATTTGATATATAATAAGATTATACAATGAAGCAATTGCAATTAACATCATAATAGAAGTAATCATAGTAACATGTGAATACGTATCAAAAAAGTCAACTCCTTTTTGTTTATAGCCTTTAGCTACAAGTCTTGTTTTAAACTTATCAATCGAACCATCAGGTTTACGTTTTTTCCTAAATATTCATCTACACCCAATGGTTTTACATCCTCGATGCAAATCTACTAATTCCCAAGTGCTATTAGATATAATGGAATCATATTCACTATTTATAGCTTCCTTCCAATACATAGAATCTGGCAAAGACATAGCTTCATCAAAGGTACTAGGATCATCCTTTACTAAGTAGGTTAGAAAATCAGGATCAAAAGAAGTAATAGTCCTAAGTCTTTTGCTTCTTCTAATTTTAGCTTTCTTACTACCGAACTTCCTTCTATAAAATTAGCCTTTGTATCCAAATCTGGTCTCTCCATACGTTCTGTCATTTTATTGTCTTCCTCATGCTAATTCTGATAATCAAATCCTCTAATAACATTTCTTTTCTTTTATGTTTCAAACCGTTTTTATACTCTTTCCAAGAAGGTGGTAATTTTTCAATTATAGCAGACACTTGAAAACCCTCACAAATTTTATATCACTCAACAATAATTTCGTGAATTATAATCTGTAATTCTTCAACTTAACTGATCACCATTCTAATGTCATCCATTTTAAAATCTATAAATTTTTCCACAACAAATTTCTTAGTTCCAACATCTTAGTGGCATATTTATTTTCTATTGAGTTCCATAATTCTTTAGCAAATTTACACGACTAGTAAATATCATATAAATCCAACGTCAAGCGATTCAGAATACAGTTTCTGCGCATATAATCCTTATATTCCCAATTAGCTAAATCTGATATTTCCTTATCAGTAGGCTTATCAGCAATTTCGAAAATGGCTTTATCAGATTCAATAGCATCAACAACTTTAAGAGTTGTCAAATAAAATCGCAACTACATTTTCCATGTGTGTGTATATAGACAGAAAAATGATGTAACTGCCTCTACCATGATCCAGTATTATTTGCAATTTTTATGGCTAGTGATAATAGGTTGTTAATACTGTACAGTTAAAAACGGTCATATTTTACTGGCTAGTTGACCCATTAAATAATTTCGAAAATGATTAAAAAATTTATTATTATTAGAATCAAGAAAGGCAAAGAGCCCAATGCACCAATCAAGGACCTTTTAATATAATGCATGAGGTGTGACTCGAACCCCTAACAAAACACAATTTTCACCAATTGGGCGCTTTATCTGAATTAATTATTTCTTTCACATATTATATTTATTGTATAAATATCTAACAGTTGGCATCTTATACTAGAAGGTTTTAGTTTTGACTATTTCAACATTTGCTTACGCGATTTGTCATTATGCACGATTGATTTAATAGTGACTGTAGTATGCTTAGAGTGTAATGAGCAAACCACGTATTGAATTTAATTCTATAACATGGCCTCTGAAAAATTAATGGGATGTTTTCTTTCTGTTTCAGTTTTGTATTTTGAGTTCTGAATTCATTTTGAGTTTTGTGTTTTGAGTGTTCATTTTGAGATTGTTGAAAAACTGTTCTTTTTGACATTTTGAAAAATTGTTTTGAAAACACCCAAAATACGTTTTGAAAATTTTGGCTTGATTATAACTGAAAATACCCAAAACAAAAAATATGTATTTTTTTGTTTTCTTTATAAATTTTTAATTTGTTTTCAAAAACGCATTTTTGAAAATAGGAAAGAGAATGTATTTTCACTGTTTTGAAAAATCGAAAACAGAAAACGACTTAAAAATGGTAAAGAGAACATGCCCTAAATTACAGTTGATCACCATGTAATTCATTTAAATCCTTGAAAGGGTTATGTTTATTTTTTTTTCATGAATTTAATGATTATTTGATTTACGAATGGTTGAGATCAATTTAATTGATCAAATATGTTGACAAGTTGGAAACTTGAGAACAAGTGAACTAGAGAAGACGAATTCATGTCAAGAATTCACTGCCCTAAAAAATGGATTGAATGACTACTTAAGTATTTGCTATTAAATGGTTATAAATCTGATCAATACTATATGTCATCTAAAAAATTAGACATGTGCAAAGAACATGTCAATTTAACGCCAATTAGTTAATGCAATCCATCAAAAAAACCATTGCTACTATGTTTATGAAAAAATGAGAATGGCTTTGTGAAAAAATGTGTGAAACTCGGTTGTACTTTTATCAAGGTTGAGGGATAACTACTACTACATATAAGTACATATTGTTCTGAATTTTCCTATCCCGCAAGTATACCAATCATGAACAAGTAATAAACTGAATGTGAGTCCATGTATCAATCACACGAAGATTAAGTATTTAGCCTAGTTTACAACTATCTTAACTCCAATCAAATACTAACACAAAATAGATAGGAGACATGTTATAATGTTAACACCCTATATTAACTAGCCTAATTAACTAATGTAACTAAGTGGTAGAAAGCCTTTACATTTACTCGATTAATTGATAAAGTACTAAAACCCCATATCCCCCATATTTATCCATCTTAACATCAATTCCATTAGTAGAAAATATTTATTTGGAGTTGAATATCAATGTTCGTATCATATAATAATCTTTCTTGAGTAGAATTAGATCTATTTTCACATATGACCCGATAATATCCATATACTATATGAGAAAAATGCAAAGATGCATTAAATCACAAGAATATTTATTTTGGATCATGCAACGTATAGACAATTCTTCCTAACTTCTATATGACCTTACAATGCTTGTTTTCACGTGCTATCTTTCGTATTCCTTCTCCCAAATGACAATAGAAAACACTCATCAATTCAATTAGTGGCCAATCAATTGAAAGCATTGAGATTCTAACAACCATTCAAATTAAATAATCTATCAAAATATAGAATTTAATATAAAGATTTTAAAACATAGGGTTCAACATTATCTTAGCATCTATAGAACTAGGAATCAATGCAACATCGATCACCCAAAATTGAAGATTGGAAAGAAAGATGGAAATTAATCTTGAATCTTGAAGTCTTTCAATGGTTCTTGATTTCTCTTCTTTAATTTACTTTTCTTTTCCAACTTCAAACAATTGCTTATAAAATAAGTAGTAATATGTGTCTTGTAATAAAAGAGTCTTCAAAGCTTTACAAAGAATATGGAATTTTATATCAAACGGTTCTCTTTTAATCTATGGAATATGTTTACTAGAGCCTCCTAGCATCCTCCTCCTTAGTTTATAGATGAAAGAACAAATCTATATGGCAAGAATTATGTCCAAAATCAGTGCCCTAATTGGGGCGATCTCACCGTATAATGAGGTGCGATTGCATGGTAGTGGCGGTTGCTCTATGAAGTTGCCGCAGGAAGGGACGTAAATGCAACTTTTAATGGCTTGCAATCACAAGCCCCTATTTTTCCTCGATTACACTTTCGTCCTCTATTTTCATCTTTCATTTATATTGAGTCCCTTCTTCTTTGCACCTGTAGTCTTTCTTATCATTCCTTAGTCTTCCACAATTGATCCGATCCAAGTTCTGAAAATTTAGAGTTAAGTCCCTAAACTTTTCCAAACATTGAATTTAGCTCACGAAACTCTTGAATCACTTCCGGTTGCCCTCTTAATACTTTCAATTGGACAATTACAATCCGATTGACCATCAATTGGTATGAATCAACTCCAATTTAAGCTTCAAAAATGCCGTTCTCAGCCATTGCATCCAAATGCATTCTATTTGGGGATTTAACCTACTATTAAGATATTTACACCTTTATCCACTTAATAAACCATAAAGAAGTAAAGAAGCCCCAAATAAGTGCATAAATATGCACTTATCATGTACAAATGAATGTATAATCTAGCCAAAGCACGAGAAAAATTTCTCCAAAATCCAATTGAATAGATTTTATTTTAAAAATTTTACGTAAATATTAAGTATATGGACCATTGCAATTCATATTAGGCGAGGACAATTGGGATGGAAGAGATGATATTACACACACACACACACACACACACACACACACACACACAAATATATATATATTACACACACACACACACACACACACACACAAAAAGGAGAGAAATAAAGAGAACAATAAATAGAAATATCTCATCTAAGATCAAGAGGGACATTTTTTTGGTCTAGTCTATGTTTTCCTTAAAATAAAATTTGTGTTCGGTATAAATTCATCTTAAAATATGGTCATTCACTATTGCAGATTGAGTGTAGTGCTCTTTCGTTAAAACGTCCTTGACAACATAGAATTTATTGTCTGTATTGACAAGGTATATTAAGGTGCCTAATTGGACTTGATACCATCGACAACTTAATTTGCTTAGTTTGCCGAAAAAAGTTGTTAATAATGTCTAGATTGTTCACAATTTGTGAAAAGGAAATAGCGAATATGACAATACTTTTGTCTAGAAAACACATCTTTAATAGAATTGACAATTTTATTATTATTACTTTTTTTTTTTTTTGAAAAAGTAGGTATTATTAGAAAACCAAAAGTAATGGACACAATTCACTCTCTCCAAAAGTGACATTTTCATGTAATTTCCTTTTCACAAATTAAAATGATATTTCGAAGAGAACTCATATAAAAAATACATTTTTTCCAGATGCACACATATGTAAGCATCACAAAGAGCTATTAAACCAAATATTTTGTGCCAGAATCCAGGATTGGAGTTCAGTTAGAGCGGTCGTTGATCTTCAACGGTGAACAACCGTTAATATTTAATTAATTAATATTAAAAATTCTTCAATTTATATGTAAATGTACTAAAACGTAAAAATCATAGACATGCAAAATATAATTCAATAGGGTTGGACGATCAATGTACGTAGTCTCTTACCAGAACATATCATGGTCAATTTAATATTAAAATTAATTAAACATGCATTATATATTAACGAAATCAATTAAAACTGGTTCCTATTGAACAATCAAAATTGTTCAAATTACTTTTAACTTGAAAAATTCTCTAATAATAGTTTAAGTAGAAACTAGGTAGGGTTTTTTCTTGAATTATTTATCACAAATCACAGTCATAACTCATAACACATAAATGATAAATCAAAAAATGAATTAAAAGAACAAAAAAAAAAAAAAAGAGTCAAGAGAGGCAGAGGCTCACTGCTCACGAATTACTAAGATTGGAGATGCTTGGCATTAGCGGTGACTCAATGATAGGCGGCTGCAGGTAAAGGCAAGGGGCTGAGTGGTGATCGACGAGTGCACAAGCAGTGGGAGGGAAAAAGGTCAGTAGGGTTAGCCTTTCTTGAATTTGGAATTCGTTAGATTAGGAATTTAGGATAATGAATTTGTAATTGTGGAAATTACACCCAACCAGATTTTTTAAGATTCAATTTGAAAAATCAGATCTAAAGTTTTTTATACAAACATCGGATATTTATAATATTCAATATCCTCTATATTCTCATTCTAAATCATATCTACCCAAACCCTAAAATCTCTAAATCATAAATCACAACCCACTTCTTCCTTCTCTTCGATGGCTCCGACGACCCTGTCAGCACCACCTGACGCACTACTGCACACGACCTTACGCAATGGCGCCTCACGACGGTAGAACCACAACTGATTCATCGTGTGTAGAACCACCGGAACATCGTCGCCGCTGCAGTATCCACCCATTCTTTCTCTTTATCACATGAAAGACTACCGCCGAAGACCACCGTGCAAATCCATTATTTTTTTTCCTTTTTTTAAAAAAAAAATTGAGCGATGCCGTGAATGACGGTTCTAGTGGTACTGTAGAGCAGTAATGGTAGTGGTGATCGTGGTGTTGGTTTTGCAATTGTGGTGGTTGTATTGTTGTATGCAGTAGGTGCAGTACTGTGTGGAATGGTTTGGTATTGTGGGTGCAATGGGGCACAGTGTTGTGTGTGCGGTGGCATTGAGTCGTGGTAGTGGCTCTGGCGGTGGTGTTGTGGTTGCTATAGTGGTGATGTAGTTGTTGTGGTAGGTTGTGTAGTGGTGTTGTAGTTTATGGGGTGGTGATGTTTGCGGTCCGGTGTGGCCGTGGTGGTGGTCAATGCAATGATGTGGTTGCTGTGGTGGGTTTAGGTTGTGTGTGGTGGTGTAATGTTATTGTGGTGGTGATCTTAGCATTTTGGTGTGTCGATGGCGGCGATGGTCGTGATGGTGGTCGTTGTGGGGGTATGGGTGTTTGTTACTAAGTATTTAATTGATTGTGACCAATTATTTGTTTGATTGTGACTAATAAATAAAATATGACATAAAAATGTGATTGTGACTCACAAATTGTGATCAAGAAATAACTTATGATTAATTAATTTGATAATTTGTGACTGTTAAATAAGTTGTGACTTATTGATTTGTGACCGATATATAAATTATGGCCTATAAATTTTTTGATTTGTGACCTATAAAATTTTTAATTTGTGACCAAAAAATAATTTTTTACCAATTAATTCAATAATTTGTGATTAAATTGTATAAAATTTTGACTTTAATATATTTAATTAATTATTTCATAAATAAAATTTAATATATCTTATTTTTGAAATTTCAAACTTGTTTCTTAGCTTGGAAATAGGTTATGGTTAACCTCTTATATATGAAAGTTTCCCTTTCTAATTTCATTTCAATTCAGTCCGTTCCAAGCAGCTTATTGGATTTGGGCCTAATTTAAAAAAAAAAGAAAAAAGAAAAAACCAATAGGGCTTAAAGAAAAAAGTAGAGGTATCAATCCGGGTGGTCCGGGTCGGGTCGGTCCGCCAACATGTGAGCCCGGTAACGGCCCGCGCGAAAAAAAGCCCGCCCGCTGCGGGTTCCGGGCCGGTTACGGGTCGGCCCACAATTTTGGACTACAACCCAGGCCGGCCCGCTGACCCATCCAGGTCGAGCCCGCGCGGGTCACGGGTCGCGCGGGTCGCTGTTCGTTCCAGTTTGGCCCGTATAATTGTATAAATAAAATTATAAAAATATAGAATTTTTCATATTTATAGCAAAAAATATTTTTTTTTTGTTAAATGTAAACTAAGAATTGAACAAAATGATAAATTCATAATTATATCAAGAAATTTTTACAAAGAATTCAAATTTAATATTACATGAATTATTTATAACTTTACAAACTTAAATTTAACTTAAACAAATAACAACTATATCAAAATGCATGTCTAATTATTATTATCAAATATTTATAGTATAAGTACATCCCAACTAGGTTGACACCTACTTAACTATAATTTAGTTGTTCAAAAATTATATTTTTGTTTTCCAATCAATTTTCAGGAATTGCAAGATTTTTGAAATCTTCAGCAATATCATCAATAAGTTTATCTTGTATCATTCGATCCGCGAATATCCAATCTTTCATGCATATGAGAGCTTCCAAAATATTTTCTTTAAGTCTAGATCTTCTTTCGTCCAATACCGAGAAGAAAGAAATATAATCAAGATGATGATGATATTTGCAATTGAATAATTGTAATTGTAGTAAGGTAATAACAAGTATGAACTATGAAGTATAAATGTATAATAACTAATGAGAGGCAGAGAGGGTATTGTAAAAATAATTGTAAGAATAAATTAGAATTTATAGATGAAGGGGATGATATTACCGCTAGAAAATTTATATTACCATTAGTTAAAATTTTAAAAAAAAATTAAAAATTAAAAAATAATTGAATTTTTTTTATTTTTATTTTTTCAATTTTTTTTGTTTGGCTCTCTCCCTTTTTTTTTTTTTTTTTAATTTTTGTTTTATTTTGTTTTTCTATTTTTTTATGTGGGATTCTAATACGCCCCCGTGTGCAACCGGCGTGGACCATATCCCGCGGTTACACCTCCTTGGCCGTGAACCACCCGCACGGTAAATTGGGCCGTGGTTCCGATGTTAGAAATTCATGGTGGCCCGTCCGTCTTGACACCTCTAGAAAAAAGGCCAATCTACTAACATGTCTTCTTCCTTCTTCCACCGACCTGCCGCCTGTGATTCAATTTTAGACTTCAAGCTTCCTCCCGATAGTGACTGCAACTTCGGCAGATCTAACACGCGAGACCGTGCCCCCTCGCCGGGTGCTGGATCCCCTACTGTTTTGTGCATGTCTGGCTGACCATGAAAATCTTGCTTATAAGTACTTATAAGTAAGTCTTAAAATTAAAAAAAAATACTTTAAAGTGTGTTTGATGGATATTATTTTGGAAAAATGTATTTTGAAATAGTAGATTGATGGAGAATGTGTGGTTGAAAAAGAAGGAAAAGTTAATGTGATGGAAAATATTATTTTAATGAAGAATGTATGGTTGAAAATGAGTAGAAGAACGAAAATGAAAATTTTAATGGGTACCAAACAGGGGCTAATTCATAAAACTTGAAAGTAAATAAATTATTTATTGTGAAAGTAATCTTGATCTATCTTAATCTTACTATTAAATTAAGTAATTTTCAACTTTCCAGTTTTCGCCTCCGACCCTAGTTTATTTTTTTTTTATTTTTTTTTTTATCAAAATGTAATTTCCCAAAATTTTCTTAAATATGGTCATTCACTCACAAAAAATAAGTTGTGTAGTCTTATTAAAATATCTTTTGTGCAAATTTAACAAGATTTTTGATAATATAGAATTTATTGTCTACATTGAGAAGAAATATTTTGGTTTTTAAATGGACTAAAAACTCATATCAACTTTATATACTTTGTTGAGAATGTCTGAATAGTTTGAAATTCGTGTAAAAAATTAGAGAATTTGGTAATACTTTCAAAAAGAAAATGGTATATTTTGAATAATTAATAGAAAACTTGAAAAAATGAACACTTTTTCAAAATCGTGAAGTGTTGGATAAATTTGAGTTTCTCACTGTTAAAAGTAACGTCTACGTGTATTTTTTCTCAAATTAAATTTTTACCAAAACTAATCTAAAATAAGAAAAATGAATATTTCTAGCTAGATATACACACGGACGTTTATTATATGACAGTCACAAAAAGGTGTGTTTTTTTTTTAATATGACAATGTAAATTGTTCTTATTTACATATAAAGACGTAGTAAATCATAGTTATCAATTCTGACCCGTCCCATAGATTCGGCCAAAACACTGAATTAATGGTTAAACTGAACCGAAAAATCGAATATATATATATTTATCCACCAATGAATTAATGTGCCAACTCATCGGTGCTTAGGATAAGATGAGCACCGGTGCTCATTAGATCACTTCTGTATATATATATATATATATATATATATATATAAGTTGCATTAACTAATTTATGTTAACGTTAAGTAAAATTTTTTACTTAAAAAGAAAGAAAAATAAGTTATTAAAATGAAAAATTTTGTTAGAAAAGCTGTTCACTTTATGGTACTGTGGATAGAAATTAAAAAAGTTCACGCCATTTTTGATAGTTGTCGTAAATAAGTCCAAACGCAAAGGGCATGGTTTCTCTGTCGCTTTCCAAACTCAGTCAAAAGAGAATTTTATTAGTATCATAAAAATGCTAAAGCTTTTTCCTCAACGTTGGTCCCTGCCTTTCAAACGTTCGTGTATTCAAACACTCGAGTCGAGGTACATAATTCGAGTAGGCAAAACTCCTCGATTCAAATCTCGTTAGATTGCTTATTAAAACTTATAAAGCAAAAGACTTTTGATTAAGATTGAACACATCTTGTATATCCTTTCGTCGAAAATAAGATTTACCTATGTTTGATTCAGTTTAAAAAATAAATTAAAATTTAAGTCAAAATCAACAATTAATTTTAATCACATGTGAAGGAACCCGCAACTTTTCGACCATACATTTCACCAAACAAGGCCTTAGAATATTATATAATGGTTAATATATTTTCAAGTGTTAGACGAAAAATATTTGATCAAAAAATGAAGTTGTTCATGTGAAGGGATGTGTTGAAAAAATGATAGTTAAACGTGATCTCTTTCTACCCGTTTAAACTTTTACGTGACACGAGATTAACACATGTGAAGATTTGAACACTAAATTCAAATAAATAAATGTATTATCTTTCTAATAGCTTAACCTTCCAAAACAGGTCGTACAACAAATTCGTCTCTCTATATATATTAGTGTGTTTGTATATATATGTATAGTTATATAGACACACACTTAGACTCCTAGAATTTTTACGCTCAAACCCCACTCTCTTAACCTAGTCATCACCCCAATTAGTTTCTTCTCTTCCAATATCTCTAGCCTTTTCCAACAGAAGCTTATCCGAACATTTGCGGTACGTCATCGAACCTTAACTTTATCTATGTTGCGACTGATCTATATCATCACGCTCTCTGGTTCTGTTTTTGGTCGAACAATGTTTTCATGTTAAAATCTTTAAAGTTCTGTAAATTTTCAGTATATTTGGTAAGCAGTATGGACGAAGTTTTTGGGACAGTTAATTATTTGACAGTGGGATTTTGTTCGTGCAACAATTTGATTTTTCTTAGGATTCTTAATTTTCTTAATGTTGCTCGTGCTTGTTCATGTTGTTGCTTTTGTTGTCCTCATGATGATAGAAAATGCCAATTTTATTCTGTCGATGAATAAAATATTATTCTAATTCATGAAAAGCTGTGTTATTCCTTTTATTCTCTGGATTTTCTGTAAATTGTCAGATCCAAGATAAATGGTGAAAATCTTATATTACTTATTGTGTTTTGTGGCAGAAAATGAAGTGATAATTCTCCATTTGCTGAAGTTTACTCAGTTTTCGGGGTTTTCTTTAAGCTCCATCTGATACAAAAAATTTATACCGGGAGAGAGAAACTTTTGATCAGTTGAAAATGGCCAAAAAAGGGCTGAAAAGATACAGATTTTTCTTCATGTTTGTGTTCATTTTTATGTTCTTGAATCTGTATGCATGCAAAGGATTTGAAGTTGAGCTACTTTTGTCCTTTAAAGCTTCAATTAATGATCCGTTGGAGTCTCTGAGCAGCTGGAATTCCTCTCTCTCTTTCTGCAAATGGATTGGAGTTACCTGTTATGATTGGTCCCATTTAGCGAAAATCGAGCTTCCCGGGAAGAATTTGTCTGGAAAAATTTCAGAGAAGATTTTCCAGTTGCCATATATTCAGAATATTGATCTTTCCAGCAACCAGTTCGTTGGGGAAATTCCCGGGAATTTGTTGTCGTGTTTATCACTCAGGAATCTCAATCTAAGCAATAATAATTTGACCGGTCCAATTCCAGGAGGCATATCCCTTCCACTTCTTGAAACATTGGATCTCTCCAACAATATGCTTTCAGGAAAAATCCCAGAAGAAATTGGACTTTTTTCAGGCCTTAAAGTTCTTGATTTTGGTGGGAACATTTTGACAGGAAAAATTCCCCAGTCCATTACAAATATGACAAAATTAGAGGTCTTGACTTTGGCATCAAATCAACTGACTGGGGAAATTCAAGGAGAATTAGGGTTCATGAAGAGTTTGAGATGGATTTATTTGGGATATAACAATTTCTCTGGTGGAATTCCCAAGGAAATTGGTGAATTAACTTCCTTGAATCATCTTGATCTTGTTTACAACAATCTGACAGGTGAAATCCCTTCATCTTTAGGTAATCTAACCAATCTTCGGTACCTTTTCCTCTACTTCAATAAATTCACTGGTCCAATTCCAAGATCCATTTTCAATCTCAAGAAATTAGTTTCACTTGATTTAAGTGTGAATTTCTTGTCAAGTGAAATTCCTGAACTGGTTATACAGTTGCAAAATCTGGAAGTTCTCCATTTGTTTTCCAACAATTTTACCGGTAAAATTCCGAACTCTTTAACTTCTTTGCCTCACCTTCAAGTTCTGCAGTTGTGGTCGAATAAACTTTCTGGGGAAATACCTAAAGACCTTGGGAAGTATAATAACCTCACTGTATTAGACCTTTCGTCGAATAACCTAACAGGAAAAATCCCGGGAAATCTTTGTTCTTCCGGTCACCTTTTTAAGCTAATCCTCTTTTCAAATTCCCTGGAAGGTGAAATTCCGAAGAGTTTAAGCAGTTGCAGAACTTTACAACGCATCCGCCTTCAGAACAACCAGCTCTCCGGTGAATTGTCCCCTGAATTTACCAGCCTCCCTCTTGTTTACTTTCTCGATATTTCCGGGAACGATCTCTTTGGCTCAATTGGTGAAAGGAAATGGGATATGCCAGAACTTCAAATGCTAAGCCTGGCAAGAAATAGATTTTCGGGGCACTTGCCAGATTCCTTCGGCAGCAAAAACATTGAAAACCTGGATTTATCAGGAAATAATCTTTCAGGAAGCATCCCTCAAGGTTTTGGGAAATTTTCAGAACTTATGGCACTGAAATTAAGTGAAAACAAGCTCTCAGGTAACATTCCTGATGATTTATCTTTATGCAAAAAGCTTGTGAATTTAGACCTCAGCCATAATCAGCTTACAGGGGGAATTCCTATTAGTCTTTCTGAAATGCCAGTTCTTAGCCAGCTAGATCTGTCTGTAAACCAGTTATCAGGCGAAATTCCCTCAAATTTAGGCAAGGTGCAATCACTTGTTCAAGTAAATATTTCCTACAACAATTTTTATGGAAGTTTACCCTCCACCGGGGCATTTATTGCCATCAGTTCTTCCGCGGTGGCCGGAAACAGTCTCTGCGGAGAAACAAGTGGTTTGCCAACATGTTCCAGTGTTATAAATCGGGTTCCCAGGTTTTTGTTGGTCTGTCTTCTTGTTTCCTCTGTGGTTGTTGTTCTTGCCATTTCCTTTGCAGTTTTCATTCGTCAAAGAAAGAAAGTCGAGTTGAAGAGAATTGAAACTGAAGATGGAACTTGGGAATTACAGTTTTTGAATTCCAGGATTTCGAAATCAATAACTATCGAGGATATTGTTTCATCTATGAAGGAAGAAAATCTCATTTCCAGGGGAAAGAATGGAGTTTCATACAAAGGAAAATCATCCACAAACAACATTCATTTCTTGGCCAAGGAAATCACTTCATTTTCAACCAAGTCTTCGATAGATATAACAGAATTATGTAACCTTAAACATCTAAACATTGTGAAACTACTTGCGATATGTCGGTCAGAAAAGCTTGGAATTTTAGTTTATGAATATATTGAAGGCAAGGATTTGCATGAAGCCCTTCCAGGCCTGAGTTGGGAAAGAAGACATAAAGTTGCCATTGGAATTGCTAAAGCTCTTCGATATTTGCACTGTTATTGTTCAACAGGTATCCTGGCAGGTGATCTTTCGCCTCAAAAAATAATCGTCGATGAAAATGATGAAGCCCGCCTGCGATTGAGTATTCTGGGACTCGTTTATGCTGATAACAAGAGTTTCATTTCTTCTGTCTACCTTGCTCCAGGTACATAACACTAGACATTATAATGAGTAAGCTTCTTTTTCTTTTTTAACGCTGTCGAGTGTGCTATTAAGGTACACACTTAATGTTTCAATTCTTAAAAAGTTTAAAATTACTATTGAATAAGATGAAAGTTTTATCATTTATCCTAAATTATTTTGTAAATATTCTGAAATTGCAAGTTCTGTTAATAAATTAAAAAAGTGTAAATTGTGGAAGAACAGGACTAGAGCATGATTATTTCTTTTAGAATGAATCCAATGTTGCCATTGGTTCTTTATGGGCTCAACCTTTGATGGTGAAGGTCCCTTAAGCAGACAAATTTAATCAAAGCTATCGTGAAAATTTCTCACTTTTTACTTTACAAGTACAGATATAGATACAGGGATCTGCATTTAAATTTAAGAAAAATAATATTGTCATTTTACTTTTCGTGTGTATCAAAAAGTTTGATAAATCATTGTTTAAATTAATTCTTGAAAAATCATCTTTTTTCTTTTTCCATATAATCATGTCCATGCACGTATAATAAATTATGTCTTATAATGATCTACAGAAACTCGAGCATCCAAGGGCATAACAGAAAAGAGTGAAATCTATGGATATGGCCTTGTTCTGATACAACTTCTGACTGGAAAATCTCCGGCGGACGACTCGGGGTTCGGAATCCACCAAAGCATTGTTGAATGGGCTAGATATTGCTACTCGGATTGCCATCTTGAAATGTGGGTTGATCCAACCATCAAGAATCATGCAGTGATGAATAATCAGAATCAAATTGTTGAGATAATGAATCTTGCCCTTCAATGCACCGCAACTGAGCCTGCAGCCAGGCCCTGTGCAATACATATAGTCAAAACCCTAGAATCTTCTTTGAAATCAAGTTCTTGTGGACTTGAACTTATTTCTACCAATGTGTAGTTTTGTGGGTGTTTTTTTTTTTTTTTTTTGGTTTTGACCTAATGATATTTTATATTTTCGGCCTTTCATTAACCTTTTTTCTTTGATCTTTTTCTGTATAAGGGTCAAGTTGAATGTTGTTTTGATCAGAGTAGTCTCAGCAACAGTGGCCTAAATTCTCCGTTAGTGTTGAGAAACTGAATCTCTTTATTAATACTGAGTATATAAATATTGTAGACAAAATGGGATTTTAATATATGAATTACAACCTTTATTATGGACTTAAAACTGAACATGTTACTTCATTCTCTTTCTGTCGGTGTTATGATTGAATTGGAAGATTCGTTTTGTTTGAAAATACGATTAATTTCTTTAATGCCTAATACGAGGAGTTTCTATAAATGGTTAGTAATAAAATTTTAATTAAAGATCATTTGAGATTCCGTCACTCGCTATCAACCAAACTAGGGGTGGACTGGCAGCCGACTCCCTTGTTGGCTGCCACATCAGGTCATCTCGGCTCGGTCAATGTATCGCTTGCATTTGCATTGAAACGAGTCTCAAGTTGACTTATTTTATTAATTTCATAAAAACAAAACAAAAAACACAAGCTGACTCGTGGGTCAGCTCGAGCTCGACTCATGTCAACACGAGCCAAAGGGCCGAGCTAGGCCTTGTTTGTGGGACACTAGTCAAGCTCGTATCTAATTATCTAATCTTCGGGGGAGATAAAATATATAGGGTAGGTCAGAGAAAAATATTACATATATATTTTCGCTTCTTTGATTTTATATATTTTTAGAGTGCATTCTTTTGCTTTTAGCAAAAAATGCAAAGACTAATAATTAGATTAAATGATCTAGGATCAATTAGACAAGATCTAATTAATAAAGCTTGAAAAATATATGTCCGATTAGGTCCCCCATGATAGCTCTATAAAATCTTAGACTCAATTGCAATTATTGTGAAAGTTTAGACTTAATTGTAATTATAACTAAAGTTCAGGAACTACACTTACAATTAAAATCAATTAGGGCCTAATTAAATTTGAACATGAATTGAGACTCTTTCATCAATATATACAGATGAAGATGGGAGCCTAGGAGAACACACAGATCACTAGGCGTCGATTTTGGCTAAAGGGAAAAAAAATGGTTTTCTTGCTCCGTATAATCTAGAATTAAGTTTTTGATTTAATTGAAAAGGTGTCCACATGCGTATAGCATATATTTCAAAGAATACCATAGAAGGCTTGAATGTTAAGAATGCCAAGTTCGTGAATCAAAAACTGGAGGTTCATGATTCAGATTCAATCAAGAGATTGAATATCGGTTTAGGTATGACTCTGAATTTATGTTTCTTGATTATAGCATACACGAGCATATATTAAAGATCCCGATTGATTAAATTAAAGAAAAATTACTTTATGACTAATTCTTATTCCAATTTCCAATATTTTCTACTCTCTCGCTGCCTAAGAGCATCTCCAATAGACTTTCTATTTTTAAAGAGTATATTTTATCATTTGAAGAGCATTTAGAGAGTTAAAATTTTGAACTTTGAAGTACTTCAACAAACTCTTTATATTTAATACTTAATTTTACTATCGTCAAAAACTATTTATTATTTTTGATATTCTTTTATTTTAACTAACTTTTCTTTAGATTATTTTATTATTTTCCTATATTGAAAATTGAAACACTTTGAATGCATTTAATTATAGAGAGTGGGTTTGGTCCTCGAAAACTCACTCTCTGAATTAAAATGTTAATTTAAAGAGTCTCTTACAACATCATTTTAAATGTTGATTATTTAAAATAGAGAGTATCTCATATTTAAATAGTCACTTGGAGATGTTCTAACCATCTTACCTATTAGCAATCATTAATAGAAGTATAAGTTTATTATGTAGATGCATTCAACTAATTAAACTTTAAATAATTGATGATCTGAATTTAAAGGCTTCTTCTACTCCGATACCAAATTAAATTATTAATATCAAAGACGAGCTTAGTATATTTGTTTTATATTTATATAACCAACATGCCATATGTGAAATATTTCTTACTAATTTTTGCGTTAACCGTGAGATTTTGTTTAATTTGGAGTTCCATTTTAAAAGGCTGACTTTCATAAAATGGATAGCTTGCATAATTCTAATATATTCCATACTTAAATGATGCATGATTCTCATTCAACGATCTATCAATGTTGTCCTTGTCGGGGAGGTCAAACCAATGACCTATGGAAGTCGGGGGCTCGTCCCCTTAATTATGTGCAAGGAATTGCCCTCGTGATGAGCTATTTGAAGGAATCTTTCATTTCCAAACCTCTCCTAGTAGGGAGGAGATACTACATAGAGCTCTATTTTATCCATAAGAAAAGAGAGAAGGCTTGGTAGGAGTGCCTTTCACCCTCCCCCAGTTCCGGTTCAGGACACAAGGATCTCTTGAAGCGTGAATCCCAACAGCGCCATCGTGAACAGCCCTGGGGGTTGGAAATTTCCAAGATAATTTTTTTGGTGCATAGATGTATGTTTGTAATGCAGTATTTACGCGATTTCATATTATAATGTACAGTATATTGGTTTCTTTTATTTTTTAATACCAGAGTTTTGTCCAATTCTCTCTACTATAAAAGCCTTCAAATTCCAGTAGTAGCTGCTTTTTCACACTGTAATGCTTTACATACATTAGAACAAGGAATACAACCAATTAAATGGTCCCAACTCCCAAATCAAGAACAGGCAGTACTTAAAGTCAACAGCTAAAGCCAAAAGATTGTATTGCTGAAAGGGGACCATTAATTGTGCACCGTGTCTGATGGCTTTGATCAAGCTCTTTGTCCCTTCCTTCAACAGTCTTTCAAATAAAAAAGACCGCAAAAACTCCCTATTCCAATTTTCATTTGAAATAGCTCTCAGATTTTTTTGAGTTCTTATTTTATACTTTATTTATTTGTTTTATAATGATGAGTGCCATTTCCACATAGATTTTATAATAATGCTAAATGTACATTTAATCCCTTTCAAAAACTCGTGAGCGAAAAAAAAGTGGGGTTTTTTTAAAACTGTCTGATGGTGTGTTACCACGTGACACAATGTTAACAATGATGATATAAATATGGTGTACATGTAACATGATTGTAGTTTTTAGGGGTTTCTATGTTCCAATATGAAGTTTGAAATAAAATACTTCTTTCAATCGTGTATCTTCGATTAATGCTACATATTATTTTTAAAATTACCTTAAAATAACATAAATATAACTCATTTTGACGATTTCAGAGTCATTTACTCATTTGTCAATTTTTATTTTTTGTAATTCATAGCATAAACAAGATAAGGACATAAAATCATTAGATTTGAAGCGGCTTTCATGCTCAGTTGCTTTGATTGTACAATTAATAATTTCCAATCATGATTTTATTTGAATATTATGAGTGAAAGTCGATGGCATGTGGTTATAATCACTTAATATTGACAAGCTATTATTAGGACAAGCTGCAGAACTGCATAAAAGGAGACTTCATTGATGAGGCATAATTTAGGCTACACTTCTTGTGCAAGTCCTACACATGTAGACTCATTTCAATATAGCATTAAGACACAAAATTTTACTCATCTTTATTTGTTTTTCTATTACTTATGAATTAATTTGCTAATAGTTTAAATCCCATGTTAAAAAGTATTGACCACAAATATGATAAGTAAAAAATATTCAATATCCAAGAAATGCATTTGTCTCGATCCGAAATTATACTAGTACATTATAAGTGTCCAATGCCTCGAAGCATAGAATGTTATTTCTTCTTCCTCTAGAATGAAAGAATTGGTTCAACAACTTCAAGATTCTTTCTCATTATAATTTTTAGCTATCTTGATCATTATACAAAGAATTGTGTACCATTAGTTTCATCATTGTGCAACAAATAATAGAGTTGAAATTAGGTTAAAATAAAAAATGCAAAATCCTGGAAAGGGATACTTTCCAACCAGAGCTTGCCGACCTTTTCTTTCTGCATTTTAATGATGGTGCTTCACATTTTCCCTCCCAGACCCATTATTTTTCCTCTTCCTAATGAAAAAAATTGAGAATTGTAACAATGACCATATTCACTTTTTCATTCGTACAGATAGAAGATTCCATTCATAAGGATGAGTCTAAACATAATAAGTATAAACCAGCAAACATAGAAAAAGATCAAACAGCCAAGATTTGCTTTCATGGATTTTATTTTATTTTCAAGTTTTGATATCAAAAGATTCAAGATTATCTTAATCATATTTTTCTTGGAGACCATGCAAAAGGGTTCTTCTTTCTGTTCAAAAAGTTTCTTTTTCCTCCCAATATTCAGAAAAGAAGTTCTTTTAATCAAGAGTAACAGAAAAGAAAAGAAAAAAAGAAAAAAAAAATCAGGTCTTGTCTCCTGTTTTTCCCCTACTTTTGGTGCAATTTGTGCAGATCGTGCATGCTAAAATACATTTTTTCATGATTGATTCTTTCATTTGAGACAACTAGTTTTGTTTAAGATTTTCTATAATCATGATGATCATCGAATACACGTGCAAACAGGTCCATATGAGTACTTGACACCAACCCACATTAGTAGATAATTTGACCAGTGCACTTGTATTAATTTTGACTGATGCGAGGATTTAGAAAAAGGAAATATTTGAAGTAATGGAAGCCCATAAGGTGTCAAAATAAGTGATTATATATATATATATATATATATATATATATATATATATATATATATATATATAATGGATGTTTGACTCTACGGGCATGTCTGGGAGAGCTCTTTATCTCAATGATGGGACCCACCAGCTGCAACAAACGGCTCCAGAATCAACTATTTGGATGCAAAACAACTCACCCAGACAGGTTCTACATTCTTATGAAAAGTAACTTCTTCAGTATAGTAAAAACAAAAGAGAGATATAATGTTACCATTGTGACTTGATCCTCAAAAGGGGCACAAATAACCTTCAAGTACCGTTCCATCTTTAAAGTTGTTAAAATGGATAATGTTGCTCTCCCTTATCTGCATCGGCTCATCTCCCTTTTCAGCTCATCCTCCTTATCAACTCAGCAATGCCGTCTCATTTATCAGCTAGAACATAAGGCAGCACACTTATCAAGCCAGGTGTCCTGCCACCTCGTGTATTGCACATGGTTAGGTAGAATAATATTCCTTTTGTTGGATAGTTTGTTAGGAGGACTCTTTACTCTTTTACCCCTTTGTTCATTCTATATATTTTGCCTCTTGTATTGGTGTTTATTTTAAGAAATGAATTACCGATTCAATCCGTAATATATCAGTCTTCTTCATCTCCATATTAATCTCATTGTCATACATGGTATCAGAGCATGACTACCATTGCTGGAAATAACTCTGCTGGTAGTGAAAATGCAGCTCCAATTCCTTCCCTTGCTGCTGAATTCTCTGAGCAATACAAGTTAGAAAACTCACACAACCCTGGAGCCATTTTGGTCACTGAATTGTTAACCACAGACAATTACCCCACCTGGTCAAGAGCACTCAGGGCAAAGAACAAGCTAGGATTTATCAATGGAACTTTGCTCTAACCTGAACCAACCGGTGACTCTTTTGATCCATGGGAAAGATGCAATAACATGGTCGTTTCCTGGATCCAAAATGCTATATCCCCATCACTCAGATCCAGTGTTTCCTTCATGGATGAGGCGAATGAAATCTAGACAGAACTTAACGATGTTTCTACCAGCAAAATGGACCCAGAATATACGAACTAAACAAGGCGCTGGCTGATCTGGAGCAGAAGAATGACCCTGTAAGTGTTTCCTATGGTAAGCTGAAAACAATCTGGGATGAACTCTCTGTCTATGACCCTATCCCAGAATGCAGCTGTGGCTAATTGAAGGTGCTAGTTGATAGACATCAACGTGACTGTGTAATAAAATTTCTGATAGGCCTGAATGAAGCTTATGACAACACTAGAGTACAAGTCATGATGCTTGATCCACTCCCACCTATTAACAAGGTATTTTCTTACATACAACAGCAGGAGAGGCAAAAACAACTTACCTCTACTGCTGTTAACAATGAAAGTATTGCTATGGCTTCCAGAAAGTTCTATGGCAACAGTAGATCACTTAACTATGGAAAGCATAATGCAGCAGGTAAAAGGGACAAATCATATTGTACCTTTTGTAAAATTCCCGGGCACACCTTAGACAAATGTTTCAAAGCAGGGAATGCTGAGGCTCCTATGTGTATTGCAACGTGATTGGACATACAATGGAGAAGTGTTTTAAACTAAATGGTTATCCCCCAAACCATAAACTATACAAAGGATAGAGAAGAGAATGGACTTTTGCAAACCAGACAAGTGTGTTGCTGGAGGAAAGTGAGAAGCCAATTTCCTTAACCAAGGGACAATATAAGGAATTCTTTGCCTTGATTCGACCCAAGGATAATGTACAACCCATTCACTATGTCAATTATGTGCAGACTATTGACCGTTCGAAAACTAAACCATCATCTGATTTATCTGGTAAGGTTATTTGTCTATCTGCTCAACCCACACACATTCAATTCACTAGCACTCCATGGATCATTGACACAAGTGCTACAGATCATATGATCTGTAGCACCAAGTTCTACACCTCCATTAAGTCAGAAATCTGCCTCTCAGTTAAATTACCCACTGGTGAAACTGTCCCAGCTACACACTCTGGTGAAGTAAAAATCACAGATTCACTAGCCTTGAATGATGTATTATGTGTTCCTAACTTTTGCTTCAATCTATTATATGTTAAGAAATTAACACAGCAAATGACCTGCTGCCTTGTTTTTTTGTTAACGCTTGCTACCTACAGGACCTTTTATCTTGGAGGACGATTGGGAAGGGTAAATCATGGTGCGGCTTATATCGACTCACTCTCCACAAAGTTCCACCTACAGCCCTAATGACCGCCCTATCATCACTTAACCTTAGACAATCTTTTGCTGCAACTTCTGTTTCTGCTTTTAATTCTGATGTTCAGCCACACTGTAGCACTTTTGTTTAGGACACATATCAGATGCTAGAATGAAGATTATTTCAGATAAATGTGTTGTTTCTCATTACAAGAAAGGTAGCAGAATTCCATGTTTTATCTGCTCATTAGCCAAGAAACACAGAAATCATTTTCCAATAAGCACACATAAGACTAAACAGATCTTCGAACTTATCCATTGTAACATATGGGCTCCTTGCCCCACCAGTGCACATGATGGCTCTAAGCATTTTCTTTCCATTGTGGATGACTTTTCACAAGCCGTTTGGGTGTATATGCTAAGAAGAAAATCTGATGTAAACCATTCTATAAAGGCATTTATTCAAATGATAGAAAATCAATTCCAAACCTTAGTTAAAATTTTAAGAAGTGAAAATGGACCTGAGTTTAAATTGACTTATTTCTACAATCTAAAAGGGATCATTCACCAGAAAAGTTGTGTTGAAACCCCTCAACAAAATGGTATAATTGAGAGAAAACATCAACATCTAATGAATGTTGCAAGAGCTCTAAAATACCAGTCAGGACTGCCTTTATTTTACTAGAATGAATTTATCCTCACAGCCACCTACCCGATAAACAGAACACATACACCACTGCTACAGAACACATACACCATTGCTATAGAACAAAATACCATTTGAAGTATTATTCCAGTCTGCACCTACATATTCCCACCTTCGAATTTTTGGGTGCCTTTGTTATGCCTCCACATTAACACATGGGAGAAGAAAGTTTGACCCTAGAGGACGTCAATGTATCTTCTTAGGATACCCTTTTGGAGTTAAGGGATACAAAGTAATGGCTATGCAAACCAAAAATATCTTTATATCTAGGAATGTCACATTCCATGAGACCTATTTCCCTTACAAACAAACTGCAAGACCTATTAATGAGGCTGAATTTGTCTTCACTAAACCACTTCCAGAAATCACCAATTATATCCCTGAAGCAATGCCAGAGGATGACCCTCATTCACCTAGAACACCTGATCAAGACACATCTGATGATCCTGTATTTGATGAAACACCTCACACTCCCGATGAAAATCCTCAAATATCACATCCTACACCACCTATTGTTCGAAAATCCACCAAAGTTAAAAGAGCTCATCAGTACCTACATGACTTCCATTTCCATCAGGCAACATCAGTTCATCCAAACCAATCTCCTATCAAGGCAAAGATCCTAAACTCTGCAGGTAAAGTTTTTTCCCTTTCTGAAACTATTTCTTATCATAAATTGTCATCTAAGTTCAAAGCATTCTCTACTTCTATTTGTACACACACTGAACCTAGCACTTACGATCAAGCAATGAATGATCCAAACTAGTGCAAGGCAATGAATTCTGAAATAGAGGCTCTTGAGTTAAGCGAAACCTGGATTTTTACTGAACTTCCACCAGAGAAGGCAGCAATTGGGTGCAAATGGGTATATAAACTAAAGCATAACTCAGATGGAAGTATTGAAAGACACAAGGCAATGCTCGTGGCCAAGGGATAAATGCAAAGGGAAGGAATAGAATATGGTGAGACCTTCTCACCTGTTGTAAACCTGGTAACGGTTCGATGCTTACTAGCCATAGCAGCAATTCGAAACTGGCACCTAAGGCAATTTGATGTGAGTAATGTCTTCCTACATGGAGTATTGAATGAAGAGATTTATATGCAAAGACCTCATAGATATACTAAGGGAAATCCTAATCAAGTTTGCAAGCTACTAAAGAGCATATATGGCTTGAAACAAGCCTCGAGACTGTGGTATTCTACCCTTTCTAGACTCAATCTAAAGCTGACTATAGTCTCTTCACTATGGCAACAAACCAATCCTTTATGGCTTTGCTTGTATATGTAGATGACATAGTTATAGTGAGCTCGAATCTGGAACAAATAGACACAGTTCAAATATTTCTCAATAACAAATTCAAAATTAAATCATTGGGTGATCTAAAGTACTTCTTCGGCCTTGAAGTTGTAAGATGGAGAAAGGGGATTGTCATTTCACAATGAAAATATACCTTGGACTTGCTAGCTGATGCAGGATTACTTGGGCCCAAGCCAGATAAGATGCCTATGGATCATAATCTAAGGTTAGGAAGAGATACTGGAAAGCCATTGCCAGATCCTACCATTTATAGAAAATTAATTGGAAAATTGATGTATTTAACGTTAACCAGATCTGATATATGCTATGCAATCCAGAATCTCAGCCAATACATGGAAATTCCTTCTTTCACACATCTGGTCGCAGCTCATAAGGTAATCAGATACCTCAAGTTAGCACCAGGACAAGGACTCGTGTTTTCATCTTCATCCTCACTGACTCTTCAAACATTCTAAGACTCTGATTAGGCGGCTTGCCCTGACTCACGAAGATCAGTTACAGGGTATTGTATTCCTTGGAGTATCATTAATCTCTTGGAAATCCAAGAAGCAAACTGTGGTGTCTCATTCGTCTGCTGAATCGAAATATAGATCAATGGCCAGCACTTGTTGTGAGATGACCAGGTTGAAGTACATTTTAAAGGACCTCCAAGTTTGTCATCCTCAACCTATCACCTTATACTGTGACAACCAAACAGTGTTGCACATTGCTTCCAATCCCGTGTTTTATAAGAGAACTGAACATATCGAATTGGACTGCCACCTGATCAAAGATCAAATTGAAGCTGGACACATTTCCACATCATATGTCAATACTCAATCACAACTTGCAGACATGTTTACTAAGGCACTCTCTTCTATTACTTTGAAAACTCACCTATCCAAGATGGGAATAGAAAACATATATTCTCCATCTTGAGGGGGGCTATTAAAATGGATAATGTTGCTCTCCCTTATCATCATCAGCTCATCTCCCTTATCAGCTCATCCTCCTTATCAACTCAGCAATGTCGTCTCAGTTATCAGCTAGAACATAAGGCAGCACACTTATCAATCCAGGTGTTCTGCCAGCTCGTGTATTGCGTATGGTTAGGTAGAATAATATTCCTTTTGTTGGATAGTTTGTTAGGAGGACTCTTTACTCTTTTACCCCTTTGTTCATTCTATATATTTTGCCTCTTGTATTGGTGTTTATTTTAAGAAATGGATTACTGATTCAATTTGTAATATATCAGTCTTCTTCATCTCCATATTAATCTCATTATCTTACAAAGGTAGTCATCGTAACAAGTGCACTAAAGAATATCTACGTGTTCTCCTCCTTCTGAGTCAAATATATAAAACATGTAAATGAAGGTAGATTGACCTCCTTCTTTTGACCCCGTTGTCTCTGCGGGTACCAAACGCCTACCCTCTCGCTCTAACGAATATTAAGTAGGTTGACTTGGGAAGAGATTTTGACTTGACACCTTAATTGCCAGGAGATTCAGGAACATGCATGCTATGAAAAATTACAATGCAAAATTGTTTCTTGTCTACAAATTTGACTCCATATACTATTCAGAACCTCCATATACTATGCAATGTCGGTTCTGTAATTTTCGAGGCCTGAAGCGAGTTTCATAAATTAGGCCACATAATTGTATTATGCATGCAAAATCTGTAAGTGTATTATGGAGTCAATAGCTAACTTGTTAATTTAAAACTTAATAATAAAATAACAAATAAAATGTATTATACAAAATATTTATATTATAATCAAATAACAAAGCCGACAATATTCCGAACGATCAGTTAAATACTATTCGTTTTGCAATTTTAGAGGTAAAAAATTAATCAAATTCGAATAATCTACTTTTTCAACCAATTCTTTCTCAATTGATAACATAGTCAATTCATTAAATCTTTCTTATGTTATAGTTGATCGGAGATAAGGTATGGTTAACAAAATTTTGTAAATAATATAAGCATTTGGGATATTTTTAAATATTATGGCACTTCAATTGCTCTTGTTGCTCCACTCGGTATATAACACCTCAAGATATGTATCTTAGACCATAAATCATTTTCATTAATATCTGAACATCCATTATGTTTAAGATACTTCTCAAGATTCATACAAGGTTTCAATAAATTGAAAAAAGTTGCACGCCTTAACCTCTCTATATTTAACAAAAATTCAAATTTTTCTTCGTATTGTTTAAATTGTTCAAATCAAATCCTAGAGAAGATATAGCTTGATTAATTAAAAAAATGAAGTATTCAACTCTAGAAAGATTTTCAACTGATTGATTTACATTATCAATACTACTTTCATCAAATTGCTTCTTTCTTCAAATTATACTATTTTCTTTGAATACAGCTCCAATTCCCATTTTACTTGCCCATTTTGTCACTTTATCCATGGCAATAGCAAATTCAATTTCTCTATAATTTTCGAGAAATGAAACAAGTCCTTGTAAGAGGTCGATAGCACCATCAATATCCATGTTTTTTATTTGAAGAAATTTATTCGTAATATTGACTACATACAACAACCTCACTAGATTACTAGATTACCTGCCAAGAAATAACTAAAAATTTTGAAGTTATATGTCACTAAGGACTCGACTTCACTCTCTTTGTTTTATGATATTCGCTAGTTTCTATCAAACCAAGTAAAGTGTATCTTATTTTAAACAAATAAATTGAATACTGCCTATGTGATGAACAAGTTGAGTGGAATTAAGAAATCACGGCAACGTGAGTTTGAGAAATCCTAAGCTGCTTGTCGCCTTCTGTTGTACTTGAAATGGGTTTAATTCAGAAATGAAATTCCCACAATAAAAAAACATTATTGGACCTTATTTATAAATGGAATGGAATGGCCTATTTATCAATTTTTTAATAAAAAATTCGTAGTAGACCTAATTTACCAAAAAAAAAAAGGGAACACTACATAATTACTACATTATAAAAACACATTTCAAAATTGACAAACTCCCTAAAAATTTTCATAAATCAGGTGCTAAATCATAATATTAAATATATAATTATGATATAATATACACTAAGTTTGGATTAAGTATACTATGCCTAATTAACTCCTACAAATCTTACTGTACTATATTTAAATGATTTTTCTCACAATCCTCTCACAACCAAACGGACATTCTCTCTCTACAAACCTATCTCGCCGAAAATCTCCAAAATCACAAAAATTCACCGTTTATCCTCGATTTTGAGCCATAATCAATTAATAAGGTCACAATCTCATCAACATACTTCTGATTTTTACTGCTTTAGAGAAGTTGAAACTGGCTGTGGCGGAATCGGATTTTCCCAAAGCAAAAACTGAACTCATGTATTCTGATTTTGAAGGTAAACTTATAATCACGATTAATCTTCGATTTTGAGCCACGATCAACGAATGAGGTCACAATTCTATCGACATACTTTTGATTTTCATTTTTCGAGAGAAGTTGAAGTTCGGCTGTGGAGGGATTGGGTTTTCTGTGTATGATTAAGACTTCCAACTTTGCACGTTTGCTTGTTGTACAGAGGTCACTCATCACTTATACTAGTGAATGATACATGCAAGTATAATGAATTGGTCAAGCTTGTTCTTTTCGAATTAGGGCTTAATGGTGTAAACTTTAGTTGTGAAAATGACATATTCTTTGGATTCTAGTTTATCTCCAGTTTGGATTCTAAGTAATAATAATGTCTTAACGTATTTGAAGTTAAAATCTTTGGATGGAGTTATATCGAGTTATCCTATTATGGTTGATATTATCGCTACAGTTTCATGGCAGTCAAGATATACATTGTAATGCCCAGAGTCGTCGACTACTTTTGTCGAGCCATCAGCTAGTGTGTTTTCTTTAGAACAAATAGCTCAAGAAATTTGTAACTCAATGTTGACCGTTGACAAAGAAAACATTGAAGAAGATGTAGCATTAGTATCTGAAGCAGATGCTAGAGCAGTAGTGGAGAGAAATGTTTTTCGCAACAAGAACGTACAAAAAATGAGCTTGGCATTCTAATCTATACAAAACAAGTTCGAATATGAGGTGTTGAGATCGGACAAGGAGTACGTAGTAAAGTGTTTGCATAATGATTGAAAATGGATATTTAAATCTTCACGCTTGGGAGAAATGAAAATGTTTAAGATCAGGGAAATGTATAATGGTCACACATGCTCGATGAACATTGTTTTAGGATCTCATCGCAAGCATCTAGCTCAATTGTGTCAAACTGCATCAAGTACAAATACACATCTTCACGTACAATATATACTCCTAATGATATCTTGAATAACTTGTTACATGAATATGGAGTATGAGTAAATTATGTGAAAGTGTGGAGGTCACGTGAACAGACATTAAAATTGATTAAAGGTGATCCAACGACATCGTTTTAGTTGCTGTTGTCTTATTTCTTTATGCTAGAACAGATGAACATGGGGATAGTCACAAGAAAAGAAACACATCATTTAAATAGATTTAAATATTATTTTATGGCTTTGGGTGCATCGATTGCTAGTTGGAAATATTGTAGGCCAGTCATTGTAGTTGATGGCATATATTTAAATGGCCACTATGGGGTTACACTCTTCACGGCTTGTATACAAGATGCAAACAATAACAATTTCATACTAGCTTTTAGGATTGGGGATAATGAAAATGATAAGTCATGGAGATGGTTTCTTGAGATGTTGAAGAGGGCATGTGGATCGAGAAATGGATTATGTATAGTATCAAATAGACACAATGGCATAAGAAATGACATTGAATTCGTATATCCAGAGGCAATGCATGGTATCTGTTCATACCATTTTCTTAAAAATTTGAAAGACTCATTACGCAAAATTAGGTCACAATGTCACACATGCATTCAATTCTACTGTAAGAGCGTATACACCGGATGAATTTGAATACCAAATGAATGAAGAGATCAAGTGATATTTGGTATACGACTATCTGTAACACATATTATGACTTCATGTGACTTGTTCTATGTTATTATGAAATGTCTGTAAATATCTATGATCATGCATGTTTAATATACGAACTATATTTCATTTATTGTTACATGAAATTTAAACATGATTATGAATGAAATATATCAGTGGATATTTAGTATGTGGCCTCATTTACAATTTAAACATGATATATTTTATGAATGTGGTCATCTGTCACCTATTTTGTGATAATATTGACTATCTGTAAACCTTTTACAGTTAACTGTGATAGTATGTGACATGTTGGTATTTATGCTTGAATATATTATCTAATCACAGGTATAACTTTAAATATTTTTTATTTTCAAGTTTCACCTGCAAGTCACACTTTGTTTGAAGTGAGGGACAATTCTTCATCGTACATGATTGATATAACTCAACATACATGTAGTTGTAGAATATTTCAAGTGGATCAACTTCTCTGTCCACATGTACTGGCAGTGATGGCAACATTGAAGCTGGATGTGTACGACTTTTGCTCGGTGTATTACACAAGAGATGCATATCTAAATACCTACAACGATACAATATTTCCTGTAGGTAATAAATTAGAATGGAGTTTGCCGGAACACGTAAATAATAGAGTTGTACTTGCTCCAACCCAAAACAGAAGTTTTGGCCGACCTACTGAAATGAGGAAGAAGCCAGCTTGTGAGAGATCACAAGTTGTGAAATATGGAAGATGCGGTGAATCCGGTCACAATCGTCGATCACATAGGAACATGGTGTCACTTAACCAGAACAATGGCAAATTGAAAGCAAATAAAGATCCAAAGAAATTCAAATAGCTTAGTGCAATAAATTTTTTTTACACGAGGATATTCTTTGTAATTGCAAATTGTTTCATTTTATTGCCAAACTATGTATTGTTTGGATTATATAAGTTGATAGATTTATACATAGAGGTTAGATTACATTTCAGGATGCCACGCGTGTTTCTAGGAAAGGCAGTGTAAACAGACATTGATTGTGACTCTGTTTATGATGACTGTGACCATCCGTGACCATTTCTAGCACAGAAGGCAATAACAAGCTATAGGTTTTTTGTTTGGCCGTGGTCGTCTGTGACCGACTATGAATAAAATTTGAAGTTAATTGACTTGGGTGTTTTAACTAAGTCTAAATGTCATCTTCGACTAAATGTGACCAATTCCGTGTATATTATTTATGAAAAATGTATAAATCATACCTATTAAGCATATATGACCATTTGTGACCAACTGTTTCTATTTGTGACTTACAATTATGTAAAACATTAACCATGTGTGATCAATTATGATCATTTGTGCATTTATAACATGTTCAGACCGTGCAAATAAAAACTTTTACCTCCATAAAATACTTAAATGATATGAACAAAACCATACGTATGAAAGATCAATATTTTCACCTTCATTGTAAACAAATTCGCATTCAATTCCAAAACATATTACAAAGATAAAGATAACATCTATCAAATACATCATAAAACATCTATTTTTGTCTAACTTTGAACAGCTATCAACCTAATCTTTCATGAAAACAATTTCGCCAATAGTAGTTCAGTCATCTGACTTTGATTTTTTCCTTCTAACCTGCCTCAATTGTCTATTTTTGAACATCAACGCTGCAATTTCAAGCCTGACATTCATAACATCAAATGACATTGGCATTTTGACAAGATCATTGTGCAACAAATACTATGCATACTTTATGACAAAAAACTCACAATCATGCCGGTAATATTTAACGTAGACGAACCATAAGTAACTACAATATATTGATGAAAGATGACAAAACTTGTAAAGCCCATAATAAACTTATGCATTTTTTTGTTGAGGTAAACCACTGGCAATGTTAATATGCAGGTCCCTAGATATGTCACCCATATCATCAGTAGTTTCCATCCACAGTCCTACCACTTTTAACAGATGTGTAAGAGTCTTCACAAGCGGTGAGATCCCTTCACGAACCTTATAATCCTTGTATGATATGTTACTTGAATTGAATATGTACAGGATGTAGTTACTAATGTCAAGCTGTCCCAACATCCAATGAGCATGTTTTGTAGGCATAATGGGCATCAACACGAATTCAAATTCTCTCCAAGCAGTATTAATTGATAAATGTTCATCGCTGATGGTTTTGATTGGGTCGTCATTCTCATTCGCAATGCTTGGATCTTGAACAAATTTGGAGTATAAAGTCCGAATTGTCATATCAAATATAGAGTCTTAGTTGTTGATTTCATCTTGATACCTTCACCAAATTTGGCAAGTTGTCTTATGCAATGAAAGCATGCATCCATGTGCAATAATAACAAAGAGCATACATAAGTAATGTGAACTACTATGCATATGTAAAACAATGGTGGCAATATTATACTATGCTGCTCAATGATGATTTAGAATTGATCAACGTATGCCACTAAGTTTTATGGTGAACTCAACATTGCCACACACAAATTGAGAACTTATCACATTATCTGCATCGCTGAACTTTACCATGTACACACATGTATGCACTCATCAAACAAATAATGGCAGATCACACTTAATACTAAAATACTTATAATCTACATTTAATGTACTTATTCTTTGGCTTGTATCCTCTGTCAAACCAATTCTAGAATGAACTCAGGTCTGCACTATCAACTCCCTTCGAATAAATTTGGAACACAACATTTCCAGATGTAGATTTTAATCCAGTAGCAGCATGACGTGGATCAACCTTAATGAAAGGTGACTGCAGAGTTTTTGATGGCTTTTGTGCTCCCTTCACAGGTAGTCCAAATGATGGACGAGCATGGTGTATCTTCCTGATTCATAAATATAAAAAGAAAGGTTCTTGAATTAGTATATGACAATCAATTTGAATTCATAATATGAAATACAAAATGTTTCGTTAAACTGACATCTTCGGTATGACATTGAGTAGACCCCAACACGCGTGCAATAGCTTCATCAACATACTCCTACACTTCTTTATTAGCAAGAATGCATCATCGGAGGTTTTAGGACTCTGTGAGTAGCCAACATCTAGATCAAATGAAGGAGATTGGAGAACATAGACATCATGGAAGCAATGTGAAGACTCAGATACCGTGTGACCTTTGTCCTTATTTTCAACCACATTATGACTTTTTAGCTCAGGTTCTATGTAACCCTTGCCCTTTCTTTCAACCACATCATCAGCTTTTGCCTCTTATTCTCAACTTCATCTATCACCCAAGATAAAATGTCAGATACAGATTCAACAAAAGATTTAAAAGACGACATGATGTCGTTCAAGCCAACTTTCAACACATTCTGACTCCGAATGACCTCACTGAGTTTCAAAAAACTGTTTGAATGATGCATTTTGTCATTCATGTCAAACATTTCTGACATTATTAACAAAAGCTTCTCTTTCAACCCTTTGTTATCCACTTGAAGGTTGGTTATTTCATCATCCATCAATTGCTTCAGTCGACAACATTCTTCAAAAAATTTATAGTTAGTAGAATTGCATATAAAATGGCTTCTTAAGTCTGTAAAAAATAAAATTACTTACATTGACACGTAAACAATCAGGATGATAGACATGACGAGGCTAAGCAGGAGAGCTAGAGCTAGCAGCCCTCGTCTGTTTTGGCGGAGGTGGATCGACAAAATCATCATCTGAATCTTGAACATGTACCTTTGACAGCAGTGGAGTAGACTCACTTTTGTCCACTGAAGGTTTAGAGATCCTAATGTTCTGATTTGGTTGCTAGGCTTCGAGTACTACATATCTATCGATTGTACCCAACATATAGAACAATGAAATCATTTAGTACGATGATACAAATCAAGTCACAATAGATATGAAGGAAAGTCACAACATATTTTAGGTCACAGTCATTAGAGATATGTGACTTTACGAATAGGATATTCATACTTCAGGTCACAATCACATTCCATGTCATAATGTATCTGAAATTCATATTTAGAACATGTCATATATGGCATCGTGAGCTCTACTTCAGATGGACCAATGTCATTTATCACAACCTATTTGACATAATATGGAAAAAAATTTGATCATATGTCGTTTTAAATATGTATAACTAATCAAACAATTACATAACAATTCAAACGTATTTAAGAACTTACATTCTCACTTCTAAACACTTTGTCCTTCAACATTGCCACTAAAAGATGTTTGTGCGCAGTCCAATTCATAATTCGTGGATGTTTCTTACAAATTCTTGAGGCCACGTTCCCCTCAAGTTCAAGTATGCACTCATACAGCCACACCTGGAAAGCTACTAAAAACCCATCACACTGTAGTGACTTGTTTGTTTTGATAATCCCTTCCTTAGTGACGATACTGTGGTCTCAAACAAATATCTGCACCAACGAAATATTTCAAGAGTGGCAAAATCGTATGTAAGTGCAAAAATGTATTGATCTGGTGTGTGCTGTCGCAAGCACCAAAAAATAATACCTTAACCTTCAAAACTAATGTAGTAGTGGAAGCAAGGAGTCGATCCCACGAAAAATGTGTAATTCAATATTTTATGCTTCGTACAATGATTGAGGAGTTTTGTATGCAAACAATTGTAAATAATGCAATCAATAACAATGAAAATTAAACTAACGAAAATAATCAAAAGACTAACATTGGTCTAAATCCACATCCACCGTCGGAAATCCACAATTGATAATAGATGTAAGGATAATTCAATTCATATTTTGAATATTCATCGTTGGAATTGATTCATATTTCTCCTTAATTTTAGTCAATTAGAAATCAGCGTTCTAATTAACCTTAATTATTAAATAACCCCAAACCTGCGTTCAAGATTCAATTTAATAACAGCTTTACACAATAGAGATATCGATGAACTAGATAGCACAAACACCAGCGGTTGCATTCAATCTATTTAAACATTCTTTTTAAGATTCAATAACCTCTATCGCAGAAAATTATCAAATCCTAGTGCTTCACAAGTTAAAGGGATCAAACAATTACAGATTTAATATTTAACTTAGCGGTAGATTGTTACGAATAACAAACTAGTAGGCCTTCTAGCAATTAAACATAACAATCATGAAAATAAGTGTAGAAGAATATTCAATACGCAAAACAAGAATTAAACAATAAGAAAAACTATTTAGATCTCACAATATGTGGTTCCGAGGCTTCAATTTCCTTCGACTAAGTATAAAAGTTTAGTTACAATTCATGAATTTACGAGAAAAATAATGAAGAATAGAGTTTTAAAATATGTATTTATAGTTGTTTCCATAGGTAGTTGAGTCAAATTCGAAAATTGGATATTCATCTGTGAAAAATGCTTGTGTGTGCGCCGTATATTTCCTTGCACACGCGCCGTTCATTGGTTTTAGGTTCGATAAGTAAAATTCAAGCCCGTGTGCGCAAAAGAGAATTTGGCACCGCACGCAGGTTTATCTCTGAACAGCGTTCGGTATTTTGGTCATAACTTTCTTCATAGGTATCCGATTGAACTGATTCAAAATGCGTTAGAAAGCTAACTCAAAGTGCTATAACTTTACTTCAGATACCATCTTCTAATTCGATCGTTTTCCATGTCAAAAATGGGTCTAAAACGGAGACTGAAAATTTGATACATAACTTTTCGATTGGAAATTGATATGTGATCCTACTCTGGCGATATTTCACCCCTTTGACTTCTTTATTCATTTAATTGACTTCTAATACTCTCAAATCTTCATCATTTGGTTCGACACAACTTTTGTGTATTTTCACATTAGTTCTTGAACTTTCATTTTCTTTCATTTTGGTCCCTTTTCACCTATTTCTTCCAAATTATGTCATCTCCATTGAATTGCCACATAAATCAAAATATGTACGTAATGAGTATATTTTGGCATTGGTTAATCATACGAGCACATAAAATAAGGATGGAAAATATGCATTTTACATTCCTATCAAATTCCTCCACATTTAGCTTTCGCTCGTCCTCGGGCAAAACTCAAATTTAATTCTCCAAAAATACTCAGGTTGTAATGCCATGAACATAGAACCATCAAACATTTTCAAAACACATAAGATATCATGAATAAACATTCCCATACAACTCATAATCAATTAGCAAGCATTTTCATAGATGGAGTAAACTAAACATGTAGACCATCATGGATATAAGCACTCAACTTTCATATGTTTAAAATGTAAATGTTTCACTCAAATTCGTTCTAATGGTGTTCTCATTTGCCACCACTTATGTCACAAGCTTAGCAAGAATCATAAGGACTTTTCAAGGGCTGTAACATGGCTTATGGTCAAGGTAGGAAATATTTGGGTATGTGACTCAATAGCCATCAAAACTAGTGGAGTAAAGATGAATAGACTTAGCTCAAATATATACATAAAACATGTAAAACCAACTACTCCACATGATAGCTTCTTCACTTCGCATCTACCCCACACAAACCGAACTCTTTTTTGAGATGTAGGAAGATTTAAAATCACCTTCCTTCATCACTTAATTTCATTTTTTTCTTTTCTTTTTCTTCTATCATTCATTTTTTTTCTCTTTTTTTTTTTTCAATATATAAACTCCAAATGTTACACCAACAATGGAACTCCATGAATTAACATAGAAAATTTGTTCCAATTCACAAATTATAGCACTACCAAAAATCTTGATACCCCACATTTATTTCCTTGCACACTCACATATATCATGATATTGAACAATAACGCTCAAAGGGGTTCACCAAAGGAAAATTCAATTACATGGTAGGCAATTTGGCTAATGTAACTAATTTATGTAAGAAAGATGGTCTTAATCATGTTCGTACATGCATGTGTCAATGTGATCTTGAAGAGAATCAAGATAAGTCCTAGAGAAAAAAAATCATGGAAGAATATCAAATGAAAAAAAGAATAATGAGACTGTTATGGATGTGTCAGTGTAACGGCTCAAAATCTCACCGACTTTTTGTCTACAAAATTTAGTTACTACCATCCCCAAAGAAAATAATTCAACTAATTAACTCTAAGTTGGAGGATTATTCATTCAATCATGTTATGAATTCTTCAAAAACCTAATTAATTCTTACAAATAGCATACACAACCAAAAAATCATTTAACCTCAACTCCTCTTCTTGAAAAATCATGCAAAAATTTTCCAAATTTTTGAAAGTTAAACTCAATCTAAAATCCCTTCCCCCACACTTAAAGCTGACATTGTCCACAATGTAAAGTGCAATGCAAAGAAAATGACAAATATAACTAAAATATGAATGCGAAAAATAAAATAAAAAGATAAAGGAACGAACTCCCCTTGGGTTGCCTCCCAAGCAGTGCCTTTGTTTATTATCCTTGGCTCGACTCAATGTTTTCTTGTTTAGCCCGGGTCTATTATGGTTGGCTTCAATCTTCCTTGTGGTGCACCAGTCTATTGGAAATGATAATTGGTAGTGTTCCTCTATCTCCATGAAATGTATACTTGTAGTGACTGAGGTGAGGCTCTAAATCCGGAATGAAAGTCTATAAAACAAAAAGTAGAGGCCTCTCATTACAGACTGGTAATATAAAACAAGAACTGTTACCTGACTTTGGAAGAGCATTTAATGCTGCCACAATTCTTTCTAACTCTGTATTTAAGGCCAGCTCCTCTTTTTCCTTCCCAAGATACTCATAATTGACAGCTTTCCATTCTTTTTTAGCATCAAATTCAAAAATATCATGTGCTAATTGATCAATCACATCAATAAAATGAACGTGAATATTATTACACGGATATTTCATAGAATCATAGATATTAAGTTTAATGATCTTATCATCAAATTTCATGATCAATGTGCCACTATTAAAATTCATTTGAGTTTTGGATGTCCTTAAGAACGGTCTTCCTAACAAGATAGGGGTAGTATGATTACTATTACCCATGTCAAGCAAATAAAAATCAGCAGGAAAAACCAACCATTAACTTTCAAGAGAATATCCTCAACTATCCCCGTAGGATAAGTATTAGATTTATCAGTTAGTTGAATTATTACATCAGTTTTATTTAAACGTCCAAGTTTCAAAGAAGTGTATACAAAATATGGCATGACATTAATAGATACTCCTGAATCTAGCATGGCCTTTTCAAATTGAGTGTCGCCTATCATGTAAGGGATATTAAACATACCTGGATTCGTGCACTTTGTTGGAAGTTTTTCTTGAATAATTACAGATACCTGTTCTCCAACTTTTACCCTTTCAATCTCATTTAGTTTCTGTTTCCTTTTACTTGTGCACAATTGTTTCAAAAATTTAGCATAACGAGATATTTGTTTAATAATATCTAAAAGTGAAATATTAACCTCGCATTTACTAAAAATTTCATGCAGCTCATCATGGTCTCGTTCATATTTCTTAGATCCTACTAAAGTTTGAGAAAAATGGGGTATTGGTTTCTAATCAGAGATGGGTAAAAACTTACTCTTAGTTACCTCAGTATCGGTGGGAGCGCTCTTTTCTGTTGTGATATATTCCTACTTTTCTTCCTTCGATGATGTAGGGGCTAGCTTCACTGGGGCTTCAACCTCCGTGCCACTCCTTAACATGATTGCACTCACATTTTCTTTTGGATTCACCACTGTTTGAGATGGCAATTTTCTCGAATTTTGTGACTCCAGCCGACCGACTGTGTTAGCTACTTGACCCATTTGATTCTCCAAACATTAAAGCTAGCCCTTGTCTCCTATTGAAATTGTAAAGAGACTTAACAATATCTTCTAAAGACATACCAGAGTTAGAAGTTTGGACCTGTTATTGTCTAAGAGGGTATGGCTGATTATATTACTGGAAATTCTGTCGATTTTGATTCATATGTTGATTCACTTGTCGATTTCCATAGTTAAAATTTGGATGATCCATCCATCCTTGGTTGTACGTATTTGGATAGGGATCATAATTCCTCTGTGGTTGTCAAGGAAAGCTACCGGCTGCATTTACGTGTTCAATGGATTCTTCTTGGAGTGTTGGGCACATATCTGTTGGATGGTCTCTGTCAATCAACAAATTCCACATGCCTTCGTTGTTTGGATAGTAACTACAGCCATTTAACGAACAAGAGTGGTTAGACTCACTATTTGTTTTTCAAGGGATAAGACATTTACCTCGTTAACTTGTCTAAAAGGGGATCGAATCTAGTGCCAAATTGTTGAAAGCTGGCTGCTATGTTTGAAATTAAGTTCATCGCTCCTTCGAGAGTTTTATCCACCAAAACTCCTCCACTTACAGTGTCAATCATGCTCCTTTCTGTGGGTATAAGACCTTCATAGAAGTATTGAATAAGAAACGGCTCACTGATTTGGTGATGGGGCAACTTGCGCATAATTTCTTGAACCGCTCCCAGTATTCATGTAATGACTCTCTGTTGTCCTGCCTTATGCCACAAATTTGCTTTCGGATGTTAGCTGCCCTTGAAGCTGGGAAATATTTCTCCAAAAATAACATCTTCATTCGATTCCATGTGGTAATAACAATGAAAATTAAATTAACAAAAACAATCAAAAAACTAATATTGGTCTAAGTCCACATCCACCGTCGGAAATCCACAATTGATTATAGATGTAAGGATATTTCAATTCATATTTCGAATATTTATCGTTGGAATTGATTCATATTTCTCCTTAATTTTAGTTAATTAGAAACCAGCGTTCTAATTAACCCTAATTATTAAATAACCCTAGACCTATGCTCAAGATTCTATTTAATAACAACTTTATACAATAGAGAAATCAATGAACTAGATAGCACAAACACCAGCGGTTGCATTCAATCTATTTAAATATTCTTCTTAAGATTCAATAACCTCTATCGCAGAAAATCTTCAGATCCTAGTGCTTTACAAGTTAAAGGGATCAAACAATTACGAATTTGATATTTAACTTAGCGATAGATTGAAACAAATAACAAACTAGCAGGCCTTTTAGGAATTAAACACAACAATCATGAAAATAAAGGCAGGAGAATATTCAATACGCGAAATAAGAATTAAACAATAAGAGAAATTATTTAGATCTCACAATATGTGGTTCTGAGGCTTCAATTTCCTTCGACCAAGTGTAAAGTTTAGTTACAATTCATGAATCTATGAGAGAAATAATGAAGAATGGAGTTTGAAGGCGTTCTCTACGTTCTTCCCCCGTTCTAGGATTTTAAAATATGTATTTATAATTGTTTCCATAGGTAGTTGATTTAAATTCGGAAGCTGGAGATTCGTCTGTGAAAAATGTCTGCGCACATGCAATATATTTCCTTGCGCGCACACCGTTCATTGGTTTTAGGCTCTGTAAGTAAAATTCATGCCCGTGTGTACGTGAGATAATTTGTCTGCGGGTTTGTCTCTGAATAACGTTCGGTATTTTTGTCATAACTTTCTTCACAAGTATTTGATTGAGGGGATTCAAATTGTGTTGAAAAGATAACTAAAAGATCTATACCTATACCATCTTCTAATTCAATCGTTTACCATGTCAAAAATGGGTCTCAAACTGAGACTGAAAATCCGATGCATAACTTTTGGATTGGAAATTGATGTGTGATCCTACTTTGACGATATTTCACCCCTTTGACTTCTTTCTTCATTCAATTGACTTCTAACACTCTCAAATCTTCATCATTTGGTTCGACACAACTTTTGTGTATTTTCACGTTAATCCTTGAACTTTCATTTCCTTTCACTTTAGCCTTCTTCACCTATTTCTTCCAAATTATGTCATCTCTATTAAATTGCCACCTAAATCAAAATATGTACGTAATGAGTACATTTTGACATTGATTAATCATACGAGCACATAAAATAAGGAGGGAAAAATATGCATTTTACATTCCTATCATGATCCACGACCTTTGGGTAGGGTGTAACAAATATATATGAGGTGATAAGATAAATAATCTCAATCTTAACCACGTCACGATCTGGTGCGTCATCCGTGAAAGAAAGACTCTTTTGACATCTTCACTTGTGACAACTTTTAAGTCCCTGAAATATGTATCATTCACAGCAGATGGTTTTTCATCCAACATCGATCGACCATCGACCCCATCGTACGCAATCCGTTGAACAAACAGAAATCAGTAATGGAGAACCGAATATATCTCCCATTTATGTTGAACCACATATCTTGCTTGTTAGGTTGCTTCACCTCCCGTAGTCAAATATAGTGAATCAACTATGGCTACATTACTATCTCTCTACAATGCATGTAGTAGAAAATATGTTCGGTTCACATAAATAATAATCGATCAAACAGTATATCAAATAAGTCACAAACCCTTCAAATTACAAAATACCCAAAATTGGTCGCAAAATCATATTTTGGTCACAAAATACCCAAATCAGGTCAATTTCACCTTCTTTAAGGATTTCCCACCAGAGGCCAACATTTTAACTCTCTATGCTGAAGAAGAACATCTCACATCTTTTTTCCTCTTTCCTTTATCCTTCTCCTTTATATTCACATCAACACTACGAGTTCTAACCATTTTAAATACTACAATGGTTGAAACTAAAGTGTAATATGGCTATTTCACATGAATCTCCGATGATAATGTCTGATTGGGAGTTCTTGTGCGGTTGAAAATGGTAGAGAAGGAGAGAGGCGTGTGTCCTATTGTAGAGAGAGGGAGATACGTGGGTTTTGCATTGTAGAGAGAGGGAGATAGACGGTTTTTTGTATAGTAGAGAGAGGGGGCGTGGTTTGAATGACAGAGATAAGTACATAGAAAGAGATACGTGGATGGTCCAAATTAAATCTCATGAATGTTTAGTTAACATAATAAATTTATTTTTATTAATTTAAAAATAGATAATTATCACTTGATCTTTGAATTTTAAATATTATCCCCTTATTTTTGAATTGTAAACTTAAAAACTAGGGTTTTGGATAATTTTCTCAAAAGAAAAAAAAATGAAGAATGAAAGAGGTTAAAATCCGAAGCCCCATCTAATGTTGTTGCATTTGCATTGTTTTCCCATAAAAAAAATGCAATTTGGTCTAAAGAAATTCTTGGATTTTTTTTAGGTTTTATTTTGTGAGATTCGAGTTAATTAGTCTCTTATTTATTCTAGTATTTATACGTTAAATATTTTTTTTTTTGTACTTTGTATATGTATGCATCAATCAATTTCAAACTGGCAGCATCTTTGTCAAATGTAGACTCTTTATGCAACCGTGACTTTTCTATGATCCAATGACTCACAACAGCTTTAAGCAGTGGTCGTCAATTTTAAAAATTTAAATTATGGGCATTTCATGTGTTTATGGGGGCTGAATGGGATATTAATCAACACATTTCAATATCAAAGAATGAGACCAATGCACTTTCTAATACAAAGGACTTACGATTTAATTATGTAAATAACTTTTGACCATTCAAAAGTACAAAACGAAAGAAACATGATCATTCTTGATTACTTGAAATTGGTGAATGAAAATCAAATGAAATGGAAGATTCAGTTTCAACTTGAAATGTCTGATATTCATAATGAAACAAAGTTTGAAAGACACTTAAAAGGAGTTGAAGATCTGGTCTAAGAGGAAGAGAAGGTATGATTGAAGTGTGTGTACAAGTGGAAACCAAGGACATAATCAGGATTTCAATCTTGTGGGGACGAAAATACGGGGGGTAGAGGGGGGTGGGCGCCCCTCCTAGGGGTCCTCAGAAATTTTTTTTAACTAAAAGGATTGAAAACGACAATCTTGAGTACCAAAATAGGCAAGTTAGATTGACCGACCAAAAAGACAATCAGTTTGTCAATACAAAAAAAAATATGTCCATCTATATATCTAACGCTATACAAATTGAAAACATGAACGTTAAATGGACATTTTGTGGGCTGTGACCCTTGAGTATTCTTTTGAATAATTGATTCATAAATGGGTCATTTACTTTTGGATTGGATTTGTGCTATTTATTTATTTAACTATTGAATCTTTTGTTTAGGTCTAGAATTTTTGTACGGTTATTGGGTCAATATTTAATTATGATTTTTGTATGTTTCTGGATTGGATTTGGGCTTTTGTTGAATTTTAAAGTGTAAGTTATTGGGTCAATATTTATTAATGAAAAAAAAAATCAAAATTTTGCGGGGACGAGTCAAAATTTTTGCAAGGGTGAAACTGAAAAATACATTACAAATTAACTAGAAATAGTGGACCAAGAAATTCCAATGCAACAAGGAAAAAAATCAAGAATTTATGTCTACGTAATGCTAGTTTGAGTCATGAATGACAATAAAATTTGTCCGTAGATATTTTTTGCATGAATTATATAGCTATGGACATTTTTGAGAGGCACGTACTGAGCACACCATTGGACAATAGTGTACAATAAAACATACGAAAATATAACGCCATAGGCATTAGTTGAGACATTGAAAAGCCTTAGATTCAAAGATTTATGCCGTTGTCCTGGTTCCCTAAAGCAAAGTACAACTGGACAAGGTAGATAATTTCTTTTTCCACTTTAATTTCGTTTTAACAATTCAAACCAACATATCAAATATACCTTAAACGTCGTTTTTATGTACACAATCATTCATTTCTTCATGGGCCAGCATGTGCAAGTTACCACACATCATTTGAAGGATTTGGCAATGTCAATCTCCAATTTCAGTCATCCCACTTTATAACCAAGCAACAAAAAGTTCTTAGGGTGGGGTTGGAATTCATTTGGAAGAAACAATAATTGGAAGTTTGTGGGACTGTTTTCTGGAAAAAAAATCTTTACTTTGGGAGAAAAGGGTTAGCCCATTTCAGAGAATGGTCGACTTTACAGATGAAAAGACACAGAAAGGAGTGAAGAATAATAATCTTCTAATTCCATCACAAATTGTTTCTTTCAATTCAGGAAAAAGTTAAAAGAGAAATAAGTGATGAAAGCATCAACCATATGCTTAACAAAATTAGATTTTAACATCAATCTGGGGACTGGGATTGAATATTTGATGAAAGAATTTACCATTTTGGGTATATTTTTTGCTCTTAGTTAGCTACAGAGAATTGATTGCGGGTCTCTCGTCTGTTTTATTTCTGATTGCACCATCAAATCAGTCAAGAATTAGCATTGATTGGAAAATTAGCAATTTCGCAGGCTTAAATTAAAGAACACTGCTATCAAAAGATTCTCCATGGACAGGGCTGAAGAATTTGGCAGGATTAGACCTTTTTTTACCTTTTCTTTTAATTATATTGAAGGGTTGTGTAGGACAATATATCTTGATATTACTTTGGTTTAACATTAAATGAAGGTCAATAATTATTATTTTCCTCTGTACCTTCTTTTTTTTTAAAAAAAAATTCTAATAATTTGTTTTTAGTTTCAATATGTTTCGTACCGCATTTATTAGTACCCCCGCTAATCTTTAAAAATAACCACAAAAGTTTCCTTTTAATTGCAAGATCTTAGTGTAACGAGCAATCTCAGATTCAAAATTTTTGTTAATCACCCAATATTTGGAGAGTTCACTTCATATGATGTTTTCAATAATTTCAACCTGAAATATATTAGACATGTTTTAGTATGTAACAGCACAAGTATCTTTTTTCTTGATCAGAAGCATAGAAAGGCTAAACCTAGCTAAAGACCTTCAACTGAATGGAACAGAATAATGGCTAGATAAGCTCCCACGATGTGCATGTTTTTAACATGGTATTGGGACAATTTGGCAATGAATGTAAATTTTTGTGCCATACTCGAAACAAAACGAATGAAGCACCCAAAGAACAAGTTACTAGCTGTAAAAACACAAAATATGAAATCAATTGATATTCAGAAAATGCATACTGAATTGTTAAGTCCTGCTTTGCTATTAAAGAGCATGAAATCAGGAAAAGAACTCAACTCTTGCTTTGATAACAAACAGCATTTGATCAAATCAAAAGGAATAGAAGCTCTAAATTTCTCGTGTATTAGGATATGCTCCAAATTCCCATACTTATTTAGCTTTTACGTAATCGAGGAGAAGTTTATCGAGTTCAAAATGCCGGCAAAGAAGTTTCTGAAAAAAAAAAAAAAAAAGCCATATGTGCATTAGTCAAAAAGCATAATCAAAATTACTAATTGATCATCCATGTTATCTTTCATTTTCATAATAATGCAAAATAAAAAAATTCACATGCATTAGTGTGTTACCTGAAAGTTTATAGACAATGGAACAGAACTTAATCAAATAGGAAAAAAGAAGTGATATGTAAGACCCAGAACAGGAAATTGTAATGTCCAATCTTACCTCTTCAAGGTTCACAAATCCTATGCAATTCATTCTAAAGAAGCGTTTAATGCATGCAAAATTCTCAGCTCTGCATAACACAGAGATATAAGATGTGTATAACTAAAACCCGTTGCAAGAATATTCTATGGGCTGCCACCAAATTACTTCTTCGTCTTCTTTGGGCCTGTATGGAGTCGTCGGTTGTATACTTGAACAAATCATAAAATGGAAGTGGCAAATAACATGAATAATTATTGCCTTTTCTCAGCTATCATTTACATATAATTCAAAATTATGTGACATGTATATTTGCACTAAAATGTTTGATCATTTGAGCCATCAATCTTCATCATATCATCACAACACAAAATATTTACACACAGGTTGACCACTCATCCATTCATTGAATAACATAGCAATTTTAAACATGTCTTCAAATGTGAGGTCCAAAGACCTCAGTTTACAACCTAAAACCATTTTCCATACATATGCATGCTTATGAAACACCTAGGGACGGATTCAAGGGGGTTTGGACAGGGCAACCTCGGCCTTATCCATTTTGAAACTATATTTGTATTAATTGCAGCCTATGTTCATCGGCCCAAGTCCCTAGCTGTAGGAAATCTCGGATGAGTAATCTTAGGAGACATTACAGGAAAGTTAATGGAAGAAATCAAGGGTTAATAATCTGTCCCTAAAGTTAAGGGAATTAGCTGTAGACTTTCCTTGTTTAGTGTAACATAAAATTGTATATATAGAGTAGAATGCATTGTAAATAAACACACAGAATTAATAAAATTTCAGAACCTTTTCTCTTCATGGTATCAGAGCCCATCTAGGGTTTCTGGGAAAAAAATACCACCTTCACTTCCTGTTAATCCCAGCCTTAATTGCTGGTTTGTTTCTTATTCTCTTCAACCTCCATCGCTGTGTCCCCCCCCCCCCCCCCCTCCTTTCCTATTCATTCTTTTTATTATCCCCACATATTGTTTGATCATATTCAATCATGACGGACTTTACATCTTCAACGCCATCGCCGCAATTGTCTCCAACTGTGGAGGAAGAACAGATTACACGAAGCACAACAGAGCTTCAGAACATCCAGGCAGGATATAGACTAAATGGAAAAAATTATCTGAAATGGTCTCAACTGGTTCGAACGTTTCTGAAAGGAAAAGGAAAGTTGGGTCATCTACTGGAGATAGCACCTTAAGAGCGGAACGGTGGGATTTGAAGCGTGGGAAGAAGCGGATTCAATGATTATGTCGTGGTTATGGAATTCCATGACCCCTGAAATCAGTGATACGTGTATGTTTCTTCCTACAGCAAAGGCGATCTGGGATGCCCTTCATCAGACGTATTCTAAGGTCAATGATGCAGCCCTTATATATGATATCAAGATGAAGACAACTGGAGCAAAACAGGGGACGAAAACGGTGACGGAGTATGCCAATTTTTTGCAAAACCAGTGGCAGGAACTGGATTATTACAGGACACTTGATTTAAATTGTAGCAAATGTGCCGTGGTCATCAAAAAGTTTATAGAAAGGGACCGAGTTTATGATTTTTTGACTGGCCTAAATTCTGAATTTGATCTTGTAAGAATTCAAATTCTGGGCAGACCTGAATTTCCCCCTCTCACCGAAGCAATATCTCTGGTTCGTGCAGAAGAGAGCCGCAGGGGCATTATGTTAGAGTCGCCTTCAACCGAAAATTCTGCCCTTCTAAGCTCTAAACCTCAGGGGCTGCTACTGGACAAAGCTGCTGTGGACAAGACCAACCGGTCAAGTGTGCAAAAAGATCGCGAAGAGTTGTGGTGCACGGAGACAAACCAAACTCTAGACTACCCCTCACCAACTATTTACACACTTTCCCTCTCTAACTCTATCACTGTCTCTCCGCCTTTCTCTTTCTCGTCCTTTTTTATATTAAATATAGTAGTACACTTGCACAATCACACGCGGCTCAAGGGTCTCTCACCAACAATCAACCCTTCTATTATTTTTAATTGTCATGTTTTATGTTTATGGTGGCTAATATTTATGTATGTAATATTTCTACGGCTATGCTTTATGTTTTGGTCCATATTGCGTATGTTCTATTCAAAATGGACCGGAGTTTAGTAATGCTACGCACGAAAATTTAGCACCGCCTAAGTTCGGTCTAATTTTCGTATCTCCCCGTGCAAGTTATAAATTTTCAGTAGAAATACATATATGAATTCATTATTCACACACACTTATTGAGAATTATTCTCATCCCTTTATCTCTACTTTCAAATAATTGATGATACGGTCGGCACACAGATGGATTTTGGTAGCAAAAGTTTCAATAATAAAATTATTACGTTGTCAAACTATTGTTATTTCATTTGATTTTAAATATTTTAAGATATTTCTCATTTCAAGTTAATTTATTAAACTAATTACATTATTGAATTTTTATAAGTGCTTTAATAATTTATATTATTGCGTTGAATACTCTTTAAATTAGTTTTATTTTATGATTTAGTAGCACTCGAATCGTTAAGGGTTCGAGTCGTCCCAAAAGATGTCGATGTTATTTGAGAATTCTTCTATCATTTGGACAATTATATCAATATTATTACTTATCCTAGCAAATTAATGAGTTACAAGATGCTAAAACAAAAGAAATTAAGCATGTGTTGGCTACTGGTGAGCATGAGTCCAGTAGGGTCAATCAAGTACGTAAGTCGCAATGATCAAGAGTTACTTTGTTGTAGTTCTCATTATGACTATAAATAGCGATAGATATGTACACTGCAACTTACAAGGTGTTTGACTATCTTAAGGTCCATTCTCTCAATGAAAGATCTCGGGCTCAAGTTTGTGGCACTTAGAAATATTTGATAAATTTTGAGTTTGTGTTTAGCTTGCATTTAAAGCATAGTGTTATTATAATAACTCATGGATGTTCTTTGTCCAACCCTTCAAAAGAAATCTGATGACATATTGGTTGGTATGAGATTCGATTTTGCTATAAGAAAAAAAAAAGAAAAAAGAAACTTCTTTAAGAACTAAGAGATGAAATTTGGCAATAATTTCTATAGGAAGTGCAAAGATTTTGCTCAAAAAATGATATTGACACAATCGATCTAGAGTCTGAATAAGGTTGGTCCTTGTCGTTCTCGTGACAAAATCAGTGTTCTAAAATGCGTTGTGATGCGTCGAGGCCGAGAATCAAAAATCACAAATTTAGGCGTGTCAATGAGAAGAATAAGCGCCATAATGCGTTTCGTATTTTTAAGGCATTAAATATATTTTTATATAAAAAAAAAAATTTTTAATATATCATAAAAAAAATAGATTTAAAAAAAACAAAAAGGGATTAGGCGGGATAATGCGCGCATTTCGCGCGCCTTTTAGATGGAAAACGCATTTTTCGCACATTTCCCGAATTCGAAGCGTTTTCAACCCGCGTCGCACCTAGGCGGCGCATTTTTGCGCCTTTTAGAACATGGGATCAAATCATAATGGAGCATCATTATCATTTTGATTTCTTAATGAGCCAATAGATTTCATACTGGTGGAATTAAATACAAGATTGAATGATACATTAGTAGAACTTCTCTCTAAGTGCAGCTTTTGGATCCTTGAGATTCATTCGAAACATTTCAGAGATAAAATATTTGCATGCTTTCATAGAAATTCCATTTTGGAGATTTTTCAAAGCAAGACATGCATATTTTCGAATATAAGTTGCAACATTATGAGCTAGATATGAAGAGAAAATCTCGATTTAAAGTATCTTCACTCATAGAGTTATGCCAGAAATTGAGTAAGAGTAACAGGTTGGAGACATTATGGTGAATAGGATGACTCTTCTTGTATTGACTTTACCTGTTTCTACCGTGGCTATTGAGCGAGCATTTTCAGCAATGAAATAAATGAAGACGGAACTTCGTAACAAAATAGAGGATGACTCTCTTATTGATTGTATGACACTATTCATCGAATGAGAACTTGCATAGAAGATAGATGTATATTCTATTATAGATGAATTTTATATTTCAAAACCACTTTGGGATCAACTTAAAAATGACTTTTAATGTTAAATACTAAATTTATTATATTGACTTTCTTAAATTCCAGCTCATTCATCCTAAATTCTTGGATCCACCCCTGAAAACACTTACTTAATTTCATCAATAACCTCACATAAATGATACTTGAAGATCATTTATAATCAGAACAACATAGATTTCATATTTATTCAATTATATGTTGTCGACAATCACATCGTGCAATTTATAAATATATTATTGTAAATTAAATAACACTATGTTAAGGTTTTTGACTTCCAATATATCATACAATTGCACAAGATGATCGTCAAGAACGTATAATTGAATAAGTATGGAAGATATGATGTTGGTATGTAATATGCATGTTTATAAATGATCTTCAAGTAACATTTACGCGTATATATGTACGAAAAATCATCATATATTCTTTGGGCCATCATGCAAGAATACATGTTTAAGATCACCATATTATTCATTGAACACGTTAGTGCTCGACCTTTTTGTGAATATGTGTGTTGTGATAATTGGCGTTGATCGACAACTCAAATGATCAACATTATAACACAATATCACGTGACATTATGTTGAAATTTACATAAATGATAATCAAGAGAAGGCAAGAATTATTCATGTTATTTGCCAATTTCATAGAATGATTAAGCTGAAGTATTCAACCGACCACTCTGTATTGGCCCAAAGGAAAGGAAGATAAGAATTGTTCATTATGTTTCACGAATCAATCTTATACTTGCACCATATTTCACTCATCGATTTGTTGGTAAACTCACCTTTGTTTTGCTCTAATTTTCAGAAAATGCCTAGAGGGTATGTTGAGTATTTTGATTATAACTCAGTTACCACCCGCTATAGTTGAGTTTCATTGGACCATTCTAATAGACGTATGGTTCTAAGGCATTGAAGTTAAGGATATCCTTATGTTCAAATTCATCCTTGCTGTAACTATCCACTGTGCCACTTGTTCTTGTGAGATGTGTTTTTGGTAAACAGTCATCCGCGCACGGTCGATGCGACCCCCTTTATGAGGAGGCACCAAGCAACTGATGTAACTAAAGAGCATGTGGGGGATTGCATGATTTTATTTCTTTGTGGGAAAGGTGAGCGATGGCCCGATCCTTTAATGCATCCTGCCATTTGATAGATTATCCATCCCCGAGCAATCTTAGTTATTGGTGGGGTTTCGGTTCGTCAACTGCTCTAAAAGAGTTTTCTTCGAACGAGCGGTCTTTCTATCTTTTTGAATTGCATGCCCAAGGCAATATTGGCGAAACTCCGAATTATTTATGTAAGAAGCACCGGTAGTACAAGAAGGGATCAAATACTAGAATTAACATATTGTCTCTTTATCAATCCCATTAGAACATGTAAGAATATGAATGTATCTCCATCTTACTCTTCTTGATTCTTGAAGAAAGTGTCATGGTAGCTTGATGGAATCTACAACATAAATAAAAAGTGTGGATAATTGGGAAACTTTCAGTTTTCCAATTTGTCCTCATACTTTTCTCTTTTGTCAATAATACCCTTAGTCCCTACTCAATTTACATTAATTTTATTTTTAAAACATTATTAATCAAATAATAAATGGTCATTATTAATTCCTTAATTTTTTTTATCAAATATTAATTCATTAGTTATACGAGCATTTAAAAAATTTACTAAGTTTAAAAAATCCATTATGCATAATGCCATGCAAAAGAACACAAAATCTATTAATACTCAAATGAATGTATAGCATTGCTCCCATTTTCGTTACTTCCAATGCATTATCTTTCAATGAACATACACAAACAACAAGGTAAATCTTCTCTCTCTCCATATTCGATCTTATTATTTGTTTATCATTTTGTACCTACATACAGAATCTGTGTATATTTGTTGCGTGTCCAAATGGTATGATGCATATCGAATTTTCCTATGAATGGTGTTGCAGGATATTATTTGATAAAGGAATTTTTTTTTTTTATTTCCATTTCAACTCAGGTATATATAAAATGTTATTCTTAAATTATTTTATGTGTCTGTACATTATATACTACATTAGTATTTTAAGTAAAACTTCGAGAAATTACTATAATGTTCTTTTGTGTCCATACATTTTTTTATTTTATCCGCTAGGTATATATGTGTGTGTGTATATTTCCAGGAAATTAATCGAACTTTCACGGAAGTTATTGTCATGGTATCTTTCACTATATTCATCTCTTTATATGTCTAGTTATATCTATTGTGTTTATGTGTTTTTCTTGTTCAGCTAAGGTTGCAATTCTTTGTAACGATTAATGTTTCTATAGTTCATTCCTTTGTACAATTATTCACAGAAATATTTGTTCTTCCACGGCTGAATATTCTGTAACTTCTTCTCCTAACTGTTGATTTAACTTCAAGTTAGGAGTCTAATTGTGGAAAATAATTGATATGATTGCTGATCACTAATAATTTCAATATTTTGAGGTTTGAGTCGAAAGTATTATACAGTAGTGTTTGGCAACATGGACTTGGGGGCTAGGATTTTTGCACTCTATAAATAAAAAAATAGTTTGGACGAAGGATTTTGAATTACAATCACAAAGCCCCAATTCATGCTACAAAAATAACTCAAATAATTTAGCTTGGAGACTTGGTTCAAATGAAAGTCCTATTAATCATGGGTTGCAAGAAATTAGCAATTTTTTGTATTTTCTATATTTCAAGTTGGCTTTGGTTGACTGCATTTTGATTCTGTTTGTTCTTTTCATTTCAAAATGAGTATCATTTAATTTCCATTCTGATATGTTGTTAATTTATAATTAGTGCATGTTCGGTTTGATGTACTTGGCATAATAATTGATTGATTTATTAAGACATATTTGTAGGATCCTATTATTTGTATGATCCTTTTATGGGCGCATGCTGAATTTTAGGCCAAATTACATAATTTTGGTTGAGTATATTTTCCAACTATAAAATATAGAATTCATAAGGTATAAATTCTTTTCTCGCATCATACAATATGCAAAGCACGTTTAGAAAAACTAGTGCTGTGAAAAGTGTCATTTGGTCAGTAGTCTGCAACAAATATAGGTTATGGTTAATTTGCAGTAGCTACTTCAGTTTGTCCAAATGTTCAAATGATGCAGTAACAAAAGTACTTTGTATTGTCCATGATATGAGACATGGTCAAAATTTAGAAAAGTTAACAAGCAGTAAATATTACAGTAGAAATGACAGATTCAACATAGAACAGATATAAAAGCCTTTTAGATTGTGGTTTCAAGAACATACATATTTCAGAATAAATGAGCAGGGAAGCTGTTGCATTAAATGTTTGTGAAATTACCTTGGAGATGGGAGAATCAAAAACTTTTGTTTCAAAATCCACGTCAGGTAAGCGCGTTAACTCAGCTCCATCGTAAAACATAATATATATTGGAAGCTGGCGTAGGCTTGCTGCATGGTTTCGCAAAAATAGTAAATGATGGAAGTACATATGAAGACAGGACAACAATTATGGCATGTTTGGAAGGGAGTATTGGATAGCACTCTAAAGTTTTAAAGGGAAACTAAATATTTTTTTATTAAACTGTCTATAATCTTATCCTAAGAAGCACCGACACGGACACGAGTGTCCGACACGATACGTGTCCGACACGTTGACACGCCATTTTTTGAAAAAGTTTCGACACGATACGTCGCCGACACGTTAATTATATATATATATATATATATATATATATATATATATATATATATATATATATATATATATTTATTTTTTTTTTTTTTTTTTTTTTATTTTTTTTTTTAATTTATTTTAATTTTTTGAAAAAGTAACTCTTTTTTAATTTATTTTAATTTGATAGTCTAAAGTAATATATATATAAACTAATTCAAATAAAATTTTACATATTTATTTTGTCAAATAATTCAGCTGGCCTGGAACAAAACTAATAGGTCCAAAAACGTGAATTACACATTTCAAAAAAAAAAAAAAAAAAAAAACGTAAATTACAGAAAAAAAAGTTACAATGGTGGGCCCAAAACTTTTCATTTCTGAACAGTTGTCCTTTCCTCTTTCCCCACGTTTCATCTTTTTCTTCTTCCCTGTTCATCTTTTTCCTCTTCCCAGTCTTCTCTTTTCCTCCGTCCCTATGCAGTTACCTTCCCCAGTTTCTTCTTCATTTCCTTTCTCTTTTCCCTTTCTTCTTTCCTTCTTCCCCCGAATTTCTTCCCCAGAACAGTCGACCGGTTGCATTTCTTCCAGGTATTACCGTTCATTCCTCTTCTCCCATCCATTTTTCTTACTGATTTCTTCAAGATAGCCGCCTTTTCTCGCCTCTGACACGCCGCAAGGAACTCCGACACGCGTCGGAGACGTGTCGGAGGCGTACCCGTGTCCGATACGTGTCGGACACGGATACGTTGTCTCCACCAGCGTGTCCGTGCTTCTGAGATCTTATCCAATACTTTGTACTGAACATGCACTTAGTTTAATAATACGATGTGATAGAGAAAACGGTCAAAAAGGTAACTTGAAATAAATGGTGATCAAAGCTACTAAAAATGATCATAAGTTAAGATATATTTCTACCGAGAGCAATTCCAAACTTCTCAGCAGCATTAGGAAAGAGTCCAAGATCAACTATTCCGAATGATAAATATTTGTTAGAGTATCTGTAAAACAGAATTGAAAAAAAAAAAAAAAAAGTATGAGACGGCTATATTAAAGCAAGAAAAATGCTTCATTAAAAGTAGTGAGTTGATGACAAACTGGCATTTTGGCAAAATTGACAACGGACTAGAAATCATAAACTCAAGCAGAAGAGCATAGCAAAGACTCAAGACTTACGTAATTGAAAGTTCGGGAAAAAAGGAACTTGAGTTTATGCAACCGGATGTAGACAAAGAACGAAACTCGACCTGTCAAAAATGATAAACTGGTCCAGAGCCGAGAGAAAAGAAAACAAAAATATACACTTGGATGTCTGTAACAATGAAAATGTACAAACTATTTTTTCAGAGGCAGCATAGCTGAGTCAAGTCACTTGTGCACTCAGCTGCAAATCAATATTTATTGAAGGTTCAACTAATCATGGTATTATCAACATGCCAGTGATTGGACAAATCATGCTAAAATATGCATGAGCAAATATACTAAATATGATGCAGCCAATGAATAATTGAGTTGAGCAATGGAGAGTGCTATAAGCATGTAAATTTCCATCAAGCAGAAAAACAAAACATGCACACTTGAAGGACAAGCTCAAATTTCCCATAGAATTGCAGTTCAAGCACCAAGAAACATAAAGAAAAGTAAAAATGGGTATTCTTACAGCACCAGCGAAGATGTGAATCTAATAAAGGTAAAGAAAACAACATTATGTAATACACATCTTCATATCCTTTACTTAGTAACAATCAAATTCAATGACCCAAAAGTGCTTGCACATAAGGACAACATAATTTTATTTTGTCTCCTTCAATCTTTGTTTCAACTGTGACTAAAGAGCATTCCAGGTATTCTGTGTTAGCTCTACTCAATCTAGAATCTTTAGATTCCTAAGCACTACAAAGTTCTAACTTGCGATTTTTCCGTCTTACAATGTGAATCTCATCAACTAAAATAATATCATTAGGAGATAACGTGCACCAAGGGACCTTATCTTAGACATAGCTCATAAGCTCATCCATAACAAAAGCCCCTAAAGAAGTATATTAAATATTATAATACTCAGAATCTCTTTTGTTCTTATCCAAAAATTTGGATCTTAATAAAGACCAGCATATGCACCGATTTGATGATGCAACACATATGTACATCTGACATATTACCTTGAACTTCAGCATGTAATGTCAATGATACGTGGATTTAAAAGGCCATTTTAGCTTGACTATGCCTGGAATCATCTCAATCACATACAAACAAATCTATTTGAATTCCAACTTTATACCATTGAAATCCCCGTGAAGAAGACACTTGCCTTCTCTCCTTGACTGTAATTTATTTATTGAATTTTATCCTTCAACGGAAGTTCCTTGAGAATCTCTGGTTATTAATAACCTGAACTTTTGGAGGTTAGTAAAACAATGTTCAATGAATTTCGTTCTCTTGCCATTTTAGAAATCCTTTTCATTTGGATGTAAGAAAAAGTCTCAACTAAATTTGAAAATTACCAGTTAGCCAAAACACACTGAGCCCTTGTTTGACAAGCATTATTTGGCTCAAATGGAGTTTTGAATAGTGATTTTTTGAAGAATGTGTGGTTAAAAAGTAGGGAAAAGTTTTGAATTTACGTGTAGAATATTCTATTGTGTGAATGTGTGGTTAAAAATGATTATGGAGAAAAAAAGGTTTTGAAATAATGGCTGTCAAACAGGGACTAAATATCATGAAAAAAAAGTGTCAAAATAGGCAATCAAAAATCCTTCCGAAGCAAGAAATCAGACATGACAATGACCAAGCAATACATTAGGAGTCTAGAAGACATAAAAAAATATTGAAATCTTGTGAAAGTTTTAAATAGCATAAACGCCTTATGCAACAATTACAATTCTCACACATTTAAACTGGCATGACAATGACATTTATTTTAAGCAAAATCATAGAACTGATAGGGAGATCGAGTACAACATCTTGGACTTGGTGTGATCATACACGGACAACCACTACTACTTTTTTTCTCGCTTCTAATTTTGTAAGCGTTGATAAGTTCACCTACTACGAAACAATGCATTTGTAAAGTAAAGACATGCACACAGAATCTATATCTTTTCCGAAATAATAAAAGCAAGTCCAAAAACCAACCAGCCAGATTTTTGACTTGTTCCCTTCACTAAGCAAAGTTTCCAACTGGAGAGGTGTTAATTGGTTTGCCGTACCTAGAAAAGTTGAATGAAGAAGAAATATAAAAAAGCAGTTAAAGATAAAAAAAAGACAAACATTATATATTAGGATAGATTATCACATTACTTGTGGAGGCCATCATGACTTTGAGTAAGTGCATATAAACTTTATCTCAAAGAAGCTAAGATAGAGTGCAAGAGGAAGAGGGAAAGAGATTTAACAGAGAAATAATCTCATACCAAGTCCTTCAAATGCAGGTTGTTGAGCTATAATATACATAACTGTTGGGAAAAAAGCAGAATGGATTATCATTTCAATTAAAACTTTAGACAACTTCCACTGTACAAGACCTACCAGAAAATACTAATGCATACCACAGAGCCACGTGATAGTCCATTTCCAAAGCAATAGCAACAAGGAAAATCTGAGAAAGTATGAACTCAAGTTAGAAGATACATTTTCAGGAAATTTAAAATCTAAAAGAATTATGTAAAATAAAAAAAAAAAAAAACCGACATGTAAGACTACAAAGTAGGAAGGCATGTTCCATATAACATCTAATCCCAAAAAAGGTAACTGAATATATATAAGCCCAACCTGGCTAATACTCCATCCACCATATTAGTTGGAATTTTATCGCCCCCATAACTTTTTTTTCCTACGTACCTAGTGCAAAAAGAATTGTACAAGTCAAATTGAGCTATCAAGCAAAATATATGCAATGAGATCACAATCCTCAAGCTGCTCTTTACAGCTTAGAATTGAGTTCTTTGTCAAAGACCTCCTTTACAAAATGGTGAGCTAAGCAGCACGGGCCTAAAATTAACTACTTGTGATCAGTCACGAGTCAATCATATTTCACAAATTTATATTGCTGTTTAATTTAAAATGTCATTATCAAGCCTACATTGATAAGGAAACTCTCTTTTGATGGAGATCATAAAATGAACTATTTCTGTTGTGACACTTTCCTTCTTCATGTGTAGATGTTAGTGGATACACCATGATGTCTTAACTAGCAAGGCAAAACAATCGAACTCTAATATGGCATTTTCATTTCTCACCTTTTCTTCTCTTTCTACTCCTTTTCTTCTTCTTGAAGTCTACCCTATCCAATCCTAAAATTTTTCAGTAGTATCATTTCCTAAAGTTTCATTGTCTCCTAAATTTTGCAATTTATGACGTTGCATAACAACATTTAGCAAATCTGATTCCCTATAGTTTTTCAGTACAAGATGTTCACACAACATGTTTGAGGCAAATGCAACATTCTCCTAAGAGAGCAAAACCATATTCATCACAGACGTTTACGAAGAGACTAAAAGGAAATAAATAGCATCAAAGAGAGCACCTTCGCAAAAAATAAAGTATCCGATATGAAAGCCTCCCATGTTTCCACTTTCACCACCTGACAGTAAATCAAGAAACAAACAAGAAAATCTTTATTATAAGTTCTCTAGATTATCTTTCGACATCAGAATAATTCAACTTATCAAATTAAAGTTTATTAAATCTACCTTATTTGAACTAAAGTTGGGAAATCAAGCCCAAATTACCTTTCCCTGCATATATCATCTATAGTAGTTAACATTATCAATTTTCAGCTATCAGTTTTTTTAAAATAAGTATCATTATCTCAAGTTTCAACAGCTGCAGTTCATATTAGCTAAGCCCCAGATAAATCAAAATCAAATTTAAACCAAGGACAGAACTCTGCATAACTAACAATACATGTGCCAAAATCGATTCGTTTCCCATCAATGTCCTCAAATAAGAAGATGCATAAAATAAAACAAGACGACTAAAAAACTAAATAGTAAATCAATTTTTCGTTTTTTTTATTTTAATTTATCATACCTTAACAGCCGATAAAACAAAAAATGCAAGAACCGCTTGAATTTCCTGAAAATTCAACAAAAGGAAACAAAAAAAAGTATTATATAAATAAATTAATCGAGTTCAATTTAAAAAAGAAAAATGATTCGTGAAGAAGCGAGTACTCGGTAAAGGAGATGAGACGAGCGGAGAAGAGAGAAAATGTTAGAGGCGGAACAGCGAATTGGAATGTATGAGAAGAATGCTAGAAAATGGAGTAAATAGTATGGTTCTGAGATCACACGGTTGATTGATTCCATTAGATTCCCATTGTCGTTGCTCTGTGACATTGTTTTTCCTTCTGAAATCTGTGAAATGAATAGTTTGGCTTGGACTTGAAATGATGTTGATGCTAATCTTGGGGGCCCTGCGAAGATTGGGATGGAAATTATCCGGCCCAAGTTTAGGCTGTCAGGTTGTAGCCTTGAAGGGTAGTGAAAGAAAAGGGAAAAATTACATTAGGTGTTTAGTTTGATATTTTAAAAAATCAGGTTTATATTTTATTTAATCAAAAATCAGGTTTTAATTTCACAATTAATATTAATAATAATATTTTAAATTAAATTAAATATATACCCATTCCCAACCCCAAATTTCAATTCTCAAACCCTACTCATCCCCTCTCCTCTTCCCTTCCGTCTCCCCCTCCCCTTCCCTCCTCCTCTGCCATTTCTTCCCTCCCCCTCCCCTTCTCCTCCCCCTCCCCCTCCCCCTCCCGCCGCCTCCATCGCCACGACGTCGGTGCTGTGCGACACGCTGTTGTGTCGCAGCAGCGTCCCTGTTGTGCTGTATAGCAGCGCGACGCTGCTAGGACACAGCAGCGCGCTGCTGCCAGCGTTTATGGTGACTGAGGTAGAGTGTGATGGTGTTTGTGCTTTGTGTGTTTCGTATGTAAGTGTTCAGTAGCTATTGGAAGTTAGGTTTATTGTTGGTTAGCCTGCAATTAGGGATGTGTGGTTGTGGAGGTGGTGGATCTATGGCGGTATGATTTGGGCAGTGATGGTGATCTGTGGTGATGGTCGTGTGGTGGTGGTTTTTTTTTTTTTTGGTCTCTGACCTAGCTATTGAACTGTGGTGGTTTTTTTGGTGTCTGTGACCTACCTATTGAACTATAGTGGTTTTTCCTGGTGTCACCTAACTAGTGTCTGTGACCTAGCTATTGAACTATGGTGGTTTTCTTTTGGTGTCTGTGACCTACCTATTGAACTGTGGTGGCTTTTTCTGGTGTCTTTGACCTAGCTAGTGTCTGTGACCTAACTATTGAACTGTGGTGGTTTTTTTTTTTTTTTTTTGGTTTGTGACCTAACTATTGAACTGTGGTGGTTTTTTCTGGTGTCTGTGACCTAGCTATTGAACTGGTGGTGGTTTTTTTTGTCTGTGACCTAACTATTGAACTGTAACTTTAAAATTGATAATTTGTAACTAAAAAAGGAATCTGTGGCCCACAAATTTGAAAATATGTAACCTGTGACATATAATTTTTTGATCTGTGACCCGAAATTAAATTTTTAACTATTTAATAAGATATCTGTGACTTTAGAATCGGAGTAGTTACCGGAATTAAGCGGCGGCCAACGGTCACCGAAAATGGTCGCCGGAAATTAAGCGCATCTGGAGAACAGTTGTCGAAGTCGTCGTCGGTCGCCGGAGCGGTGGTGGTGGTGGTGGTGTGTGTGAGTTAATTATATTATATTACAGTTAAATATTTAATTTAATAGATTAATTGTAAAATATAATTAATTAATTCATGAAAAAAAACTGATTTTTGCAATTCTAAACATTAGGGCCTGATTTTTTTATTTCATGATAGATAATACCTGATCCATGAATTTTTCCCAAAGAAAAAAGTGGAAATTGGATTAATTATTTAAATGGTTACTAAACTATATCAAGTGTTATCATTTAATGACTGAATTTTAAAATGAATCGAGCTATTTACCGTTTTACCCATTCATCGCTCAAGTGAAAAAATCATTTAGGTTCAACAAACAGCATTGACTTGATCAATGTATAGGTAATACAGTACATAATTCAGTAACCATTAAAATACAATTTTAAATTTAGTTACTAAGTAGTAACAATTGGTGTAGTTCAACCATCATTGAGATACAATTTTAAGTTCAATTATTAAGTAGTAACAATTTATTCTTCCCTCAAATCTATCTCTATGAAAGAAGAAATAAAGAAAATGAATGGAAAAAAGAGGAAAACCCAAAGATCTTTAAATTGAAGAAATATAAAACTTTTCAAAATTGAGCATCACAAATTTTTACAAAAGATTTTTTTTCCCATTTGGAGCCCACTTTCAAATATCCATTACGTCACTAAAATCTCGCTTGTCCAATTCCACAATCGAATTTCGTTTCAAAGCAAACAAATAATCTTATCTTTTATAGAAATCTCTAATCTTAAAATTTAAAAAAATCTAATCTGAAGCAAGGATCCGTTGATCGTGGAGGAAAGACCAATGACGAGGTAACGAACAAAAAAAGTCAAAGGAAGCTATGGGATTACTTGTTCAAGCAATAGCAGACGAAATATCGATCACAACAAGCAAATGAACAAGTTTCATGTTGGATTTGGAAAAAGAAACCAGATAGATCAACTTGGTTTAAGCAACAGACAAAGGAGCTGAACGAGAAAGTTATGTGATCGCATGTAGGAAGCCTATGCGGCCGCATAGTACATTTCGGACACGTATTTTTTCAAATTTCGCACAATCTTATATGTTAGTTTAAAATCTATTTTGTGATTTTATTTTTCTTTTTAGAGTTTAATTCTGTTTTTAAGTAGATTTTATGGGTTCCGTATAAATAGAACATATTCCATTCATTATAAAACACACAATTATGAAGAGATTAATTGTAAAACATTATTGCTTTCTTTTGGTTCTTTACCCAATTCATTATGAACTTATCAATATTATTTCTTGTGATGTTCAAACAAATCGAGTGGAATTCTTGAGTCTTGTAATCAATGGGTCAACATATTGTCGACGATTGTATTGGTTCCTTAGTTCAACATTTTTTTAAGTGGAAATTGTAAGAAATGTCCACTTTCCTCTAGCCACCTGCAAAAATGGCAACTTTCAAAAATCCTTGCAAAAATGGCCATTTTGGTATATTTTAGACCAAAATACCCATGGTCAACAATTTATGATTCCATTCAAGGACAATAAAATGGACATTTTTGCAAAAAAAATATTGGCTGATGAAATATTGACACATAACCTGCTCCATTTATTGCAAATGACAAGATGTCAAATCACAATTAATGCTATTTTTTGCATTGACACTGAAATGTCGAGAACGACATTTCAAGTGTAGAGAAATATCATATTTGGAATGAAATGTCCTTCTAGACATTTAATATGTCGAGAATGACGTTTTGAAATGTCGAGAACATTTAATATTGTGATTTGACGTGTATACTATTGAAATATAAAATGGGATTCAAATGTCGAGAATGACATTTTAATGTCGAGAATACGTAGAGATTCAAATGTCCTCTTTTTTCATTAAGGGCATAATAGACAGTTTAGTATTAAATTTGAAAATTGGACACTTTTCAACTCACACCCTTAATTGTGGACATTCGTGAAAATACCCCTTTTTTTAATCAAGCCTAAACATTGATTTTTGACTTTCTTGGGGTTAATCAATCTTGTGTGGATTTCGTAGCTACTATTGCTATATAGATTCGCATCAGTTAGTATCAAAGTAAGGCTCCAAAAATTAATGTTATATCCTTTTTTTACTTTTTGTTTGAGTTTTTGTTTTTTCATTTTTCGTATTCTTCGCGTTCTTCATTTTTGAGTCTCCAATCCATGAAATACCAAAAAGAAACAAATTAAAAACTTATTTGCGTGTTAATCTAGCATTCAAATCAGTTTATGTTTCTTTTGCTAGTATCTAGTTCTATTTCCCAAAAAAATTGAAAATTCGAAAAATTGCTAGCATCATACAATTTCATTTTTGGAATCAAAAAAAATTTCAAATTCAAAAATGTTCAATTCAAATTCAAGAAACACCTTCTTCAATTTTTTCTTAGTGTCTCGTTCAAATTGTCAATTCCTACTTCTAGAGTCAATTTTTCTTACTCAAATCTTAGTTTAAAACTCTATAAAGATTGAATTTTGATTGAGATCCAATTAGTTCTTTGAAACATTTGCAATAAATCATTACATGGAAAAAGGCCAAAGTGGTGAGACTAATAAAGTGAAAAAGTCAATTTGAGTGTGAAAGTTACGCAATTCGACCCTAATAATACTTAGAGGGGGGTGAATAGGTATATTATGTGGAATTAAAAAAAATTTACGAATTAAGTAGTAACAAGTCACTTTTTAATTCTCCTCTAGATGATTACACATGCAAGTCATTTTAATCCTAAATTTGAATACCGCACTTTATATGATCAATCAATAAACAATAACGAAAGTAGTAAATCAACACTAGGATGATCACAGAGAAACCCAACTAGGAAAAACTCCGGGCACTTTGCCAGGCAATCCACTATAAACAATTCAAACAACTTACAGTCTATCAAACTAGACGGCTCGTACTATCTGATCTCTTGGTTGCACTCCTCACAGCTCTCCCTAGATCATGTGCTCCCTTGTGCCAGTCCTTAGCTGCTGTTGTCAAAGTTCTCTATGGAATCTGCTACCCTGCAGCACTCCCAAACTTGTGGAATCGTCTATTTCATATGGATCAACGAAAAACACCGCGTTCTTCATAGACTGGAACTCCAATCAAACTCCCTCAATTTTCAGAACTCTGACCAATGTAGAGGAAATGCAATTTGGTATTTGGATTATAGAAACGATGTTTTTCTCACCAAAACAATCAAATTAGATGAAGGTTGAAAGACAAAATCGAATAAATCTCTCACAAATGAAGTTCTCTCAATGTTCAACCTCATAAATTTTCTTACATAAGTGTTTTGGTATATATAGATAGGTTAGAAAAATGAATGGTCCGGGTAAAAAGGTTTTAAATCTCGAAATAAAAATTTCTCAAATAAACACTTCACTCGAGCGAAGGCTCAGTGAAGGTCGAGCGACAGTTTGTCGCTCGAGCGAGGAAGTGGCGACAGTCCAGGGACAATGTTTCTACTTTTGTAGATCGAGTCAAACATTGGCGACAGTCTAGCGAAAACCTCTTTTTGTCATTCTCGAACCCTATACCTAATAACCCTATTTTCAACTATTTACACATTACTCCTTGACTTTTTAAACATAGTACAATTCAGTTCTATTGTTTACAAAATCGCCAATTACAAAACATCTAAAACCTAACAAACTCCCCTTTGGTATTCTGTGACAAAATTACTAACTAAGTCAATGCAGTAATCAAAAACAAATTACAGACTCGAAAACCTATGACACAACTAACTGACTTGAACGTATTCTGTATTTTAATCAGCACCAGTTTCCTGAAATAAATAGCTTAACACCCAGTGTAAAATAGGTGGAAGACAATATATAAGACAGTTCAAGCAGTTTACATAATTTAGTCAATCTAGAAACATATGATGTTATTCAGTTTCAATCATGCATGCTAAACCAAGACATAATATCAATGCAACCCAACACACTAAGAAGACACATTGATACTACTAAAACATCAAACTTAATTTAGCAGATCTGAAACAAAAATACAGAGTGCCTTTGAGTCAAAAATCATTATATATATATATATATATATATATATATATATATATATATATATATATATATATATATATATATATATCAAAAATGTAATTACATCTAAATTTTCGATACATAGATACATCATGTAAGGATAAGCAAAAACAGATCAAGATGTCTATTATCTACTCTCCTTCTATCAACAAAAATCTAATACTACCACATCTATATCTACTCTCCCTTTTTGTCACACAATGACAAGGGGTAAGCCTAGAACTAAGAAGCAGCAGCATCATCATCAGCATCGTCAGAGTCATTCCTCTTCTCAAAAGCAGCATCATCCCAATGGCGACGAATCCACTGAAACCTACGCTGAAGGTATCCAACAGCACCCCGAAGCATAGCGAACTCGACAGTGTGTCAATCAACAGTAGCACGTAGCTGCGTAATCTCCGTCATCATACGAGCATGTTGCTTGATAAGCACTGTCATCTGACCTAGATGAGCGACCGAAGGGTCGATAAGAGCAAAAGCAAAAGGTGTAGACGCAGGAGGAGAAGGAACTGACTCAGACGGAAGAGAAGTAGAAGTAGAAGTAGAAGGGATATCAAAGGGTGGAGGAGCAGTTGAAAAAGAAGGAAAATTTGAATGATCAAAGGAAATGAGGTCATCAATCGGATCAGCCGGCTATGCTGGCTCAGAAAAAGCATGAGACCTAGTCGGACCCCCTGGGGAAAACTGACTCCTAAGGCTGTCACTAAGCGGTATATCAAATATACATAGGGCAGCCCAACCCTCATCCCCGTAGTACGAAAGGCCCTCAAAATCTACTGGCAAATGAAGGAATGAAGATCAATAGAATCGCCATGCAGAAGGGGATAAAGAAAATGAGCATTCTCCACCAGTAATGAAGAAGTGTAGGAAACAGGCCAAAGATTCATGCACACAATGCGTAACAGAATCTAGTGCTCGATCGGGAGAGACCCAGTGCGAATCGTACCTGGACCTCCCTCCAACGGTGTGTTAAACATTGTCGAATGGACTAACAAGTCCGTCGAAAGAGAATAAGGAGTAAGATAGGAAAATAGAGGGTGAACGACCCAGGAAATATGAATAAGACTCGAAATAACGTCCAGAATAATCTTAACTGTCATATCCCGAATAAAAACCCTAAAAGAAGAACCGCTAACATCATGAATGTTAGCATAGAACTCGTGAATAAGTAGGCTATGTGGGGGTACTAGATCAACTAAAAGAGGCTCCCACCCCCGAGAAGAGAAAATAGCGGCGAGGTCGAGGGATAACTCAGATAAAATGACCTCGCACTCAAAAAGAATGGGACGAAGAGAAAACTGTGACCCAAAAGTGTTTTGGGCCACAGCTGCAATAAACCTAGACCTACTATAGGACGAGAAGGTACTAGGAGTAGAAGAGGTCCTGCGTGCTCTCTTAGGCAGCATCTGTAAAGAATTAAATAAAAAACATTAAAAATTGGAATAAAAACGACAATAATGCGTGAGATGCATGAATGCATGCAAAACGAGACAGATGGGATAATATGCAATGTGCCCTAGCATGAATATATAGTAACATGCAGTAATGCCTAGACGTAGTTGACGTGAAGAAAGACGTGTGCAGTGATGACACGACACAAGGACGCGATGACATGACGCAGTGACGTGACGTCACAATGCGATGTCAACATAACTCCAACACATGCCAACCTAAACACACAACAATGCACAACACAATGCACACTTCGAACCATATGCGACACTCCAACAGACCAAGTCAAAACCAAACAATCAACACTAATGTGATAAACTTGACTCAAACTATCAATTATATCTATAACCACCCAACCTCACAAACAATTCACCAATACAAATGTATCCCAATCATCTAAACCAACTGCTATCAAGAAATTCCACAAAAATGACAAAATGGGATGAAGAACACCCAAGAAATCGCCCGAAATCGCACCAAATGACTCAATGATATGTGCAAAAGGATGTAAAACTTGATGACATAGCATGGGAACCAAGAAAACATAGATTATAACTTAACTAATTAAACCAAAGATCCCAAAAACATGCAATGAAATCTGAAAACCTAAAAATCTGAAAGTTTGAAGTAATCAAAGTTTGAAAGTATATTACAGAAAATTTGCACTCACAGTTGAAAAAATCAGTAGCTAAAAGCCTGAAACTGTAGCGTGGAGACGATGAATACACAATTTTTAGGTGGAAATAGAAAATAATCTCTCGATTCTCTCCAGTCGACGGTCTCTAAATGGGAAAACCCTCGCTGGCTTCTCCACTTCTACTTCTGGGTCTGGGAAAATGGGATTTGGGAATGAATTGTCAATTGAGTGATGAATTTATTTAGGTCATGATTCGTGAATTGATTAATGGGCCAGCCCATTACATATAAAAAATTGATTAACTAAAAAATTAAGTTGTAAAAATCAAAACTAAAATAAACGGGGCGGGGTGGGGACCCCGTAACTTGACCCCTCCCCGGGTTGAACTTTCCCGTCACGTCCCCGCCCCGAATACCAGATTAAGCGGGTAATTCCCTTCCCGTTCGGGGAGGGCCCCACGGGTATTGGGTTTAACGAGATTTTTTGTCATCCATACTTGCACTCATGGCATTAAACATATTAAGATTTCTTAACAGGAGTCCTAGAGGTGTTTTTCTCACGTCCACCTCTCGAGAATTTACTAGGGATTTCACTATTTCGCTCTTGAGGCATTTTCATATTCTTCATCACCTTCTGGAATTTTTTAACAAATAAGCAATTTCGTCGTCCCTAAGGGTTTCAGTATCAGTGGACTCGCTCTTCTATTTTCTAATGGTGTTCATGGCAATGGATTTAACTTTTTTAGGATGAGAGACAGTGAGTTCATAAGTTTGAAATGATCCTACAAGTTCTTCAATCTTAACTGCATCTAAGTCATTTCTCTCTTCTATCGCAGTAACCTTAGGTCTAAACATCTCGGGCAGAGATTTAAGAACTTTTCTAATGACTTTGGTCTCGAGGATCCTTTCACCTTAGTTAAAGCTAGAGTTAACTATATCATTCAGCTTCGCATAAAATTCATCGAACGATTCATCGTCCTTCATTCTAATCTCTTCAAACTTAGTGGTTAACATCTGCAGTTTAAAGTTTTTAACAGTTTTGGTACCCTCATGTGTGGTTTTTAGTATATCCCAAACTTCTTTAACAGTTTCACACATTGACACTTGTCTAAACTCTTCAGTAGATACAGCCATGAACAGAGCATGCAATGCTTTACTATTCCAGTTGCATTAATCTAGTTTAATTTTAGTCCACATAGATATGCCAGTAAGTGTAACTATACTAGCAATAATTGTTGAAGGTGGAGCCACCCATTTTGAACGCTAATCCAAATACGTTCATCCAAATATTTAAAGAAAACTCTCATTCGAACTTTCCAGTAGGCATAGCTACTTCCGTCGGAAAATGGAGGTACGGACAATGACTGACTCATCTAGATGTAGAGGAAAGGCAGTTTGGTATTTGGATTATAGAAACAATATTTTTCTCACCAAAACAATCAAAGTAGATGAAAATCGAATGAATCTCTTACAGATGAAGTTCTCTCAATGTTCAACTTCATAAATTTTCATACAGAATTGTTTTGGTATATATAGGTAGGTTAGAAAAACTAATGGGTCGGGTAAAAAGGTTTTAAATCGCGAAATAAAAATTTCCTAGATAAACACTTCGCTCGAGCGAGGAAGGGGTGATAGTCCAGCGATAATGTTTCTGCTTTTGTAGCTCGAGCCAAACTTTGGTGACAGTCTAGCGAAAATCTGCGACGTTTTCCTCTTTTTGCCATTTTCGAATCTTAGACCTAATAACCATATTTTCAACTATTTGCACATTACTCATTGAATTTTTAAACACAGTACAATTCAGTCCTTTTGTTTACAGAATCGCTAATTAAAAAAATCTAAAACCTAACAGAGTGATACACTAGCATATACACGTGAGGCAAATACTAATTAGATTCAGGATGTCGGATAAAGACAATTCTACTTCAAGAAGGAATAATAATCAAGTCAATATGTTGAATGAGGTGATATGACAATTCGAAAGGTTGTTTGAGGACGTGAGAGACAAATTGGATAGGCAAGACATATTACTTGCTAATTTACGTGGGGGACAATTTAGAGAAATTTCTAACACAAGGAGGCAGGGAAGGCGGGATCACAGAGCGAATTTTGCTGGTGAATATGAAGTGAATAGTAACATTAATGATGATGCATTGGTGAATGTCGAATTAGAAAAAATGAGGGATAGATGAGTTAGGTATGAAAGGAGAGGTAGATATCTTCTTGGAGATGGTGTTGATAGAAGTATGAGCAATATCAAAATGAAAATTCATTCAGTCAAAGGAAAGAGTGATCCGGAAGCATACTTGGAGTGGGAAAAGAAAGTAGAATTGATATTTGATTGCTACAACTACTCGGAGGAAAAGAAGGTAAAGATTGTGGTACTTAAATTTATAGATTATGCTATCATTTGGTGGAATCAAGTAGTAACATCAAGAAAGAGGAACCATGAGAGGCCTATTAATACATGTGAAGAATTGGAGGCTATCATGAGGAAGATATTCATGCCTAATGATTATTATATGGAGTTTCATCAAAAATTGCAAAGTATCTGCCAAGGTTCTAGAAGTGTGAAGGATTATCACAAGGAGATGGAGATTGGTATATAATCCCATCAAAAGGAAATAATATCTCAACAATCTCCCATTTGGGCTACATATGTTTTTTGAAGACAATTGTATTCCATAACCTTAAGTGTATACTAAATTTGTTATCTTGTCTTGAAACATCCCATTAGTTATAATCTGATCCATCTCCTACACCAGCATGAGATCAAAGTGACATTCATTACACTTGTATCGTAACTAAATCCATCAATGATCATCATACCAAATATATTCACTAACATAGATCAAGTATAAATGTGCAACATAAAATTACATAAAATGTGATCTCAAGCATGCCTATTTTCAACTAGTCCTTCTTTATTCCGTAGTGATATCAATCCTTAGTCTTTCCAATCTCATGTTTAAACCACAAACAAAAAGAATATATTCAGAGTAAATAAAATTTAAACCATCTACTTTATTGTACAGAAAACCAAATATGTATATAAATATCACAAATATGTGTCTAATCAGAAGAACATCCAACAAATACAAACTCCCACTAAATCAGCATATTATCAAATAAAATCACACCTATATGAGCAGTATGTTCGTGAAAGACTTTAGATAGTAAATCCTTTTGAGTGTATCCGTAATCATTAAGTTTGTTCATGTATGTTCTATAGACATTATATTACTCTGAACTCTCTCCTCAACAATTAGAAACTTAATGTCTATATGCTTCGACATCGAAGAGCTTCTATTGTTATTTGAATATAGCACTATCGATTTATTGTCACAGATAATCTTAAGTAATATTTCATATCATCCACAATTCACAGCACGGTGACAAAATTTCGCAGTCATATCGCCTGATTTGTTGCCTCATTGCTATGAATTAAGCCGCCATGGTAAAAGGAGCTATGGGTGACTGTTTAGTACCCTTCACGAAACAGCACCTCCAGTTAGTAGGTGGACATAGCACGAAGTGGATCTCTTAGTGTCTTGGCAACCCGCAAGATTGGAATAAGAATATCCTATAATTTCCAAATGATATGACTTTCGATATGTGAGCATGTAATTTTTTGTTCTTTATAAATACCTCATAACTTATTACAATTTGATGTTCCATCTTAAAAGGTCGACTTTAAGAGAAGTAGACCAAATTCGTATATACTAATCTATATTTTCATCTTTATTCGATTTTGAATTTATCAAAATCATAAATGCAAGCATGATGGTTATTTGAATTTAACAGTTACTTCATCAATAGCCGTTAATAAATAGGATGTAATGACCTTATGTGAAATCAAATTAAAGTATATTGATATAGTTGAGAAATATAAGTACAATAATCTAATTGACAATTGGGTCAAAGTACAATGAACAAAACTAAAATTAACCCGTCTTTTATCGTATGTATACGGCAAAAGTCAAATTCAATCATAAAAATCACTCAGAAATTTTTTTTATCTCAATTAATTTCTAATTTTAGACAAATAAAAATCATTGAATACCTTTAATTAATACCCGTGGCTAAGGTTGAAATGTGTTCTACTTGTCCTGTACGCTCAAATTAATTGAATTTAAGTCATTTTGCGTTCAAATTTATTTTCTTTTAATAAATTCCGACTTAATTAAAATGAATAGCCCGTCAAATTATTTCTCTCTTATACTACACCATTTATAACTATAAAAATATGCAATTTTACCCTTCATTGCTTAAAATTGCAAATTTACCCGATAGTTACCTGGAATTGTAGTGCTCCTAAACCTTATTATAAGGTCTATAATCTTCTAGTAATTCTCCAAAAAATATTTCATGAATTGTAATTTAGTCCATAGATTCATCGCAATTTATGAAACTAGCCCAGATGGTTTTCTTTGCAACTAAAAGTTCTTCGTCACATTAATGAATCATAATTAGGTTGCATATATATTAAGCTCATGTTTGGTGGGGACTAAAATCAATTTCTTTTTATAGATTTTGATAAAATGATACGAGGTTAAAATTAATTGTTAATTTTTAAATTAAAATCTGAATTTTAATCCTTAATAAACAGGGGTTAAATATCTCAACTCAAGCATAGAAGTAATGAACTAAAATGTCGACGAGCCAACGAAAAAGTATTAGGAGTATAGTTTAGACTCATTATGTGAATCAAGTTAAAAATTAAAGAGATTATTTGTGCATTTTTTAGAAGTGTCTAGATAATTACTTTCCCTTTACAAAGTCTCTAACAAGACTTATTAATATGAAACATTGAGTTTTACTCTAAAGTAGTAAATAAATTAGATAAAGCTAGATTTGGAGAAGAAATTTAATCAATAAGAATCTAAAAAAAAAAAAAGGTAAGTGGCATAGTCTCTCCTTGCCTATTGTAATACAAAAGCAACATAGTCAAACTGATAAATTTAGAATTGATTATAGTTTTTTCCATGCAAATAAAATGATGAGAACATAATAGTTAAAAATCAATTTTTGGGTTGAAAAATGTATAGTTAAAAAGTTGTGGATCTCATTAATTGTATAGTTAAAATTAATTATTGATTTTTCTTTTTCTTTTTTATCAATTTTTCTACCCTGGCCGTGTTAAATAAATATTTTTATATCTTCTCTAAAAACCTAACAATATCCTCCACTTGCTTTTCTTTATCTTCACCTTCAAATGGACACCCCAGAAACTCAGCCAATTTCTTGACATGAGCTTTAGGGTCATTCATTAGCTCCTCATAAGTTATAAACAACATTTTGTTTGGTCTCTTTAAGCTCTCCTTCCTGTACCCCATGACAAATGTGGAATTAATAAATTATAATAAATTAGCAACAATTCACTAATTGATTATATCTAGATGATTATGCAATCAGTTCAATTAACCTATGTTTGAATACCGCAGAATATAAAAAAGTAAGCAAAGCAATAGACAATGCATGGTATGATCACGGAGAAACCTCAACTGGGTAAAAACTCTGGGCACTTTGCCAGTCAACAATGCACTATAAACGATGTATAACTTACAGTCTACCGACTAGACGACGACACGTACTATCTGATCTCCTGATTGCAATTCCAATAGCTCTCCTAGATTCTGTGTTCCTGCATCAACTCTTATTTGCAGTTTCTAAAGCTCTCCTGGATTGCACTTTCGTGCAGCAACTCCCAACTTTGTAAAATCGTCTATCTCCTGTGGATTCATGAAGAACACCGCTTTCTTCAACGACTAGAACTCCAGTCACTTTCCCTTGATCTTTAGAAACTCTGACAGATATGAAGGAAGCAACAGTTTTGTATTTGGATTATGAATATGATGTTTTTCTCACCAAAAGTCAATAACAGGACAAAAGTTGAAAGCAAAATATATGAAGATGATCTCAATGGAATGTGTTTCTCTTAATAATCAACATTATGAAACCGTTCTTTAATGTTTGGATATTTATATATAGGAAATGAATGAGTTGGACAAAAAGCTTTTAAAAAACAAAATAAAAATTTCTTTCATAACACTGTCACTTGAGCGACGGTGAGCGACGGTCGAGCGACAGGTTATCGTTCGAGCGAAGGCGAGGTGACAGTCGAGCGATGAATTTTCTGTTTCTGACGCTTGAACCAAACCTTGGCGACAGTTTGGGTTAGTTTAGGAGAATTGTAGACCATATATTAATCCAATGGTTGGATTTAGTTTTGTTGTCAATTTCTCATTACTAAACTTGTCTCTTTAACTCTTCATCAGAGTATAATGTTTGAATTTTGAATTCAAATGTCTTGATCTTTTAATTGCAAGTCTCTTCACTTGGTTTCATTTGGATTTGCAAACGAGATAGAAGAAAGAGTAACTAAGGGGAAATATCATATTAATGGCCGTACAAGGCAAGTTATACTTTTTATTTTTTTAATGCTAGTCGTACCCTCTCTCTCTCCCTCTCCTCTTATAAAGCAGGTCTTGAAAGGTGGAGAGGATGTAATATAAAGAAACGAATATATAGCTATTTGAGCTAGTGATGCTTTGGATTTTGACGTGAACCATCTCGGTGTTCATTTTTATGATGCAATCCAAGAAGCTTCCTTGGAGAATACCATATTGCCACCCATACTACATCATGAGAAACAATCGATAACTGGTGAACCTTCCTAAAGGCATTTGTTATCTTCTCAATTAACCCCTCAACATTGAGCAAGTACTTGTGTTATCCAAAAACCTATGTCCGGAAAATGTTTTCGATATTTTGCTAATGGCATTTGGTGAGGGGAGCTAGCTTACTATTGTTTTTCAACATCGAGACTGTATTTGGGATTGATTAATGATCTAACAGGGAAAAAAAATTAGTGGATTAAAATTTTAATAATTCAATGTTTTTATTACTAGGTTGAAACTGACTTGCTTTTGTCAAAGTCTACATCGAATTAAACATTTTAGTAATCAAGTCAAAGTCTCCTCATTTTAGTTTGCATCATTTTCCTCTGGTTGTCCCTCAGCTTGTGACATTACTAATAGGAAATATATAGTACAATTCATTTCGCCATTAATTAGTCAAGACCTGATTGTAAAATATCATGAATCTTAATTTCTTACCAAAAAAAAAAAAAAGGAAAGGAAAAGAAAAAGAAAAAGAAGAAAAAATCTGCACGTTTTATTTGTTATTTGGAATTAATAGCAAATTTCCCAGAGTTTGGTCAATAATGCAGAGACAATATTTTTTACACTCCTCCAGTTAATATTGAAGAAGATGTAGTCAAAATATTAAATTTATTTGAATGAGTTAATACGTATAGATATGATGCAATATGTTCTTCTAGTAGCAGTATGTCTACCGCATGTAATCAGATATCAGACACAAGTTCAAAGGCATTGTCTGCTGAATTACTTGATTACTTTAATCATAATATGCCTAATAATAAATCAATTAAAAAAAGTTAAGAAGAGGTAATTGACTTCTAGCAAAAGCACGAACGACGATGGCCAGTGGTTTCTGCGATTGTAAAAGATCTACTAACACTTCGGTTAGCACTCTAGATTCGGAGTTTGCTATTAGTACATGTAAGAGGGTTCTGTCCGAGGTTAGGAGCTTACTGAAAGAAGATATTTTGGAGGCATTAATGTTATTGGATGATTGGCAAGACACTCATTTTCGATTGTAAGATAATTATGCCAAAATTTCATGTTGGTAGGTAAATGATATTTAATTTAACCATATTAATAAAATTTATTATTTTATAATAATTTTTTTAATTTTTTTTTAAAATTATACATGTAACAAGTTGTTCGTATACAATTTTTAACTCACCTACTCGAAATTTAAGTAATCGGACCCAAGCCTGAATAAAGGATGAGGATTTTATCTTTAAAAAATGCAAGTATCAAAAAAAGAGGAGCTCAAGGTCCAAGCCAAGCTTGTCCCTCGAGGAACAAGCCGAGCATAAAACAAGCCACAAGCCAAGCTTGTAGGTAATAGGGCCAAACCGGCTCGGCTCGGCCCGGCCCATTGGCACCTCTAAATATGATTAGTCGTGACTTTTCAAATGTAAATGATGCATATTGAATAGACATGAATTTTCAGATTGTGGGTGACTATCCGAAAATGTGCATAATTAAAATTCATGACTTTTTGATAGAGAGCGATCTAGACTATTAGATCATGACATAATTTGAAAAACTATGATTTGATTATCTAGATTAATTTATACCAAAATTTTCATCTTCATAAAATACACATTGAATCTATAAATTGAATAAATTTCATTCCATTTTATTCACTTCAAATCAATTTCAAATAATTGATCTCTAATTCCTTCTTTCTCCGAACTCTGTTAAAATAATTCTAAATTATTTTTCATTTCTTGTTCGATATTTTGTATCCTATATCATCTGGTCTAGAAGAGTATAGTCAAATTTTGGTTTGCCTGATAAAAATAATATTATGATATATTAATTTTGAAAAATGAATTGTTTCTTGTGAGACGGACATCCATTTGATTTTATTAGCGCTAGTACAAGGGTGAAATATTTTTTAAGGAGATTTGCGATCATATACCTCGCTTTATTTTATATCCTTTGAATCTTTGAGTATTTTCATGTGCATATCTTGGTTCCGGTTAGCTGAAACTATATCCGATACTTTGTACAACAAGTCACGATTATATCGTGTCTACATGCACGTATTAATTATGCACCAATTTTTTCAACGATCATAAGACTGATGTTTGTGCATTCTATATTCTAATTTTCTATTTAGAATCTGAAATGTTATATTTCAAATGTATTCCGGGTTTGATTATATTATTTTCGTTATGTTTAATGTTGAAGTTATTTCTGCATGAATCAATGACTAAATTCTGTTTAGATGCAATATTTTGAATGTAGCATCCCATTTTCGAAATTGATCAAAATTTGAAATTCTGTTATCATTATTCATTTTCGTATTGGCATTAAACTCCGTGTTGCAATAACTAAAAATTTATGAAGAAATTAAAATTGCATTCTGTGTACAAAAGTTGTTCACATATTACATGCATTTTGTAAACTTAGTGCATATTTGATAATGAGGTTGGGAAAATTCGTAGGTTCGATTCCTCATGGACGCACTTGGAAGGCTCATTTAAGTCGCTGCTTATAGAAGCATTCCGGTTTGGGTTTGGAGCAAGTGACATGAGCTTTACCTTGAGTGTTGCTTTCAGTGCATATAAATAGTCAATTGTATGTACATTGGAGACTTCAAGTTCATGCATGCATTCTTCTAATTCATTTAGTTTGCATGCAATTGGTGTTAGTTGTTAAAATATTGGATTCGATTATCTTGTTGGCGATAATTTGTGCATTATTTAAGTTATAATTAGGATGCAAATCTTAATTATTGCACATGTAAAATGTTCTATTTAGTTACTTGAGAATCATGACAGCGTGTGTACAACCATTTTTCCATACATCACTTGGAAATTGACAATATTTGCCAGTACCCTAACCATTATGTCCATTTATATATAATGGTGACTTTTAGCAATCTGCCTTTGTCGAAAAGTTAGTCTTAATTGAGTACTTATTAATGTCTTCGATAATTGCTTTAATGTGTTTATTTAAAAAATGAAAAGACATGTACGATAATGCTCAATTTTCCCTACAATTATCTTATTTGCGATTGTTAGGTGAAGTTTTCATTGATTGCAGTATACCAATTCATGTGGAAAAGAGGAAATTTCACAGACTTTAAAATAAAAAGGAGCGGATATTCACCTACTATAGATTTGTATTTTTGGTTGCAAATTCTTGAGTGAGAGTACTGTTACGCCTTGAAAAACTAGGACCTACACATGGGCTCAATTAACCTATGTGGCGAACGGCTCGGGGGGCCCACGCCTCATACACTGACATGGGATGACCCAGCTATACGCAGGTGAACCACTTCAAGTTTGAACGACCCGCTTTCCCATACATAGAAGAGCTGGACCGACCTCGTTACACACAGACCCCATTGCAAGAGCCGGTCTAGGACAAGGCGGTGACGAGATCTTGAATAGATCTCGTGCCATGTGATTGACAAGACAACTCCCGCCACCGCCACCACCACCGCCATCGCCATCCTATTTGGTCAAGTCTAAAGTTCAAGCTAGGCCTTATGGATACAAAAGTGGTCTTAACATTTAAGGCTATGATTGATTGATGTACATGACAAGAGAGGGCATTCGTTCGGATGAGGCCACATGAACTATCATCCAGCGGACCCCATTCATTTTGCCCAAGTATAAAAGCTCTCACTCAGTGCTATTCAAAGGTAATGCGAGTTTAGACTCTGATAGGAATGCAAAATGCATATTTTTCCCTCCTTATTTTATGTGCTCGTATGATCAATTAGTGCCAAAATGTACTCATTACATTCATATTTTGATTTAGATGGCAATTTAATAGAGATAACGTAATTTGGAAGAAATAAGTGGAAAATGACCAAAATGAAAGAAAGCGAAAGTTCAGCGACTGAAATGCAAATACTCAAAAGTCAGGTCGAACCTCACAATGAATTTTTGAGACTATTAGAGGTCAATTGGATAAAGAAAGAAGTCAAATGAATGAAGTACAATCAAAGAATTATCAAATATCAACTTTCAGGCGAAAAAGTTATGCATCGGTTTTCAGCCTCATATTAAGACCCATTTTTGACATGGAAAACGATCGAATTGGAAGATTATTTTTGAAGTAAAGTTGTATCCCTTTGAGTTAGATTTCTAATGCATCTTGAATCACTTCAATCGGACATCGGAAATGAAAGATATGACCAAAATAATGAAAGCTATCGGGCAGAAAGATTTTATACTATGCGTACGCACAAGCCTGCAAGCCTTGCGTACGCACAAGACAATTTTTGACTTCCTGAGGCCAAATTCAGTGTACTGTGTGCACGTATGCACAAGTTGTGTGTACGCATGGTTCATCCCGAGACGCAATTTTCAGTTTTCTAATCTGATTCAACTACATATGGAAACCAATCTCTTCACGCCATATAAACCCTAAACTCGACCCAGAACGTACCAGAACGCCTCCAACCTATTTTGTCTCTATTTTTCTTAGATCTATCATGTGTAACTAACTCTTGGTGCTTGATTGAAGGATACCAAAGCCTTAGAAAACATTATAACTGTGAGATCCACCTATTTTTATTGTTTAATTTATATTTTCAGTATTTAATATTCTTCTATACATAATTTTATAATTGTCATGTTTGATTGCTAAGAGATCTATTAGTTTTTTATATATTGCAATCTATAACTAAGTTAAATCTCAAATCCGTAATTATTTGAATTATTCAACTTGTGAAGCACTAGGATTTGATAATTTTCTGCGATAGATGTTATTGAATCTTAAAAAGAATGTTTAAATAGATTGAATGCAATCGCTGGTGTTTGTATTATCTAGTTCATCGATTTCTCTATTATTTAAAGCAGTTATTAAATTGAATCTTTAGCGTTGGTCTGAGATTATTTGATAATTAGAGTTAATTAGAACGCTGGTTTCTGATTAACTAAAATTAAGGAGAAATAAGAATTTATTCCAACGATTAATATTGTGAATGTGAATTGATTATTCTTTGTGGATTGATGAATGGTTATAAATCTCCAATGGTGGAAGTTGACTTTGATCAAGACTCGTTTCATTGGTTTAATACAACTCGTTAATTTACATTGTTATTTGTTATAAGATTGATTTCGTTATAAACAAAACCCCCAATCGTTATACAAAGCATAAATTTTTGAATTGCACACTATTCGTGGGATCGACCCTGTAATACTCCGAAATTTTACGTTCGTTTAATTTGCTCATTTAATTTTTTGGGGATAGTAATTTAATTTTTCAAAACTTTTATATGGCCAAATTATTAGTGCCTACCACGTTTTCATTTTTTTGGTTAATTAAAAGTTTACCAAGATTAGTTAATTAGGTGTTTGATGTGTAAACAAGCATGATGTGTTAAATATTTAAGCAAGCATGAGGTGGCTAAGGCAAGCATGAGGTGGTTAGTTAACATGATGTGGTTATCCTTGTAGTAACAAGCAAGCATGTGGTGTCAACTTGTAGTAACAAGCAAGCATGAAGTGTTTAACTTAAGTAGGAGGTGTTTAGTTAAGTTTATGAAGTGCAGCCATGCAACTCACACGTGTAGATGTAGGCAACAAACTTTGTTTTGATAAATAGTCACCCTTTATACCTTACTTAGTGATACGTTTTCCTTGCCTTTAAATACTTAAGAAAGGTTCCTGCAAATGTCTTTTGAAACCAGAAAATTACTTGCAAACAAAAGAAGGATAGGATACGTGAAAAGGAAAACAAAGGCTAGCACTTTCAAGTACAATTTTCAACCCCAAGTTTTAAGGTAAGATACTTTCTATACTCAAATGGTAGGATTTCATGATAATATTTATGCTTAAGCTATGCATGAGAACCATAATATGAAAGTGGTGGACAAGTCCACAAAGTTAGATATCTATTTATGCCTTAGGACAAGTCCGAAGGGCACCGGCAAGCCGGGATGTGCAAGTATGTGTTTGAATGCTTTCTTTTGTGTAGTATTAACATGTTAAACCTGAGTATGTTATCTTACTGAGTATTCTTTATACTCATAGTATTTATACTAAATTTTCAGATCCATGATCGTTGAGTAGAGTTGGTCGAATTAGTCGGCCTACTCGATGATGGGACAAAGTTATTTTGTATCGAAACTTCCTTTTCGTATGTTTCGTTCAAATACTGTTTTTCATATGTGTTTCGTGTGATATTAGATATAAACAGGTATAATAGCTGATGTAATATGGTACTGGAAGTATGTTTGTAATCATATCTTTCATGTTACGCTCAGAGACATGCTTATAGACCTTTTTCCTACGACGGTAAAAGAGGCAGAAACTGGACAGGTTTTTAGGGTCAGTTCAAAATGAGATTACGAACTCTAAAAAATCTATTTGAGACTGTAAAAATACTCCCACGTTCCTCTTTGAGTTGTCTTAATATGAGCACAAGAATCATTCAATTTGGATGAATGTGGCTGGAGATATAAATTTTTAAGTGTCGAAAGGTCAATCTGAAATTTCTGTGCAGTACCTCACTGTATAATCCTGAAAACTCTCCATATTTTAACCTGAGAAACTAATAGGAAATATCTTTCAAATGCCACAAATTTCATAGAAAATGGAGTTGGGGTGAATTTTATAAAAATGTTCGAACTGGCTGCCCAAACTAGCCGTTATAGCACCAAGTCCGCATATGTAAAGAATAATTTCAAGTCGGGATGCACTCCTACTGGCCATTAAACTTTAGAGAGATATTTTACTATAAATTAAAAATAGGTTTCCGGTATGCATTACATGTTATTTAAGAGTTTTTACATATAACAAAGGCTGAAGTTATTACATTAGTATGTGACATTCGAAGCTTAAGTTCGGGGTGTCACAACGTGGTATCAGAGCGGTTATAATTTTCTGTAGAATTTTAATAGATTTAATGAGTTCATTATGAACCTTATATGTTTTTAATTATGCATAAACATTTTAAGAAAGTTACTGTCCGTCATCATCGAGCAAGCTAGCAATTGACTTTCAACCGGCAATCAAGGTAAAAATCTTTTTTCAAAGTTTATGAGTTTTCTTTTAATCAAGTCATGTCTGAGATTATGAAGTCATTAATATTTATATGTAATTATTTATCAGAGCCTAGTAGAGTAACATAATCAATTTTTGTCCTAGTTATGGCACGAATAATAAAAACTCCTACAAAGACAGAAGTTTATGGTTTTGCGCGAAAACGGGACATGCTATTGGCATTCTATTATAATTATTGTATGCAACTGCTCGATAGCCTCGAGCAACATATTGATCTGCTAGACTGCATTATTGAGATGTTGTGGGAGATACACCATAGCATAAGGGATAAGGTGAAGATACAGAGGTTATATGAAACCGTTCCAGAACCTTGGGCTTCGGTCATAAATAAGATTGTGCAATGGTCTAATGATGACCTTTCATATAAGGACATTATGTATTACTTCGAGAAAGTTATGAAACTAGCCGCAATTTACAGCGAAACTTTAAGAAGACTATAACCTTATCCATGAATACTAGTTTACGAGCTACCAATTCTAGGCTAGATAATGGACCGTTGGTTAAGTGTTGTTCGAGAGTTCTCAATGAAAGTCTTCCCGTACCATTTCTAGACAGTTCAGAGCAAGGCATGTTAAAGGAAAACCTAGAGGAAGACCCAGATGAAGACCCCTAGAAGGATCCAGAAGAAATAGAAGATTAGACACCATCTTATCTAGCTATCTTTGTTTTGGAATAAAATAGAATGTAATACGTACATCTACTTTTGAATGTATGTATCGTATCTTAATATGATTTTTGTTTGAAAAAAAAAAAAAAAAAAATTTATATATATATATATATATATATATATATATATATATATATATATATATATATATAAAGGAAAGTTGTCTTGGCTTTTGGCTTTTTCTAAGTTAGTGTTACATTTTGATGTAATTCTAACTGGATGAATATTTTTCATTCAAGGAAATGCCTCCAAAATGCAACCATAGAAGTGCACCAAATTCCAATATGAATGAAGGCAGCGGCAATTCTAATGCTAGTTCTAGTGATGGTGAAGTTAATGTAGCAAACTTTGCACGAGAACTGCTTGCCATAATGCCGGAGTGGGGACGACAACAACAACAGGACCACCTTTGACTGGGTAACAGACACTAAATCAACAAGTACCAACTGGGCATCAGGAACCCAACCAACAAGCTGTTCAACCTCAAATAGTACCTAACCCGAGGGATCGAACTGCAATGATAGAACAGTTTCGTAAAATGAACCCTCCATCGTTCGAGGAGAGCATGGATCCCTTAGCAGTTGATGACTGGTTACGGGAACTAGAACGTATCTTTAAATTTATAAGATGCAAAGATGCTGAAAAGGTAACATTTTCAGTGTTTATGTTAAAGAAGGGGGCTAGCCATTGGTGGGACATGACTACCAGGTCGTTAGCATCTGCAGAAGAACAGGCTATAACTTAGGCGAGGTTTAAGGAACTCGTAGAAGAAAAATTATTCCCCACAGCGATGAAAGATCAAAAGGAAATGGAGTTCCTCAGACTTTAGCAGAGAACCATGGCCCTCGTGGAATATGAGCACAAATTTGAGGAATTATCAAGGTTTGCCCCACATCTAGTGGATACGGAGGGAAAGCGGGCTAGAAGGTTCGAACGTGGGCTTCAACCTTATATTCATGATATAGTGTCAGTTCTCGAGCTGAACACTTATCGAAAGGTCTTAAAGCGAGCACAGACTATTTCTTATTAAAGAACTAAAAATGTTGGAAATTCTCAATCAAGTTCAAAATTTCTCCGGTAAGAGGAAGTAGAACTTTGATGGATAGAATAATGGTAAAGGGAAAGGGAACAATGCACCAAAGAAATGGAAGATAGAGATAGTAGGAATTGGTGGTGATAAACGTTGTCCTAAGTGTGATAGACCTCACAAAGGAGAATGCTTACTGGGAAAAATGTTTGTTTTAAGTGTGGAAAATCAGGACATTTTGCTAAAGAATGCCCCCAGAATCAGACACAGAAGGCTGGAGATGAAAAGAAAGGAAAAGCAAGGGTTTTCATCTTATCCAGGCAAGAAGCAGAGCGAGACCCTCATGTCCTAGCAGGTATCGTCTCTGTTTCCAATATGCCTGCATTTGTACTTATAGATTCTGGAGCTACACATTCGTTCATCTCTTCTTTGTTTGTTGCAAAGTCTAAAGTAGAATGTGAATTCTTTCCGTATACCTTAGAAATCTCTCTTCCATCTGGTATGATACTTGTTGCTGACCAAATAGCTAGAGATCTTAAGATGGAAATCGATGGTAAAGGTATAGCGGTAGATTTAATTCTGCTAACGATAAAAGACTTTGATATTATCCTTGGTATGGACTGGTTGTCTAAAAACTATGCGACTATTCATTGTACCGAGAGAGTGGTGACTTTTCAAAGACCGGAGAAATAAATTTTTAAGTGTCGAAAGGTCAATCTTAAATTTCTGTGCAGCACCTCACTGTTTTAAATAAAACGTCCATATCATATAATATTGAAAACTCTCCATATTTTAACCTGAGAAACTAATAGGAAATATCTTTCAAATACCACAAATTTCATAGAAAATGGAGTTGGGGTGAATTTTATAAAAATGTTCGAACTGGCTGCCCAAACTAGCTGTGACAGCACCGAGTCCGTATATGTAAAGAATAATTTCAAGTCGGCATGCACTCCTGCTGGCCATTAAACTTTAGAGAGATATTTTACTATAAATTAAAAATAGGTTTCCGGTATGCATTAAATTTTATTTAAGAGTTTTTACATGTAACAAAGGCTGAAGTTATTACGTTAGTACGTGACATTCGAAGCTTAAGTTCGGGGTGTCACAGACCCTTACTTCCATTACTACAATAGTTTTAGAGGTTTAAGGACTATTTGTGGGTGCCTACGATAGTACACCAAACTCTCAAAGCTATATTATTACTTCACACGCATTTTACTCTCCCACCCCAAAGTCGACCCCCATTTTACATCGGAGGCTCACGTTTAAAGCTCTCTCACACTCAAAATTATTTCTCTGACTGACTTGACCGTCGAGTGTGGGCTGCCAACTCCATCCCTTCGGGATAAGGCCACATGTAATTAACAATTTGTCCAAGTGTGCAGATATCCATATTGGTGGACGTGAGAGGCCTTACGATCTGTTGACCACATCATTTGTACGCTTTTGAGGTCAATAGATTGGCACCATATGTGGAAAACTCGACACTATAACCATGAACATCCTTGTGGTAAAAGTCATCTGAAGTAGAACCCTAAAGAAAGGCTTGGTTCTTGAAGAAAGAACCACTGCGAAGAGAAAGCACCTAAAGTGCTTACTTTTAGATCGTAGCGAAATACACGTTATGAGTTCTAGCCACTACGGATCGTAAGATAGAAGTAGACAACATGAGGCTTCAAAAGAAGAGGTCCTCTAAACAAATGTGAACATGTGTCGCCCCTATTGCCAACACAGGCGAGGCGGTACCACAACACGCTTGGCCAGGGAAGTAAGGGAGATGGCTGCAAATATGAGAAACATAGCCCAGCAAAATGCTACCATGCAGCAACTACTCATGCAAATGCACCAGCAAGCGGGATACCAAATGCCTCAGCAGGGAGTGTTGCACCAAGAAGGCGAAGAGAATGACACAGCAACCTACCCCTAAATGTACAGGAAGGAGATCAGCTCAGCAGAGGGGGAGGTGGAGATGGACACTTCCACCAATTATGCTACTAGCCGATCTGGTGCTAACATACCACAGGAGGGAAACTTCCTCCCAAAATATGTTCAAGAATGCGAACCACAAAGATCAACCAGTGTATTCTATCGAATTGGACTATCAAGGCCTAGAAAGATGTCCCACCAGCCACCTCCCGTCCAAAGAGAGCTAGAACAAAATCAAGAATATAAACATCAGGAGGTTCCCCCTTCATCCACCTAGAAGTAGGCGAAAGAGAAGAGACGAGACGAACACGAGAAATCAAGCAAAAAGTCACGACCCCCTCGTTACCAAGCATAAGAAGATGATTCCAATGGTCGATGCAGGTCCTTTGAGTTAGATGACGATGACGAAAGCATGCCTCTTCTCCTAAGAGTTGAGAAGCGCCCCAGTTCCAAACCACTTCGTGCCACCAAAGAAACCCAAATACGAAGGAAATGATGATCCGACGAAGCTTCTCAAAAACTATAAGACCCACATGTCTTTACGAGGGGCCTCGCCAGTGCTAAAGTGTAGAACTTTTCATTTCACATTAACTGGGACTGTAGAAATTTGGTACAGTCTTATCCCTGCCGGAAGTATTAGGAGTTGGCTAAACTTCAAAAAGGCCTTTTTGAACCAGTACTTGTCTAGCAAAGAAGGGGAAGCCGCTATCCAAAGGCTGTAGGACATGAAGCAGCAAATAGGTGAAACTTTGAAAAACTACTGGCTCGTTCTATGGATGAGATGACTTATTGCGAGTAGGTTACAGATAGAGCGGCCCTTTCTACTCTAAGAGGAGGCCTCAAAATGAACACCCTATTTTGGAAGGATGTGCAAAACAAGAATCCTACCTCTTATAATGCCTTGGTAGAAATGATGAGAATCGAGATTGTCAACAAGGAGCTGATTGATCACCGCAATCGAACTTCACTGGGACTCCTTCCGTCTTAGAGACAGCGACAAAGACATGTATCACACTTGGTAAACCGTCAATGGACCTAAGCGGGACATACAATCGCCCCCACATTAAGCCAAGTGTTAGCCACTACCACGCTAAATACAGTACCATCTTTGGCATATGAAGAGGCCGGATCTGATGCTCAAAGACAGTTGAATCAATCAAGGAGAAGAAATATGAAGCCTAGAGACAGGCAACACTGCACCTACCATCAAACCAAAAGCTACAACACTAAGAAGTGCTTGTCAAGGCCATATCATGAAGAACCAATAGGTTCATGTGTTGAGAGAAGAAATACCCATCGCGTATAAAGGAATGCGCTACAACCTAGGCATGAGAGGGAGCCTAGACATGGTTAGGCGATGCAACATCTCAGAAATGAATCGCCTTAGTGGGAGCATGAGGAGAAAAGAAATAGGCTAAGAGGTGGACAAAGGCCCAGGAGAGAACCCCCAGCCAATGCGGATAATACTTCCATCCAGGAAATTGACACCATTATTGATGGTCCACATATAGGATGAGAGTCCATAAATGCTCAGAGAAATTACACAAGGGAAGCAAAGGATCATCCCATGATGAGCTACTTAGTCAATAGTACCGTTCGTGGAGTTGGAAGGATCCCACCAATAACCTTTTCACAAGAAGACACCATTTGGGTTCATTATCCCCATTGCGACGCTTTGGTAGTACGATTTGTCGTGGCCAGGAATGGGGTCAAGCGCATGTTGGTAGACAATGGGGGTTCAGTTAATATCATATTTGGAACCACCTTTGACAAAATAATGGTAGATCATGAGCTCACCCGCATGACCGTCCCCTTATATGGTTTCACCGGCGACATCATCGTACCTATGCAAAGGATCACACTCGTATTGAAAATGGGAGAACCCCTACTTACGTTCATGGAATTCTTCATTGTAGATCATTAATCCGTTTACCACGGAGTGTTGGGATGACCCACTTTGAAAGAGTTTGGGGGTGTTACTTCCATACACCACCTGTGTATGAAATTTCCCACTGAAAGAGGAATTGCTACAATATGAGGAGACCAAATGGTCTTGAGGGAATGCTACCTTAGCTCCCTAAGAAAATTCAAGCCCTACAGTGTAAATATGGTCTTAATTGATGCAGAAATGGTTGACGCACCTGAAAAAGGTCCTATCCCTGAACAAGGGGGATAAGTCAACATGATAGATACCCCTTAAGAAGGGTTCTTCAACATAGATTTAGACCCTAGGTTCACCGAATCAAACTCACAATCGACCTCAGTGGAGGAACTTGAATCTTTCCTAGTAGACCCGAATGATCCCGCAAAGATGCTACAAGTAGGAAAAGAGCTTGAGTTAGAATAAAAGACAAGGCTCAAAAGCTTCCTGCTGAGCAACTTAGACATGTTTGTCTGGATGCATAAAGATATGGTAGGCATAGAGCCCAAAGTTAGCTGCCACTGTCTTAACGTCGACCCCAAGTTCACCCCTCACAGGCAAAAAAGAAGAGTCTTGAACCTTGAGAGGTACGGGGCTTTGAAAGAAGAAGTGCAAATGCTCATATCTAACGGGTTTGTCAGGGAGACAATATACCCAAAATGGATCTCCAACCCAGCCTTAGTAAAAAAGCCTAATGGCAAATGGAAAGTTTGCATAGACTTTTCCAACCTCAACCAAACATGCTCGAAAGATGGTTTTCCACTTTCAAGGATCGACCAGTTGATCGACTCTACTGCCATCCATGAGCTCTTGAGCTTCATGTATGCATACTCTGGGTATAATCAAATCTCCATGTATCCAGCCGATTAGGAAAATACCTCATTCATCACTAATAGAGGCCGTTATTGTTATAAAGTGATGCCTTTTGGTCTGAAAAATGCGGGGACTACTTATCAGCGTTTAGTTAATAGGATGTTTACCGACTTTAAAGGCAAAATGATGGAGGTGTACATTGACGACATGCTGGTGAAAAGACTCAAGACTGTGAACCACATCGAACATCAGGAAGCCACCTTCAAAATCTTGATGAAGTACTGATTGAAGCTGAACCCTTAGAAATGTGCTTTTCGTGTTGCTTTAGGGAAATTCTTGGGTTCATGGTCAACCAGCAAGGCATCGAGGCAAACCTTGAAAAAATTAAAGCCCTGCTGGATATGAAATCCCCCAGCAAGCCTAAGGAAATACAATGCTTGACGGGTCATCTAGTAACACTGAACCACTTCATCTCTAAGGCAACCGATAGGTGTATCCCGTTCTTTAAAGTTCTAAAGAGAGGAAAGAAGTTCTAATGGAACGAGGAGTGTGAAAAGACTTTCCAAGAGCTGAAGAAGCACTTGGGGCAAGCCTCTTCTCTCAAAACCCAAAGAAGAAGAAGCGATGCTCCTATATTTGGCCGTTAGTGCAGAGGCTGTAAGTTTAGTACTGGTAAGGGAAGAAAGTGGCATGCAACTACCCGTTTACTACGTGAGCAAGGCCCTACTGCCAGCTGAATCACGTTATACGGATATGGAGAAACTTGGTTTATCCCTTATGACAGCCTTCCGAAAGTTGAGGCCTTACTTTTAGGCCCACAGTATATACGTATTAACGAGCCTTCCCCTCAAGCAAGTGCTCCAAAAATTAACGCTTCGAGAAGGCTAATGAAATGGGCCGTGGAGTTAAGCAATTTGACATCTTGTATAAACTAAGGAGCTCAATGAAGGGGTAGACAATAGCAGACTTCATAAGGGAATTTACTGAGGCAACGGACATCAATGTGGTGATGGAATCGACAGACCTCCCAGCCTGAAAATTTTTTATTGACGGGTCTTCTGGAGAAATGGGCTTTGGGACTGGTATATTGCTGGAGAGCCCAGAAGGCCACAATCTTAATTGTGTGGTCAGGTTAGGTTTTAAGGCTTCCAACAGCGTAGCTGAGTATGAAGCGCTTCTAGCAGGTCTCCGACTGTCCAAAGAAATGCAGGCCAAGAACCTAGCAGTTTGTAGCGACTCACAACTAGTTGTAAGCCAGGTCAACGACAGCTTCGCAACCAAAGATAAAGGTATGGCAACATACTTGAAGAAGTTATGAACCTGTTCCCCTGCTTTGAAAAATTTGAGCTAACCTGGATACCAAGAACAGAGAACTTGCACGAGGATGCCCTATCAAAATTGGCCAACAACAAGGATTCAGAGCTTCTCAAGATTGTACCAGTTGAATACCTTCCTAAGCCCTCCACAACCAAGGTGGAAGAGGTACTGTGGATTGAAGAAACCCCACAATGGATGAAACATATAAGAGCTTACCTCAAAGATCACACATTGCCAAAGAATAAAGAAGAAGAACACAAACTCAGACATCGAACTGCCGACTATGTGCTCCAGGATGAAATATTGTATAAATGAGGCTTTTCATCCCTACTCTTACGATGCACTGGTGGGGAATAAGCCAATTATGTCCTATGGAAGACCCATGAAGGAATTTGTGGTAGCCACATAGGAGGCCCAGAACTGGCTTAGAAAGTGTTAAGACAAGGATACTATTGGCCAACTTTAAAAAAAATGCGGTGCAATTTGTGAGAAGCTGCGACAAATGTCAGCATTTCTCTTCCATTCAAAGACAACCATCTTTAGAATTGACTGTAGTATCCAACCCTTGGCCATTCGCCAAGTGGAGGGTCGATCTGATAGGCCCCATGCCGAAAGGAAAGGGAAGTCCAGCTATGCAATTGTCGTCATTGATTACTTCACTAAATGGGTCAAGGAAGAACTGTTGGCAAAAATAACCAAGGCAAATAAGTCCAAATTCATCTGGAAGAACATCATCTACCAGTTCAGGATTCCCCAAACATTCGTAACGGGCAATGGACTATAGTTCGACAACAAGAGTCTCAGAGACTTATGCGAAGAATTGGGTATCAAGAAGAAACTTGATACGTCAAAAGGGGCATAGATGGACAAGCTCCCACATATATTGTGGGCATCTGAACCACCAGTGGAACTGCAACAGGAGCTCGGCCGATGTGGGTCTTCTTCACCTCACCTCCTGTAATTCAATGAAATATCCTATGAGGAGATAAAGTGGTGTGGGCTCGATTTCCTTGAAGAAATGATAGACGATTCGCAGATAAAGCTGGCTTCCTATCAAAGAAAAATGGTAAGATACTACAGTGACAGGTCAAGAAGAAATCATTCAGAAGAGGCAATCTTGTAATCAAGAGAGTCTTCCTTTCTTCCAAAGAATTTGGCGTTGGCACATTAGGTCCAAAGTGGGAATGCCCATACCGTGTATCAGATGACGTCAGGCCAGGGACCTTCCTAATTGAAAGCTTGGATGGGAAGATGCAGCCCCACCCCTGGAATGTGAAACATTTGAGGATGTATTATCAATAAGACCATGATCATTGCTTATGTACATTTTTTATTAATGCAAATGTCATTTCAACAACTCTTCTTAACTATGACAAGCTCATATGTTAAGTATGACGAGCTCATACACTCCACCAGTTGTTGAGCTATGGCGAGCCCATAAATTGTTAATTTAGTTCAATTGAATATGACGAGCTCATATTTCCATTCATTAATCAAAATCAACCATGGCAAGCCCATATGTTACTTCAATTAAAATAGGTATGATGAGCTCATATATTATTACTAATGTCCAAGATCAACTATGACGAGCTCATATGATAAATTCGATTCAATTAACTATGGAGAACCCTTATGTTACTTCAGCTAAAATAGTTATGATGAGCTCATATATTATTACCAACGTCCAAGATCGACTATGGCGAGCTCATATGATAAGTTCGATTCAATTGACTATGGTGAGCCCATATGTTATTTCAATTAAGATATATTATAATGAGCTCATATTATTATCATCATTCAATATCAACTGTGATGAGCTCATATGTTGTTAATTCAATTCGGTTAACTATGACGAGCCCATATGTTAGTCCAATTAAATTAGTTATGACGAGCTTCTACATTGTTCATTTGAATCCAACTGATTGTAATGAGCTTAGGTATTATTTGAACTATGGTTATAACCATAACAAACATGAAGAGCAATGAAGGAAAGAACTTTTTATATATACAACCGAGTTCGGTATGAGGAGGGGGGCTGTTACAACTTGTTCAGTACAAGGCCTAAAAATCTGAGACGCAACATCATCTTGCTAAGGCTCTACCGGGGCGTCTACCTCCTCCACAAAATCTTCAACCTCGTTGGCAGGAGTGGATGGCTTCGCGGGCAGGAATTCTTCTTTGAGGGACGCCAGATCTGGTTGGTGATGCAACTCAGCAAGTCTCTCGAAGACTTTATTGTATGCAACCTTCTCCAATACAAGCTAAGGCCGTCATACTCAGTCATTTCATGGAGGTGAGCTACATAGTCATTCACAGCTGCCTCCCATGCTCCACTCAACTGTTGCTTCAAGTTGGTAACCTCAGCAGTCAACTCTTCAACATGAGCCTTTAGCTATCCTTTTTCCTTATTAGCAACCTCTAAAGCCGATGAACCGATCCTATGTAGATTTTCAGAGTTCTTTACACGCTTCGTCAGAGCATTCGCCTCAGCTTTGCAGAGATGAACTTCCTTCTTCAATTCATCATTTTCCTTGGCAAGTGCTTCCATTCTCGACTTCGCCTAAACCTGCTTCACCTTAGAGGCTTCTATGGCTTCATTGGCTGAAGACGCCTCAGCCTTAGCCTTCACCATGTCGACCGCATTACATGTCTCAGTGTACGAGGAATACTTACCAGCCCAATATTTGTGGTGGATCCTCGTAGCTCCTTGGACTTTGACGGAAAGCATCTCCATTACAGTGGAGGCCGTCGAAGGGACTCCCCAATGGTCGTCTTGCGCTTTGGGAGAGGATGAGGCTCGGTATTTTTGTTCAACACTAAATTTCTCTTCTTACGACTCTCCGTCGAAGTCTCAGCCTCTGTTCCTTCTCCCCTTTCTTTTCTGGAGGAGGCCGTGGGTTCAACTTTGATTGGCGAGTCAGCTCGTCCCATTGATTTTTGTAAGTTAATAAGGTGGAGCCTAAAAGCTTCTTATTTTTTGCCTCTCCTAGACGCCTCATGAAGAGTATTTCTGGCTTGACATATTCTTTCTTATCACATTGACCTACAAACAAAAGGCAAAGCGTTAGTAGTTAGGCCAAGATGAATATCTAAGAACCGCCTTGCCCTTGGTAGCCATTAGTCGGTGCGTGACAAAAAGGTTCCGCTTGCCGATGACATTTTTGGAAAACCTCTCTCTGAGGACAGTTTGTAGATAGCTTTTATGATGCTCTACTCAGACAACTCAAGCTCGAACCGGTTAACTGCAGCTACAGAAAGCTTACATTAAACACATGATAGGAGGAATAAATGCACAAAGGAAATGTTACACTAGTCGACTCACTATACTTATGGTATTGGGTCGGCACAGTAATCTCTGGGACCACATCTTCCTCCATCATCTGCCAGCGACCTCTAACCCAAAACCAAGATGACTTCTAGTTTTCAATGGAGGTTAGAGTTCCCTAGCTGAAGGGAGAGTGCGGGCCCCAGGGGTTCATACAGTACCATCCCTTGCAGTCACTCTGAGGCTCGGGTTGGAAAAAGGGTTTGGAAAATATGAGGTAACATATCCTCGCTAAGAGTGACCTACTTCTATAGAAAAAAGGCCCCTACTAATTGGCTCCATACGTTAGGCATTAATTGGGTAGGGGCCAAGTTGTAATGTCTAAGGATATACCTAAAAGAGGGATGTAGTGGAAGCTTCATACCCATACCCAAAATGACTTCGCTCACTGCCATACACCCCTCTCTAGGAAAGCAAGCTCTCTCCGTCGGGGTCGGCACAAACATCTCTATGTTATCTGGGATCCTATACCTCTCCCTAAAGGTCTCCAACTCATTCTCCTTGATATCCATCGGCCACAAGGAAGCCCCCATCGAATACTAAAGTCTATGGGACCCTTTGGCATCATCCATGCACTATGAGGGTCCCCATGGCCTCTATAATCCTTTCAGTAGGGATTATGGGAGGCACACCCACCTTGGCACAAATTAGTACCATATCTACTTTAGAAGAGCCCTCAGACACATTCTTTCTTGAAGAGGAAGCCATTTTACATGGACAAAATGGAAAGTTCAAAAATATAGGGTACTTACACAGGTCTTAGATGCTTGAAAGTGAGAAAAACGGAGTTTTTCACCGGAGAAGAAACGGAGAAAGTGCTAAAAGATTGTGAGGATTTTCAAATACAAGAGTTTCTGGTTTTCGTAAGGTGAAAAAGAAAGGGAAAGTAGGATTTGCGACTTCTATATACGCAGAATGGACGAACCTGCACCATTGGATTTCTTCCAACTTTAATTTGGATTGTTCATATGCAATCTCATCTGCCACGTTAAAACTAAGAGGCACTTATTCAAAATTTGAATCATGGGCTCAGATGAAGTCGTGAGTTACATGCGCCTTAGATTTATGTAAGCATCTCCAACTGTAAAACATCATCATCATTGCGCATTAAATGTGCACATAATATGAACCTCGAAAACCGTTATAACACCCAACTGTTTGTCATTGGGAACCTACTTTTCTTTCAAATCATTAAAGCACGCCGCCCAACGTGCTTCGAGTTCAACCCTATCAAAGAGGCTCAACATCTGCTGCCAGGGCCTCGCCTCGTATCATTCAGTCTTATCACAGGCTTCAATTATCAAAGAGGGTCAACATCAGCTCCAATTTTTTCTTCAAATTCGAAAGGCTATGCATTATATGAATAATCATACCTAGACTTCAAGGACTGTTGTTACGCCTTGAAAAATTAGGACCCATACATGGGCTCAATTAATCTACATAGCGAACGGCCCGAGGGGCCCACGCCTCATACACTGACATGGGACGACCCACTATACGCAGGTGAACCACTTCAATGTGAATGACCCATTTTTCACTACATAGAAGACTTAGACCGACACCATTACACGCAAATCCCATTGTAAGAGCCAGTCAAGGACGAGGTGGTGAAGAGATCTTGAACAGATCTTGTGCCATGTGTTTGACAAGACAACTCCTGCCACCGCTACTGCCATCCTATTTGGTCAAGTCTAAAATTAAAGCTAGGCCTTATGGATACAAAAGTGGTCTTAGCATTTAAGGCTATGATTGATTGATGTACATGACAAGATAGGATAGTTGTTCGGATGATGCCACATGCACTATCATCTAGCGGACCCCATTCATTTTGCCTAACTATAAAAGCTCACACTTAGTGGCATTCAAAGGTAATGCAAGTTTAGACTCTTAAAACTATATTCTTGCTTCACAAGCATGTTACTCTTCCACCTAGGGATGTCAAAGCTCGGCTCGGCCCTTACTCGCACGAGCCGAGCTTGTGGCTCGTTGACAAAAGAGCCGAGCACGTGGGCCGAGCCGAGCTTTAGCTCGTGGCTCGGCCCCTTTTTCTTTTTTTTTGCCTTTTACTATACATTTTCTAAACCTAAAAAAAGAAAAAAAAAAAAAAAAAATATATATATATATATATATATATATATATATATATATATATATATATATATATATATATATGCACACACACATTTGGTCATTTTCTAAGCATTTTTTTATATATACATTTTCTAAAACATTTTTCTTTTTTTTTAAAAAAAAAAGGATAAACCCCCCTCTTTTATCCGGATTTGGGACCGACTATTTCAATTTCAAGTAGGCGGAGTTAAAAATTGTACACGAACAACTTGTTACGTGTACAATTTTTTTTTTTAAATTATAAATGGACAAATGACAATCTTCTCTTGGTGGAAAAGTTACAGTTGTAGACAAATGTAAGTCCTTGATAGGTGGGGAGGATTGTGGAAAATTCTTCAATTTGTACAACTTTGCTAAACGTGGTCCACGAGCCACTACATTACTGAGAAAAATTAGTTTGGAATGCAGAAAATTGTGTCATTTTCTTTCAATAGTCAATCAACCAATTATTTGATTGTAAAAAATCCAGAATTTAAATATCTTATTATTAGTGCATTAACTATGCATTACTTGAGCATTTTTGTAAACACGAAGAAAAAGAAAAAAAACTGTAAATGCACTTTATTTTTAGTTATAAATATGTGTACAGTTATAAACTAGAAAAAAATTGTTGTAAATGCTCATCCCAAATTGGTAACTGCAGCTATGAGAGTAGTTAGCTACTCCTTGTCCTGGGAATGGATACTTAAAAAGCAATTATTCTTCATGTTTGTATGTTTTCTAGTTTTGCTTCTCAGATGATTAAATTGTTTATTTTCTCAATTTCCCTTTTTGCTGATTACTTTGTTCAAGGAAGATGTAATAACATTTTTTTTTTTGAAACATCGTATTTGAACTAGTGATGCTTTGGATTTTGATGTGAACCATCTTGGTGTTCATTTTTATGATGCAATTTGAGATGTTTCCTGGGAGAATACCGTATGGCCACCCATACTACATCGTGAGAAATAGTCGATAACTGATGAACCTTCCCAAAAGCATTTGTTATCTTCTCAATTAACCCCTCAACATTGAGCAAGTATTTCTGATATAAAAAAAAAAAAAACAAAGTGCGAAAAATGTTTTCAGCATTTTGTTAATGACATATGGTGAGGGAATCTAGCTTACAGTTGCTTTTTTAACATCGAGACTGCATTTGGGAATGATTAATGATGTAATAGGAAAAGAACTAGTGGATTAAAATTTTAATAATTCAGTGTTTTTACTACTATGTTGAAACTGACTTGCTTTTGTCAAAATCTCTGTCTAATTAAACATTTTAGTAATCCGAAGTCAAAGTCTCCTCATTTTAGTTTGTACCATTTTCCTCTGGTTGTCCCTTAGCTTAATAGGAAATATACATTGCAATTCAATTCGCCATGAACTAGTCAAGACCTGATTGTAGAATATCATGAATCTTAATTTCTTACCAAAAAAAAAACAAAGAAAGAAAGAAATAAAAATAAATAAAAAGAAGAAAAAAATCTACACGTCTTATTTGTTATCTAGAATTTATAGGAAATTTCCCTGAGTTTGGTCAATAACGTAGAGACAACATTTTTATACGCTCCTCCTGCTAATATTGAAGAAGACAAAACTGAAATATTAAATTTATTTGAAGGCATTAATACGTATAGAGTATAGATATGATGCAATAGCTTTCTAGTAGCAGTATGTCCACCGCATGTAATCAGAGTCGTACACAAGTCCAAATGCATTACCTACTGAATTATTTGATTACTTTAATCATAATATGCCTAGTAATAAATCAATTTAAAAAATTCAGAAGAAGTAATTGACTTCCAACAAAAGTACGAACGACGATAGCCAGTAGTTTCTGCGATTGCAAAAGACCTACTAACACTTCCAGTAACACTGTAGAATTGAAGTCTGCTTTTAGTGCAGATAAGAGGGTTCTATCCGAGGTTAAGAGTCGATTGAAAGAAGATATTTTGGAGGCATTAATGTGCATGAATGATTGACAAGACGCTCATTTCTGATTGTAAGATAAATATATCGAAATTGCATGTTGTCAGATAAGTGATATTTTATTTAATCATAATAACAAAATTTGTTATTTTATAATACTTTTTTTAATTTTTTTTAAAAATTGTACACGTAGCAAGTTGTTCATGTACAATTTTTAACTTTGCCAACTTGAAATTTATGTAGCCGATTCCAAACCCTAATAAAGGAGGGGGTTTTATCTTTTTTTAAAAAAAAGAGGAACTCGCGGGCCAAAGCTTGACCCGGCCCTTGACTCATGAGCTTAAGGGCGAGGGCCGAGCTGAGCTGGGCCTTGGAGGAACGAGCCGAGCATAAAATGAGCTACGATTTCGGCTTATGGCGAGCACGAACCGAGCTCGTGGGCAATAGGGGAAATTCTATTTTTTTTGCCTATTTACTATGGCGACGAAGAATCCAATTATCACTATATTTATTCTTTCTTCTACTTATGCTTCCAAGTGCAGGATAACCCCAATGGGTTATTAGTTTTTTTTCTACCAATTGGGGCTACCCCGAGCACACGCAATGGAACCTTAGACAGTCAAATGAAATTAAACCCACGAAATAATTTGATCTATGGACATTATCATTATGGTAAAGGTCGTAATGCTAAATGAATCATTATAGAACCTATCCAATTTTTACATTACAATGGTTGGCTGTTCACGACCCAGCCGATAGACCCCATAAAAAACATTGGTGCGCGTGTAACCGAGGTGCTTTATCAACTAAGCTATAGCCCTTAGTGCTTGTGATACATATTTTATCACATAGATAATTTCTTTTCAAGAAGAATATTCTATGATCCAACATCCTCAATTTTTGAGTGGTATTGCTTGTATTAGTAATTAGCTCGAGGGCTGAGCCGAGCATAAAACGAGCCACAAGCTCGACTCATGGCGAACACTAGCCGAGCTCGTGGGCAATAGGGCTGAGCAGGCTCGGTTTGGCCCATTGACACCTCTAGATATGATTAGTCGTGACTTTTCAAATGCAAATGATGCATATTGAATAGATATGATTTTTCAGATTGCGTGTGACTATTCGAAAATGTGCATAATTAAAATTTATGACTTTTTGATAGAGAGTGATCTAAACTACTAGATCATGACATAATTTGAAAAACTATGATTTAATTATCCAGAATAATTTATACCAAAATGTACATCTTCATAAAATACACATTGAATCTATAAATTGAATCAATTTCATTCCATTTTATTCCCTTCAAATCAATTTCAAATAATTGATCTCAAATTACTTGTTTCTCTGAACCGTATTAAAATAATTCTAAATTATTTTCCAGTTCTTGTTCGATATTTTGGACCCTATATCATCTGATCTAGAAGAGTATAGTCAAACATTGGTTTGCCTGATAGAATTAATATTCTGATATATTAATTTTGAAAAAGGAGTTGTATCTTGTAAAATAGACATCCATTTGATCATGGTAGCACTAGTACATTTCTTAAGAAGATTGCAATGATATACCTAGCTTCATTTTATCGCCTTCTAAGTTTTGAGTATTTTCATGTGCATATCTTGGTTTCGATTAGTCGAAACTACATCTGATACTTTGCACAAGTCAAGATTATATCGTGTTTACATGCACGTATTTAACTATGCACCAATTTTTTCAACAATCATAAGACTGATGTTTGTGCATTCTATATTCTAATTTTCTCTCTAGAATATGAAATGTTATATTTCAAATGTATTCTAGGTATGATTATATTATTTTCGTTATGTTTAATGTTGAAGTCTATTTATGCATGAATCAATGACTAAATTCTGTTTAGATGAGATATTTTGAATGTAGCATCCCGTTTTCGAAATTGATCAAATTTGAAATTCTGTGATCATATTTCATTTTCTTATTGGCATTAAACTTCATGTTGCAATAACTAAATCGCGAAATAAAAATTTTATAGATAAACCTGTGGTTCGAGAGAGGGCTCGGCGACAGTCGAGCGACAGCATGTCGCTCGAGCGAAGGAGGGGTGATAGTCCAGCGAGATGCTTATGTTTTTATAGCTCGAGCTAAACCTTAGCGACAGTCTAGCGAAAATCCGCGGTTTTCCTCTTTTTGCCATTCTTAAACTTTAGACCTAATAATCCTATTTTCAACTATTTGCACATTACTCCTTGATTTTTCAAACATAGTACAATTCGATCCTTTTGTTTACAGAATTTCCAATTAAAAGACATCTAAAACCTAACAAACTCTCCCTTTGGCATTCTTTGACAAAACTACTAACTAAGTCAAGGCAGTAATCAAACATAAGGTACAAACTCAACACCTATAACCAACTGACTGACTTGAACAATTCTGAAAATTGATCAGCATATGTTTCCTGAAACAAATAACTTAACACCCAGTATAAAATGTGTGAAAGATGGTATAATAAAATAGTTCAAGCAGTTTATTTTTCATATGCATGCTAAATTAAGACGCAGTAACAATGCAACCCAACATACCACGAAGACACATTGATACTACTAAAACATCAAACTTAATTTAGCAGATCTGAAATTTAAATAATAAAATGCCTTTGAGTCAAATATCATTTCATATATATATATATATATATATATATATATATATATATATATATATATATATATATATATATATATCAAAAATTTAATTACATCTACATTTTCGATAAATAGATACATCATGTAAGGATAAGCAAAACAGATCTAGATGTCTACTATCTACTCTCTCTCTATGAACAAAAATCTAATACTACAAAAAATCTACTCCCCATTTTTGTTACACAATGACAAGGGGTAAGCCTAGAACTAGGAAGCACCAACAACATCATCAGTGTCTGTCATCTCCTCAAAAGCAACATCATCCCAGTGGTGACGTATCCATCGAAGTCCACGCTGAATGTATCCTACAGCACCCCAAAGCATAGCAAACTCGGCAGTGTGTCGATCAACTGTAGCACGTAGTTGCGTAATCTCCGGCATCATATGAGCCTGTTACTCGATGAGCACTGTCATCTGACCCAAAAGAGCGATCGAAGGGTCAATAGGAGTAGAAGCAGAGGGTGCAGATGTAGGAGGATGAGGAACTGACTCGGACGGAGGAGGAACCGAAGTAGAAGTAGATGGGATATCGGAGGGCGGAGGACCAGACGAAAAAGAAGGGAAATCGGAGGGATAAAAAGAAATGAGGTCATCAATAGGATCAGCCGACATAGTCGAGTCAGCTAGCTGTGTAGGCTCAGAAGAAGCATGAGACCTACTCTGAGCAAAAGTAGTATGGCCAATTGGTTGAGAAACCCTCCTAGGAACCCCCTTTGGAAAACTAATGCCTAAGGCTATCACAAGCCGATAAATAAGACGTGCATAAGAGAGTCCCACACAAGTCCTCTTGACCCGAAAAGCTCGAAGAATCTGCTGGCAAATAAAAGTGAAAAGATCAATCGAATCTCCATGCAGTAAGGCGTATAAGAATCGTGCCCTCTCCATAGGCAAAGAAGATGTATGCGACACTGGCCACAGATTTGTGCACAAAATGCACAACAAAATCTGTCTGTCAGTGGGAAGAGAACCATTGTCCATCGCACCAGGACCACCCTCCAACGGTGTGTTAAACACCGTGGAAAGGACTAGAGCGTCGATGGAAGTGAATCAGGAGTAAAGTAGAGAAATATGGGGTGGACAACCCGAGAAATATGAATAAGACTCGAAATAACGTCCGAAGTAATCTTAATTGTCCTACCCCGAAAAATAACCCTAAAAGATAAACCACCAACATCATGGATGTTAGCGTAAAACTCCTGAACTAATAGACTCGGCAGGGGTACTAACTCAACTAATAGAGACTCCCAACCCTGAGAAGTGCAAATAGCGGCGAGGTCGGGGGATAGGCCAGACATAATGACCTCGCGCTCAAAGAGAATGGGACGCAGGGAAAACTTCGACCCAAAAATGTCTTGGGCCAGTCGAGATAAACCTAGACCTACTATAGGACGAGGAGATATTAGGAGTGGAAGCGGCTGTGCGTGCTCTCTTAGGTGGCATTTGAAAAAAAATGGAACCAAAAGCATTAAAAATGGGGATAAAACGATACTAATGCAAGATATGCGTGATATGCATGAATACACGTAAAACGAGACAGATAGAGTAACATGCACCGTGTCCTAACATAGATGCACAGCGTCATGCAATGATGCCTAGATGAAGGTGTCATGAAGAAAGGACGCGAGCAGTGACGTCATGACGCAGGGACGTGACGTCATGACGCAGTAACGCGACGTCGCCAAGTGTTCCCAACGTCAACCGAACCCACAAAACACAATTCACAATACGAAATATCAACCTGACACTCAAACAACCTAACCAACTCCCAACAACCAAACCACACAATAATTGAAACGACCAAAAAATAACATGAAACCAAAGCAACAATCCAAAGTCATTCAAACCACAACCTCAACCACCCAAATCACAGACCACTACCGAATTCTAATGCAATCGTCACCAACAAACTAATGAAGTAATTAGAGTGAAATGTGGATTGAAGAACAACCAAAACATCATACCAAACCAATCCACAAATCCAATATTCACCCAAAATAGTTCAAAAATTGATGACATTGTAAGAGAATGAATAGAACATGAGTTGCAAATGCCAAATTTAAAGACAACAATGGGCAAGAATCGAAAAATTTCAAAAGAATTGCGAAAACAATGTCAAAAACCAAGTTTTAGTGATTTACCTTGAAGTTCGATGTTTTGATGTAAAACAACGTGCAATGAATGATTTGAAGTGCTTGATAAGTAGGGAAGCCTTCAATTTGGTATGGGTTATGAAGATTTTGGAGAAATCAAGGGAAAAAATGGAAGAAATGCGAGAAAAACCCTGAAAAATAACTTTAAAATTCAAAATTACGGCCTGTCGCTCGAGCGAAGGTCGAGCGACGAGCAAGCAAGGCAGCTTCTGCTGTTGTCGCTCAAGCGAGTTCCAGCGATAAGCTGGCAAAAATGTAATTGGCAGAAATAGCACTTCAATTTTAAAAATTAAGATAAATAGCACCAATTTTTTTAAAAATCAATTTAAGTAAATTAAGCTCTTGTCAATCTGATGATCACAACTATGCATGCATTCACAAGTCGAGCATTATCAATAAGATCTTTCCCACGTACTCAATGAAGTTCAAGATGGAGTAAAGTGTATTCGTAACTCATGCGTGTAAAGTGCCACTATTTTCTCGTAAAAATGACTCCAAACCTTAAATTTGTGAAAAAGGACATGCAAACATCATCGTTAAGTAAGTATGATCCCTACTAACGAAAGTCAAACCCAAATGTAATGCTAGGACCTAAAAACGAGCCAAGAACATGACTAAGTTTATTTTCTCCCCCTAAAGATGAGCATGTAATTATTTTTATATTACTTTTCTCGTGAATTACATCTTATGTACAGACTCTTGTCCATTAAGCGACTAAATTGACCCATGTAACGAGCTTTTGGCCGGTTAACCCAAGTCAGATGATCATAGGCACCAGGTTATGAGAAATCCATCAGGCTTAATTGCTCAAATCAAATAGGTTTCGAACAAAAGTATAAGATGAATCAAACATGTGTGTAATTTTTTTTATTTTATTTCATCATTCTATTTTTTTTCAAACAATGTAGGGAGACTCATCACGAGTTAGGTCATCTAGATATAGGTCAATTCACGTTCGAGGTCACCCTACTAACATGTGACGACCATCCCAAATCTCACACACGCGGTCCAGACTCACTCACAAGATCATGGTGTGTGATGTACAGATAGTACATGGAGAAACATATACTCAATACTCTATAGAAAACCAAACTAAGTGATGGAAATAATAGTATAGATCTGATAATGACATACTCGATCACACATGCAATGTTGAAGAACATCATAAACTGTCTAGAACATCATAAACTGTCTAGAATCAACCCTGTTCGGTGGTTGTTGTCGATAAGTAGGACGATTTACCCTATGTTATCTAGTAGGTCTCGATCCTAAGTCATTTTTGCCCTTTGGTTCGGGGTAAACAAATTTTTGAGCTTTGTTAGTTGCTGAGACGAATGTGGTCTTAGACGTACTGCAGTAGTATTATTATTATGAACATAACCCAGACTATTCCTATTTCCAGTAGGCTTGTTCATCCCAAGAAGATTGTCCAACTTCTGCAAGCCACTTATAAACAATTGGAGTTGAGCATCAGATTTATCATGATCAGTGGTTAATAATTTAACTTTAATTTCCAAGTTTTCATTTACCTGCTTCAACTTACTCATTTTTCTAGTCGAGTCCTGAAGGTCACTTAGCAATTTTTCACGTTCAAGTTCAAGTTCGTTCACCTCTTTGAAGACGGCTTTGTTGACCTTCTTAATTTTAAGAGTCTCCTCAAACAACTCACGATAAGACTCGTGAATGTCGATCTCATCTTCAGACTGTTCACTCTCATCCTCCCTTTCAACCTTCTCAATCTCACGGTCAAATTCGATTGTAGCAATCGAGGTGAAGGCCACGAATATTTGATCATCCTCACGACGAGATGTCTCATTCTGAGAACTAGCCTCTGACTCCTCATCACTCATGGTCACGGCTAAAGCCTTATGACATTCTATACCCGAACTCCTCTTCAAATTAGGACATTCACTCCTAATGTAACCATACCCCTTGCACTCATGGCATTGAACATATTGAGATTTCTTAACGGGAGTCCTAGAGGTGTTTTTCTCATGTCTACCTCTTGAGAGTTTACTAGGGACCTCACTCTTTTCTTCCTAAGGTATTTCATATTCCTCATCACCTTCTAGAATTTTTAACGAAATCCGCATTTCGGTCATCCCTAAGGGTCTCAGTATCAGTGGACTCGCTCTCCTCTTCTCTAATGGTGTTCGTGGCGATGGATTTCACATTTTTACGTTGTGAGACAATGAGTTCATAAGTTTGAAATGATCCTACGAGTTCTTCCATCTTAACCACATCTAAGTCCTTACTCTCTTCTATCGCAGTAACATTAGGTCTAAACCTCTCGGACAGGGATCTAAGGACTTTTCTAACGATTTTGGTCTCGGGGATCCTTTCACCTAAGTTAAAGCTAGAGTTAACTATATCATTCAGCATCACATAGAATTCATCGAACGATTCATCATCCTTCATTTTAATCTCCTCAAACTTAGTAGTCAACATCTACAATTTAGAGTTTTTAATAGTTTTGGTACCCTCGTGTGTGGTTTCTAGTATATCCCAAACTTCTTTAGCAGTTTCACACATCGACACTCGCCTAAACTCTTCAGCAGATATAGCTATGAACAGAGCATACAATGCTTTCCTATTCCAGTTGCATTCATCTAGGTTAATTTTAGTCCATAAAGATATGTTAGTGAGTGTGACTACACTGGCAATAGTTGTTGAAGGTGGAGTCCACATATTTTGAATGCTAATCCAAATACGTTTATCCAGAGATTTAAGGAATGGTCTCATTCGAACTTTCTAGTAGGCATAGTTGCTTCTGTCGAAAAATGGAGGCATGGACAATAACAGACTCATCTAGATGTTATAAAGGGCCAGGAATCGAATTAAGACTCTGATACTAATTAAAAGTTATGCAGTTCGATTCTAACAATACCTAGAGGGGGTGAATAGGTATATTATGCGGAATTGAAAATATTTTACGTATTAAATAGCAACAAGTCATTTTTTAATTCTTTTCTAGATGATTAATGATGCAAGTCATTTTAGTCCTAAGTTTGAATACCGTAGTTTATATGATCAATCAATAACAATAACAAAAGCAGTAAATCAACACCAAGATGATCACGGAGAAACCCAACTGGGAAAAACTCCGGGCACTTTATAGGCAATCCACTATAAACAATTCAAAGAACTTCAGTCTATCAGACTAGACGATCCGTACTATTTGATATCTCGACTGCACTCCTAACAGCTCTCCCTGGATTTTGTGCTCCCCTGCACCAATCCTTAGCTATTGTTGCCAAAGCTCTCAGTGGAATCTACTACCCTGCAGCACTCTTAGTCTTGTGGAATAGTCTATTTCTCGTGGATCAATGAAGCACACCTTGTTCTTTACAGAATGGACCTCGAGTAAAATTCTCTCGATCTTTAGAACTCTGACTAGATGTAGAGGAAAGAGAGTTTGGTATTTGGATTATAGGAACGATGTTTTTGTCACCAAAACAATCAAAGTAGATGAAGGTTGAAAGATAAAGTCGAATGAATCTCTCACAGATGAAGCTCTCTCAATGTTCAACCTCACAATTTTCGTACAAATGTGTTTTGGTATATATAGGTAGGTTAGGAAGGAATGGGCTAGATAAAAAACCTTTAAATCGCGAAATAAAAACCTTTAAAACCCGTCGCTCGAGTGAGGGCTCAGCGATGTCGCTCGAGTAAAGGAGGGGCGACAGTCCAGAGACGGTGTTTATGTTTTTGTAGCTCGAGCCAAACCTTAGCGACAGTCTTGCGAAAATCCACGCTGTTTTTCTCTTTTTGCCATTCTTGAACCCTAGACCTAATAACCCTATTTTCAGATATTTGCACATTACTCCTTGACTTTTTAAACATAGTACAATTCAGTCATTTTGTTTACAGAATTGTCAATTACAAAACATCTAAAACCTAACATGTTCATTATTTAAGTTATAATTAGGATGCACATCTTAATTATTGCACATGTAAAATGTTCCATTTAATTAGTTCAAAATCCTGAAAGTGTGTGTACAGCCATTAGTATCTATTATTCGCCATTACCCTAACCATTATGTCCATTTATATATAATGACGACCTTTCAGCAATCTGCCTTTGTCGAAAAGTTAAATGAGTCACTAATGTGAATGCATCTTGCTAGTCTTAATTGAGTACTTAATAGTGTATTATGTTCTAATCACTTAATATGCTAAATGTCTTCAGTAATTGCTGTAATGTTTTTATTTAAAAAAAATAAGCTAAATGTCTTCGGTAATTGCTGTAATTGAAAAGGATGGCTCACGTACCAATATGGAGAAAGCATGTACGAAATCTGACATTGGCAAATTGGTTTTAAAGGGAAAAAAAAGGTAATTATGTTTTTATATGATTTTGACGTGACCCACCTTGGTGTTCATTTTTAAAAATTCAATGTTTTTACTACTACGTTGAAACTGACGTTGCCTGTGTCATAGTCTCCGTCGAATTAATGGCTTTAACATTTTAGTAATCCTAAGTCAGAGTCTCCTCGTTTTAGTTTGCACCATTTTCCTCAGGTGGTCCCTTAGCTTGTGAGATTACTGAAAGGAAATATATAGAAGAATTCATTTCGCCACTAATTAGTCAAGACCTAATTGTAGGATATCATGAATATTGATTTCTTACCAAAAGAAAAAAAAAAGAAAAAAGAAAAGAACAGAAAGAAAGAAAAGAGAAAGAAGAAAAAATCTACACGTGAATGCCTTTGTCGAAAAGTTAAATGCATCACTAACGTAAATGCATCTTGTAGTCTTAATTTAGTACTTAATAATGTTTTATATTTTAATCACTTAATATGCTAAATGTCTTCAGTAATTGCTCCCATGTTTTTATTTAAGTATCTTATTTGCTATTATCCATACAATTAAGTATCTTATTTGCGATTAGTTATGTAAACTTTTCATTGATTGCAGCATTTACCAATTCATGTGGAAAAGGGGAAATTTCACCTACTTTGGAATGAAAAGGGGTGACTATTCAACTCCTACGGATTTCGCATTTCTGTTTGTAAATTCTTTAGTGAAAGTAAAGAACTAGAACCATTGGGTATTGTGAAGATGTAATTCAATTTTCTTGGAAGAAAATGAAAATCGTCATTGGCAAATCGGTTTTGAAGGAAAAAAAAAAAGGTAATTATTAATTTGATAATCTTACACCAAGAAAAAATACAAGAAGAAATTAAAGTATCTCATTGAGTTCGAAGGATATAAATGAGAAAAGTTGACGATCTTTTATAAAGAATCGTTTTCTCCTAAGCTAAGAACTATAAATCCTAGTTTCTTGATTTTTGCTTTGATTTTTCTCTTCCTCTAATTTTCTATCATGAAACCTCTTTTTATGACCTAACCATGGTCAATTTATAGGGTGGAAAAATTTTGGTTTTTATACTTTGAAAATGAATGAAAAGCGATCAAGAAAACTAAAAAAAAAATTCAGCAACCAGGCTAGATGGGTCCAACCTAGGCAAAAAAAGTGGTATGGGCTAGACCACGGCCAACCCCTGAATTTTCAATTATGTCCCCATATTATGTATTTTTATGATTTTTGTCCCTCTTCATTCTAATCTTTAGTTGTATTGAAATTTCCAAATCTTCCATATTAATTCCCAAAACTTCATAATAATTCGAAATTGGTCCATCTTATGTTCCAAAAATATGTAATTTATATTTCAGACTTTCTAATTGTCAAATTCAACTCCCAAGTTTATGAATTTCATCTAAATGCTCTATTAATTCTTCTTATTATTCATGTGCACTCTCGTAAATTTTCAATTGCTCTGAATAAACTCTATTTAGGCTTCAGAAAATCATTTTTCATGCTAATTGTATTCAAGTTGGAATTTTTCCTACAATAAATATAGTTTACAAAAAATTAATTAAGTAGATATCTGCATAATTATCAATAAATAAGCAAGTATAGAAGAAGCTCACAAAATAAAATTTGCAAGAATTGTTGACCACTACGGCAAAATTTTTTTGGTTATCCATTGCCATTTCCTTAGCTGATGATCTTGCTTTGATCTACTATGACTAAAATTTAATCTCAACATCATAGAACATATCGGTGGTGAAGTTGAAGTTTGAGTCGATACTGTATACTTTGAGAGTTTGTTTTTAGTATTGTAGTTGTAGTAATCATTGTCACTCTACAGTACAACTCTTCAAAACCATATTTCACGAAATAGATATAAGTCTTAAATTTGCATCTCATGTCATCATACCAGAAGGCTGAGATAGAAAGTATAAACAAATGTATACTACTCTTAAAATGGACAAATGAAAGTCTTCTCTTGGTGGACAAATAAAAGACGTTGAGGCAAATGTCTATAGTTAATCGATGACTAATGGTTTTCATGCAAAATTATAACATTCCTTCGCAGAGCAAAATTATAACAACTGTATAAATGACATCTGAGTTCAACATCATAGAACATATCGGTGGTAAAGTTGAAGAAGATTTGAGTCGATTTTGTATACTTTGAGAGTTTGTTTTTTGTTTTGTAGTTGTAAAAATCACGGTTACTCTACATTACAACTCTAGAGAACCATATTTCACGAAATAGATATAAGTCTTAAGTTTTGCATCTTATGTGGTCATACCAGAAGGTTGGGATAGAAAGTACAAACAAACGTTTACTACTCTTAAAATTGACAAATGAAAGTCTTCTCTTGGTGGAAGAAGTTGTAGTTGTAGACAAATATAGTCCTTGACAGGTGGGGAGGATTGTGGAAATTTCTTCAATCTGCACAACTCTGCTAAACGTGGTCCACAAGCTACTGCATTATGAGAAAAATTAGTTTGGAATGTAAAAAAATTGGGTCTTTTTTTCTTTTAACAGTCAATCAACCAATTATTTGATTGTAAAAAATCAAGAATTTAAATATCTTATTATTAGTGCATTAAATATGCATTACTTGAGCATTTTTGTTAACAGTACTAATGAGGGGGAAAAAATATATAAATGCACTTTATGTACAGTTATTAACTAGAAAAAAAAATTGTTGTAAATGCTCATTCCAAATTGGTAGTGGTAGCTACGTGAGTAGTTTGGAATGGGTACTTAAAATGCAATTATTCTTCTTGTTGGTATATTTTCTAGTTGTGTTTTAACCTTCCCAAAGGCATTTGTTATCTTCTCAATTAACCTCTCAACATTGAGCAAGTATATATGTTCGTGAAATTTCGCAACTGTACGAATGAATATCGTCCCACAGAGACTACTATCGACTATAAATTTTTAAACTAACCTATCTTCAATTTAAGTTAAAATAGTAACTAATGATCAAATCAATTTTTGTTTTATAAGCGAAATTCTAATAAATAAAACAACAAAGTATTAATTAAAATAACAAACTCTTAAAACTGGAGAAAAGATTATATGATGAGGTAGTCAGGATCTTCGATTTCACTTAGATTATTTATCATATATTTTATTCTAATTTATTCACTCATTTTTCATACGTGTCAACGATTAAATTAACTTAATTTAGTTAGTGATCTCTCTCGAGCAACACTAATCCTATTCGTACGCTCGAACTTACTATATCTATATATAAATTCACACACATATGAACACATTTATCTATAGGAATTCAACAACGATCGCATAGCTTATAATTATCTCTCGATCTCTTATAATGTCTATGTTAATTGTTGCACGAGCTAAAATTATACATTACCTCTCGATCTCAGTATTATCCCTAAATCAATTAATTGTTGCACAAACAAATAAAAGCATTAAACACATAATAATTAATTAACAAGTATTAAAATGACATGAAAATCTTGAAATTAAAAATATAATAAAAACATTAAGCTACGTCATCAATCCTAGCAATAAAAGTATTTAGCCACTCATAATATTGAATTTAAACACGTAAAAGTGGAAAGACATCACCAAAAACTAATGAAACGTGAAGCTACACGTGTGTGCCGTTTCTTTTCGTCCGTTTGCGTGTATATATATAATTATTTCAGCTTTCCACTTTGCTGACACAGTTTCTTTTTGTTTCCTCCGCCAACCTGCCTCTGTTTTCTTCCCAGAAAAGCCGGCCACTACGCGCGTGAATGTGTATATATGAATGAACTCCACAGCACCTATTTTTGTCCACTTTATGCTTCTGTTTTTCCTCTATGGCTGTGTGTGTGTATATATATATATATTTTCCCCAGAAACTGCTTACTTTTCCTTCCCCAGAAGCCGACCACTATGCGTGAATAATCAATTCCCCAAAATGGCTGCCGGCTCTCCTCTCCAATACATCTGCTGAAAACTTTTTTTTTCTTTAATGGCTGCCTCCCTTTTGCTTTTCCTCTCTGTAGGAATTTATATCTCCCATCTATAAATTGCAGCACTCTTTTGTTTAATTTTAAAAGCCCAAGTTGAGGCCAAGTCAATTCCAATACCAAATTAAATTAAACAAATCTTTTCTATAATGCAAGTTGATTCTCAAAACAATTTTATTTGTGTAGCCCATGACAATTTAGTTCTCGTACTTTGAATTTTACCATTTTCCACTATTTTATATTCTTTTTTTCAATTCTTCATTAAACATAAAGTTTTAGCTACAAAATACAATTTAACATAAATTAGGTAGAATTTTATTTAAAAGACAATAAAATCTCATAATTTAGAGCCTCAAATAAGTATAAAAACTATACTTATCAATATATGATATCAAAAAAACTTTGTGCGAAAAATGTTTTAGGCGCTGTATTTTCAATATTTTGCTAATGACATTTGGTGAGGGGAGCTAGCTTACTATTGCATTTGGACTGATTAATGAACTAACTGGGAAAAAACTAGTGGATTAAAATTTTAATAATTCAATGTTTTTTATTACTAAGTTGAAACTGACTTGCTTTTGTCAGTCTCCCTCGAGTTAAACATTTTAGTAATTCCAAGTCAAAGTCTCCTCATTTTAGTTTGCACCATTTTCCTCTTGTGGTCCCTTTGCTTGTGACGTTACTGACAGGAAATATATGATAGAATATCATGAATCTTAATTTCTTACCAAGAAAAAAAAAGAAACTTATTTGTTATCTGGATTTTATAGGAAATTTCCTGGAGTTTGGACAATAAAGTAGGTATAATATTTTTTATACACTGAAAAAGTCATAAAAATGAATAGTACATCAAGTTTCTCCTTTAAAAAGGGGACGCTTCCAAAGCGAAAAATCCACCAAGCATTATATATAAGAGATTTTGCAGTGTTGCTAATAATTCATATAAGTCAGAATTAGTGTGTTGATAATTAAGAAAGATGGGAATAAAGTTATGGGCAATGTTATCATTGATGGTGCTTTCATTACTAAATGGATGGTATTGTTTAGGGTGTTGGGAGGAAGAAAGGGTTGCACTTTTGCACCTCAAAGAAAATATGAACTTTCCAGATGGAAGATCCGTGCCTTCATGGGTGGTTAACAAGATTGGAACCAATTGTTGTCAATGGCAAGGGGTTGAATGCATCAACACAACTAAACGAGTAATCAAACTCACTCTTATTTCCGCTAGGGATCAGAAATTAGGAGATTGGTATTTTAATGCCTCTCTATTTCTTCCCTTTCAAGAGCTCAGAAATCTCTCTTTGCAAGGGAATCAGTTAGTAGGTTGGATTGAGAATGAAGGTATGATGTCATCTCCCCTTAATTAGTTAGCTTCAATTTTATTATTCCTATTTTGTTTAAGTGATAAATATAGATATGTTGAACTTTATTGTAGGTTTTGATAAATTGTCAAAGTTGAGAAATTTGGAGGCCCTTGATCTGGGTTACAATTCATTCGATCGCAAAATTTTGTCATCTCTTAGTCGGCTTTCTTCTCTCAAGTATTTGAGCCTTGAATACAGCTCTTTAGAAAGAGAAAAGTACAGCTATGGTAAGTTCAATATACTTCATATTTTGGAGGTTATTTCGTAGATCATGTAATTATCGAAGAATCAACCCTTTAGAAAATAAATAAACCTATTATAATTAAAAAAATTCATGTTCCGATATAAGATAAGCAATTTCTATAAACCTTTATTAAAAGTACAGATGAAACAACCAATTTAACCTTATTACTGTATTACGAGAAAAAGCAAAGGGAGTAAATAATTTTAAAATACAGTTACAATAAAACATTTTTGAGAATTTTTGGAGTGAAGACTTTCACTGATTCTATGAATCCAAAACCAGAGTCCTGGAGAAAACAATATAAAAGCCAGAAGCTTAACTTGAGATTTTATCATTAATTTAAGTTGTTTGTAAAAAAGAAAATCTTGGTTTCATTTTAGATAAATCTACTTACCGTAACACAGAACAAGTTTTTTCTGGATTTTTGCTTCAAATTGTCACTTATTCAACCCAAAAGCTCATCGAAATGCAGGAATTCAAGACCTTTAAGAAGAGAAAGATGTGGATTTATTCTCATTGATTCCTTTTTTTCGAAATCCCAAATTGTCGTCTTCTATTAACTTTCTTCTCTTCAAATAAAATAATGCCTCTTCCATTAACCACCACCAACGCCGCCGTCTCATCTGTTGCCACTCTCAAGCTGCGCTATAAAATGCTGTCATTTTGGTCTTGACCCGTAGATGTTTTACTTTTATATTGCTCGATCAAATCTACTCTTTTATTTTGTTACATGTCAAAGAATGAGCAATTTCCTCTTGCGAGGATAATCTTTCATTTTTCTTGTTAAAAATGCAGTAATTCAAATGGAAAAGATTAAGGGGGTGCTTGGTACTTGAAAGTAAAAAAATAAGACATTTTCATCTTTAATAGTGGAATACACCTTACCACAGAAGCCATAATATTATTTTCATGATTCCTATCCATTATGATTGTGTTTCAATGATTAATAGCTTGACGAAACAGAAGCCATAATATTATTCAGTGTTTCATTGTGGAATACACCTTTCTTGTTTATTTATTTTCCCTGGGCATCATTTCAATGTTGAATAGCTTTGACGAAACATATTATTATTTTTTTACAAAAAATCATTGTGCAGGTCGTGAAAGACTTTTTGGATTAACCAAGCTGGAAGTTCTTGATTTTAGGGGTAATGCTGGGTTTGGCGATGACGACACTCTATCATTGCTAAGTGAGTTTCCTTTCCGCAAGTGCGATGTATTGTTTTTAGGTCATAGGACCTTTTAATATCTTTACTTGTATTTTTCGACAGATCTGAATGATTTTATCAATTTGAGGGAGGTCGACCTAAGTTACAATAAATTTAGAAGCTTGGGTACCATTTACGGTATATCATCTCATTTCGTTCCTCATCCTCATCCTCATCGTCATTCATTTTAAATTTCCTTTTCTTTCATTACTTCACTTGTGCCTTATTATGTATGAACATAAGTATTCATGCTATTTTGCTCCCGGGCCCCTCATTTTCACTAAGTAGTAGTTTGTTGTTTATTAGATATTATATTGTAACTTATTGTTGATTTGGTTATACAAACAGGTCTAAAGAATTTGAAGGTCCTCAATTTACAATCAAATTACTTCAATAATAGCATTTTCTCCTCACTTCACGGGCTACCATCACTCAAGTCTCTAGATCTCTCTAACAATGAATTAAAAGGAACCATCCAAATGAAAGGTTAGTTCTGCAATTTAGAACTCCTTATTTTCTTACTTGTGTCAAACAAAACTGAGTTCTCAATCATTATTTTCACATTTTGCTTGTACATGTTTATTTCTCTACCTCCATCTAGATTTACATGCTTTGAGTAATTTGGAGGAGCTTGATCTAAGTTCCAACGAGGTCGACAACTTCACAACTCCAACAGGTACTCAACTAAGTTTTTGAAGTTTATATTTTCCGAATAAGGAACGTTAATAAGCTTATACTTGAATATTACCCAAGAGAGTTCTACGTTTCAGGCATCGAAAGTATGCATTGTCTCCAAGTGCTAAAATTAGATGACATAAATGTCTCCAACATTAGCAACATGGTGCAATCTTTGAGGGCACTCTCATACCTCAAGCACTTGCATTTCCGGTACAATTATGAAAACGGAAGCATTGGATCTTATGGTATGCCAAAAAAGCTGTAATTCCTAGTCACAAAAATTATAATACTAATTACAATATGAACTCCAATTCTCATGCACATTCCATTGCTTACGTGTATAAGAGTTGAGACATTTAAGACGGCTGGAGGGATTGTTCTTGGATTATTCTGCTGTCGATGGGAACTTTCTACAAAGTATTGGAGCAATAACTTCCCTCAAGATTTTATCTTTGTTTGGATGCGGACTCAATGGAACCCTTCCCGTTCAAGGTAAACTTCAATGGCTTTTTTGGTAAACAATGATTTTCATGTCTTGGTATGCTGATTAACAAATTGTTTCTTCAATTATTTCTATTCTCACAATTTTACAACTTTCCTTGCATCTCAATTGAACTTTTGGTTAATGAATGCAAAGTCATGTGACGATTGTGCAAAATTACTACAAGATTTTTCAGAAAACAGAAGATATGTATTACCTCACTATCAAATATAGGAAAAAAAAACTGTGAAAGATAAAAATGAACGAGAACATCTCTTTTGTATCAAAAGAAGTATTTAACTTCATCAATTAGGACTTTATAATTAATATAATTTAAAGAGGTTCGGCTAACCTTACATAGTTACTTGAAAGTAATTATATTTTCCAACCGATAGCCTTTTTTATGGAAATAAGTTAATCCAAAATAAGTAACTTATTGCAGTCTTTCACCAAAAAAAAAAAAAAAAAAATCCCTTCCTTATTTGAAAGTAAGTTTGGAGACAAAAAATTGCTTTTTCTATTTTTTTTTTTTTTATTTATAAGCAAAGCCTTGATATTCCCCATTTCATTGGTGGGTTTTGAAGTAGTAATTGTATTTGCTTGATTTGCAGGGTTGTGTGAACTTAAAAATCTCCAAGAGTTAGATCTTAGTTGGAATGAGTATGAAGGAATACTTCCTTCATGTGTTGCAAACATGACATCTCTTAGATTGGTTGAACTTTCACACAATACTTTCACTGGAAATATTGCTTCCTCTCCACTTTTGAAACTCACTTCACTTGAATATCTCTCCCTTTCAAGTAACGACTTTCAAGTTCCAATTTCTTTCAAGGCATTCTTTAATCATTCAAACTTTAAGTTTTTATTTTTGGAAAACAATGAAATAATAAATGACAACGAGTTGGGAAATTTGGTTCCCAATTTTCAACTAGAGGTTTTTAGTATGTCGAATTCAAGAAGTCATCCATCACTACCCAACTTCCTTTACTATCAATCCAAATTGCGAATTCTTGATCTCCCAAATAACATCATCAGAGGGAATTTTCCAACTTGGTTGTTGGAGAACAACACAAGACTTATGGGACTATTCCTGAGGGATAATGCTTTTACAGGACCTCTCAAGTTGCCAACAAGCGTCAATCCCAACATGGAGACTTTTGATGTATCTAATAACAAGTTCAATGGACATGTTCCAACTAATATAACTTCAATTTTTCCAAACTTGGTTGTATTAAACATCTCAACAAATATGTTTGACGGTTGTTTAGCTTCTAGTTTCGGTGACCTAAAATCTATACAATATATGGACTTGTCAAACAATAACTTGTCAGGTACAATACCACAGGAATTAGTAATGGGATGCTTGTCTCTAGTTTTTCTCAAATTATCGGATAATAAATTGCAAGGACAAATATTTCCAGGATCTATCAATCTACCGGACTTGAGATATTTATATCTGGATAGCAATGAGTTCTCAGGCACCATTCCAAAGAGCTTGTCTACCATCCCTCTTGAAGTGTTAGACGTTAGTAACAACCGTTTGTCGGGGCAGAATTCCTACATCAGTCGGTAATATGACAATGTTGAGTGAGATTTCTCTGTCTTACAACCAGCTTGAGGGTCTAATCCCGGAGGATATTTGCAGTCTTGATGATCTTAACGTCTTAGATTTATCTGAGAACAAGTTACATGGTTCAGTCCCATCTTGCTTCAATCCATCATGGATACGTCATGTCTATCTGAACAATAACCAATTGGAGGGTGAGCTCACGTATGCATTTTATAATAGCTCTTCTTTGGTGTCATTGGATCTTAGATGGAATAAGTTCATTGGAAGCATCCCTCAATGGATTGGCAATCTATCAAGCCTGAGCATTATTCTTCTCAGAGGTAACCATTTTGAAGGCACAATCCCTCACCAATTTTGTGAGATGAACATGTTGAGCATGATAGACCTTTCTTTTAATTTTCTTTCGGGTCAAATTCCGCACTGCTTTGGTAACATGACGCTAGATGTAAACGTGATGAAGTCTGGAAGGCTTGATGAGGTTTTTGATTCAAATCAACCGTTGATGTCTTACATGGATAAGGTTGAGTTAGAAAGAGCCTATCACGTGCCTTCCCGCATAATTGAAGATATCAAAATAAATGATGTGCCAATTACAGCGACATTCATGACAAAGAGAAATTTTTATCCTTACAAAGGTAGCATCCTCAATTACATGTCAGGAATTGATCTGTCTTCTAATAAATTACATGGTGAAATTCCGGATGGCCTTGGAAACTTAAGTGAGATCCGTGCACTCAACTTGTCCCACAACTACCTTATTGGAACAATTCCAGAAACATTCTCAAACCTATGTCAGATCGAGAGCTTAGATCTCTCCTACAACAACTTAGGTGGGAGGATCCCTACTGGTCTGATCAAGTTAAACGCTTTGGCAGTCTTCAGTGTAGCGCATAACAATTTAACAGGTATGATACCAGAGAAAGGTCAGTTTGGAACGTTCGATGAAGGTAGCTATCAGGGAAATCCTTATCTTTGTGGTCGTCCATTACCTGTCGACTGTGCTAGCACCGGATCAACACCTGTCTTGCCATCTGCTGATGATGAAAGTGAGGAGCTCGGTTTCATGGACATGGAATTCTTCTACATAAGCTTCATCATATCTTATTTATCTGTAGTGCTTTGCATTGCTGCAGTTCTATCCATAAATCCTCACTGGAGAAAAGCATGGTTTCATTTCATTGAGGTTTATATAATCCATTTTTGAGGACGTCTGTTCTGGACAATATTCTCATTTTCCAAATCAAGGTATGCGCTTTAATTCTGTATGAAGATCATCATATACTATACTAACTTTTATAACTAATGTATATATATATATATATATATATATATATATATATATATATATATATATATATATATATATATATATATATTTGCAATCAATCTAATCAATTTTGTCATTTTTCTTTCTAGATTTGATAATTCGGAAGTAACGAAGCAGTGAAGCCAAATATAACAGCATGGTAGGAAGCCAATTTGGCCATGTGTATGCATATTCAATCATAAAAGTAGGAAATGATTTTCAATTATCTGTACTTGTATTATTAAATTGGAATGTTATTTGTTTCCAAGCTAAATGCTGCTTCTTCTTCTTTTCAATTTTTGATTTTTTTATTTTATTTTTATTTTTACAAAAACGGTAAGGAGCAACATGGCATTTGATTTTTAACATAGCAGTTGAGTATCAAACACTAGGTTAATAGGAAGATTTATATTAGAGATTCTTTTACTTATTTATGTTTTTGTCTTAAATAGAATATTCCCATATATAGAATTTTTGCATTATTTTTGAGTCACATTTTGTCAAAGAGAGAGTGTGCAACCTATTATTCAGTTTGTTGTTCTTGTCATCGGGGGAGTTCTACAATTATGAAAAGTAATTGTATCTTGAAAGTATGTAGACATAAGGTAGGAAAAGTTGTCTTCATGGAAAGAGAAGTTAAACTCTTGAATGATAAGACTAGAGTTCGTGTATCTATTTTTATCATTAATAGATTATTATTTAAGAAATGATATTATGTAGCACTATTAGTGCTTAGATAAGATTTCGTAAGTTGTTGCTTCTCACTATATAAATTTCAATTGACTGATTGAATGTAACGTAAAGAGAATTGTTATAAAGAATAGAAATATTGAAATATTGAAAAGTAAACATTTAAATTTAGCTATATATAATACCGTTGGAAATGGAAAGAGCTTTTTCATGATCTAAAAAGAAAAAAATTGATGACATATCTAGAATTCGTTGAAGAGCAACAAAATTTACAGAAATGAAATTGCTAACATGTCCTCGACATGTCAAGATCACAAGTAGTCCGAATTTGTAATCTTTGAAGTATAAAATTAAGAAAAAGCACTTTAATTATAAAACCATTTTCTGCAAAATAGTCAACATTATGTGTAAAATTCAAGATTAGTGCACGATGGAGGTGAAAATTTTGATTGTTTGTAGAAGTAGCCTACTCCACCAAACAAATTTTGAGAACTAGCCATGATAACTTCAACAAATTCATGGTTAAGGTTGGATTTTTCGGACCAATTGGAGGGCTATCGTAACTTTCACGGTTTCACCATCTATATCTGAAACTCGTCAATTACAATAGCATCATAAAAAAAGTGGCGAGCTCTCATTGTCAACATCCAATTCTTACTTGGAATTAAAAAGAACAAAAGGCATTCATCATCGTTAGAGTCCTCCTCCAAAGATGGAAAATCATTAACATGTTGCTTCAACACTTCCAATTGTTCCATCGCTATCAATTCCTCCAACGCCATCACTTGCAGACGCAATTGTGTTCTCACTTCATTGCAAGATTTTCAACAGATTGTCAAAGTTGAGAAATTTGGAGGCCCTTGATCTTAGTGATAATTCATTCGATTGCATTTTTTCTCATATCTTAGTTGGCTTTCTTCTCTCAAGCATTAGAGATTTCAATAAAACTTTTCAAAGAAAAAATTACCGCAACACTAAGTTTAATATACTTTTTATTGTGCCTGTTCAACTCTTTCTCAAAATAGTACTTTCTTGTCGCTCTGCTTTAACTTGAAAAGAATGCTAATTGCTCTCCTATTGCATCGAAACATTTGTCATTTTGTTACTTCCTAATAAGCTTAGCACTACTGACTGAATATGTGAATAGTTTTGAAATATTCGTAGTGCCAATCAACCCAAGTAAGATTAAGGCATGTTTGGTCATAGACAAAATTCGACAATACTACAAATAAGATATTTTTATCTTTTTCCTTCTTTAACACTGTTACCAGAGAAGCCATAATATTGTTTTCACGATTTCCAACTATTGTGCTTGTTTAAGTTCATTTTCGGTGGTGCATCATTTCAAAATTATTGGCCTGCTGATTTAATTAATTAAAAAAAATTAAATAAGTTAATAGAAAATTTATAATAATATTTTTATTATTATTTTGAGATAGTGCATTTGTGAAGCTTTTTAAAACATTGTCATTTGTTCTCTGTATAGACCAATTTCGTGCTATGTTGATGAATGGTGTGAAGTAACTTAATTTTCTTATTACCTCCAAACATGTTTGTCAACTTAAATTTTTCTTATATTTGTGGAAAGTAATGCTTATTTTAATGTCAAAGGATTACATATTTTAAACTTCAATCAATAAAATAATTATTTATTTAAAACTTGTACGTATACTTAAAAGTAGATTTTCTTGAAAGTATTACTCTGACTACTAGAATCAGGGTTGTCGGTGTTATAATAATTGTTAGTTTATATTAGTAACCTGGAGAATTTTATAAAAGTCATTAAAATTTTGAATACCCCATGATTTATAGAAACTTTTAATTGAATACACGATGACTATTTAAAAGTTTATAAAAGTCTCAATTGAATACATCAATAATCTTAAAGAGTCTATAAAGTTTACATTAAATGCCCCTAAACTTTTTAAATCTCAATAAGTCTTTAAAAGTTTTTTAGAATACACCTAGAGGATAAATCTCAATTCTCACATTAATAAAGCCTAATACACCAAATTGGATTTTTCTTCTCAACCTTTTGAAGCCTATTTACTGCTTGCAGAAATATGTCTTGGCACTACAGTAATTGGTCTCAAACCAAAAGTTGTTCCTGCCTCCTGACTTCTTAGTTTATATCATTCATATAACAATTAAATGTCCCAGGTGTATATTTATCCAGCACATTCAGCAAGAAGACAGTCTATTACTTAAGATGATGAAAAAAAAGATGAGATTATATACAAATGGTTGCCAGATTGAGCATTTATTGACAGAAAATATATGTTAATTATGATAAATGAATTCTTATTAGAAAGTTATAAGGTAACAAAAGTGAGCATCACAAGCACATTAGCAGATAGTCAAGAAACAAAAAATACATCATCAATTACAAAAAGTTGGACTGACATGAGTTCCTTTGAAAACAAATCCAACTTGCAACCGCATTATGCAGAAAAGTGGAAGTTGTGGCGATATGAGATGACATACCCGTAATAGAAGTTGATTTGGACTCATAGGCAAGGTTTGCTTTTGAATTATCAAGTTGCCAGCAAAGGTGTACAGCGAGTTATTTGGTTGCTCACATTGCACTTCTCCTGAATATTACAGGTGAATTTCCATCAGAAAAGCAAATGCCAAGCAAGAAAATTTGGTTTTATTTAAATCCCCATCATTATTTACAACAAGCAAATCATGATTTCATTACTAAGCTACTCCTTTTTCTAACAGGTAGTGTTTGCCCTCAAAATCCTGCTTAAGCAATTTATTGTGCTCAAGACCCCTAATAGGCAAACTCGAGTTAAGCCATAATGACTTATTATATTCCACAATCATATGAGACAAGTTTTTTTTAACTAACCAATACATGTTTTATAATCTGATCAGCATATCAGCAGAGAAAACTCGATTTAGCCCTCAAATAAGTATTAACCTCAATGCAGGAAGACAAAGCAAAATCTGAATCCCTTCGTTCATTTTAATAAGAAGATTTTAAAGCTGAAATCTTTACCCCAATTCTATGTGCGTATTCAAACCTTGAGTTCGGAATTTCTGATCCAACTCCAAAGTTCTCAATTTGACGCTGCAAAACTACAAAGGAATCTTTCGTAATTCTTTATTCTCTACAATATCCTAGAGCCAATATACCCAAATTTGAGCACTCTTTTTTATCATCATTTACACATAAAAGTCTGTAAAGAAAAAAAAAATGAGGGTGAAACGGGGAACTCACTTCGTTCGTTGACCAGAATAAGGTTTATGTTCCCCATCGACAAAGAAGTATACGGTAGGATACCCTTGAACTTCATACTTCTCCGCCAGTTCATTCTCCTCTGTGGCATCCACCTTCGCAAGTTTCACATTTTCCGCCCATACCTTCGTATGTGCACTTTTTCCAACCAAAGCATCACTAGTACTAGTAATCGTGTCCCCACCGTTCGCTATCTCAGGAGTTCCAGCAGCCTCACCGACTACTCCATTTTGGGGCAGGACAGTGGGCTGAGGCGTTTCAACCTTCCTCTTTTTGTAAACCCGCACTGTATTCTTCCTCGAAACACTGCGCTATTCACTTCAATTTCTTCAATTTCAGTAAAATCACAAATGAGGTCTGAGAATTGACGAAGGAAGATGGCTAGGTTGAGTAGAAAACAAATGAATTGGGTATCCAACGTTTATAAGGGGTACTTTTCAGTTTAACCATGTCAAAGGTGTCATTTTTCACTTTGCCCAAAAATTTTAACCATTCACCACAATAACCGTCCAATGATGAAAGGACGAAATTACCCTTAAAATGTTATACAAATTACAAAAAAATGGTATTGTTTAAAATACAATAATACCATTTTTTATGTTATAAAAAATTACAGACGATTGGTTGTAAAAGGGTCAACCAAACGGCCGGACGGCCCGAACGTCCGGGCAGTCTGGGCCCGGACTGCCCAGACGTCCGGGCAGTCCCGGTAGTCTGGGCCCGGACGTCGGGGCCGGTCCGGGTCCGACGCACCTTGCAGTATTTTTGAGCAATAACTTTCTCTCCTAATATCCGATTGAGGTGATTCAAAATGCGTTGAAAAGCTAACTCAGAGGGCTACAACTTTGCTTTAAATACCATCGTCGAATTCGATCGTTTTCCATGTCAAAAACTGGTCTCAATATGAGGCTGAAAACCGATGGAAAACTTTTCAACATTTTTGGGCAATAACTTTCTCTCCTAATGTCCGATTGAGATGATTCAAGATGCATTAGAAAGCTAACTCAAAGGGTTACAACTTTACTTCAAATACCATCTTCAAATTCGATCGTTTTCCATGTCGAAAATTGGTCTCAATATGAGGCTGAAAACCGATGGAAAACTTTTCAACATTTTTGGGCAATAACTTTCTCTCCTAATGTCCGATTGAGATGATTCAAGATGCGTTAGAAATCTAACTCAAAGGGTTACAACTTTACTTCAAGTACTATCTTCAAATTCGATCGTTTTCCATGTCGAGAATTGGTCTCAATATGAGACTGAAAACCGATGGAAAACTTTTCAACATTTTTTGGCAATAACTTTCTCTCCTAATGTCCGATTGAGATGATTCAAGATGCGTTAGAAAGCTAACTCAAAGGGTTACAACTTTACTTCAAATACCATCTTCAAATTCGATCGTTTTCCTTGTCAAAAATTGGTCTCAATATGAGACTGAAAACCGGTGTAAAACTTTTCAGGTTGAAAGCTAATATGTGATAATGTTTTGGCTATATTTCATCCATTTGACTCATTTTTCATCCAATTGACCTCCAACACTCTCGACTCTTCATCGTAAGGTTATAAACAAGTTTAGAATATTTTCACTTTAATCCATAAACTATCATTTTCCTCAATTTTGGACATTTTCGCTCTTTTCTTCTAATTTCTATCGTATTCGTTCATTTGCAACCTAAACTAAAATGCAAGTGTGCTTAGAATATTTAGGTGCCTATAAATCATGAAAATAAATTATTAGTGGATGAAAAATGTGATAATTCCACTATTATCACCGCCTATTCTGACAAATTTCCGCCAATTCACCATTTTTCACTTCATTTCTTTTTTGTTTCACCTCCTCTTCGAGTCCAATTTTTATGATCACGCACGGCTTTATCTAAGGCTCCAAAATACGACATTTTCTCCAATGTATTTAAATTACAAAACGACATAAACACACATCAAAACGCTCAAAAGTGCTCAAAAACAAATTAAAAACTACTATTTAAAGGTATTTGTTTAATGAGTTAATTGCATTCATCAGTATATTATTAATTATAATTTGTATGTTACATAATTATTATCGTTAAATATTCAATTATAATTAAATAACTTATTTTAATTGTTTATATAATATTTAATTATAATTAGTAGAACATTAAATAAACAATTGAAATATAAAATTTAAATAAACAATTCGAATAAACAATTAAATAAAATAATTCATTTTAAATAAATAAGTTAAATCGTGTATTTTCATTGTTTGCTCAATATTTAATTGTAAAAGAAGAATTTATAATTAAATTGCATATTTTAATTGTTTATATAATATTTAATTATAATTAATAGTATATTAAATTAGCAATTTAAATATAAAATTTAAATAAACAATTAATTGAAATAATCTATTTCAAATAAATAATTTAAATCGTGTATTTGAATTTTTTTACTTAACATTTAATTGTAAAAGAAGAATTTATAATTAAATTGCCTATTTTAATTGTGTATTTAATATTTAATTATAATTAATAGAAAATTAAATAAATATTCGAATACTTAATATTTTATTATTTATAACTAAATTATATTTAGCCCCTGTTTGACACCCATTTTTTATCTCATTCTCATTCTCATTTTTTTACAGTACTCATTTCTAACCACACATTCTTCAAATAAAATAATATTACACATAAACCCAAAAATTCTTCTTACTTTTTAACCACACATTCTTTACATCAATCACTATTCAAAAACTCATTCTTCAAAATAATGGGTGTCAAACGGGGCCTTAATTTTAATTGTTAACAGATTATTTCATTATTTCTTATTTTAATTATGAATTCAATATTTTATTTATTGTTTATAATTAATAGAATATTAAATAAACAATCGAATATTTCATATTTTATTATTTATAACTAAATAAATTTTTTTATTTTAATTGTTGATTGATTATTTGATTATTTCTTATTTTAATTGTCAATTCAATATTTCATTTATTGTGTATATAATATTTAATTATAATTAATAGAAAATTAAATAAATATTCGAATACTTAATATTTTATTTTTAAATAAACTATTTATTGTAACTAAATATTAAAATAAAAAAATTAAATGAAATAATTTATTTTAAATCGTTTATTTTAATCGTTTATTTAATGCTTTGTAAACAAATTCAATAAGTAATTTAAAAATAAATATTTTAATTGTTTACTTGATATTTCATTGAAAAATAAGAATTTATAATTAAATTTCTTATTTTAATAGTTTATATAATATATAATTATAATTAATGGAATATTAAATAAACAATCGAAATATAAAATTTCAATAAACAATTCCAAGAAACAATTTATTTTGTTTATTTAATATTTTATTATTTGAATTGTTTATACAATATTTAATTATAATTAATAATATATTAAATTAGCAATTGAAATATAAAATTTAAATAAACAATTAAATGAAATAATTTGTTTTAAATGAAATAATTTAAATCGTGTATTTGAATTGTTTACTTAATATTTAATTGTAAAAGAATAGTTTATAATTAAATTGCCTATTTTAATTGTGTATATAATATTTAATTATAATTAAAAAAATATTAAATAAATAATCGAATATTTAATATTTTATTATTTATAACTAAATAATATTTTATTATTTATTATTTTAATTGTTAACCGATTATTTCATTATTTCTTATTTTAATTATTAATTGAATATTTTATTAATTGTTTATAATTAATTTAATTATAATTTAAATAATATTAAATAAAATTTTCCAAAATTTCATATTTTATTATTTATAACTGAATAATATTTTATTATTTTATTTGTTAATTGATTATTTCATTATTTTAATTGTCAATTCAATATTTCATTTATTGTGTATATAATATTTAATTATAATTAATAGAATATTAAATTAAAAATCTAACATTTAATATTTTATTATTTATAATAAATAATATTTTATTATTTGTAAACTCTTCTTTCTTGAATTTTTCAAGTTGTTTAACAAAAAACATTAATTGTGTTATGCAATATTTATATTAATTGTTTTTTTTTTAATTTCAATTGTTAATTGAATATTTCATTATTTATTTAAATTGTTTATTCAATATTAATTTGTTTATTTAACATTTCATTGTTTTTACTTTTTGTACTTGTTTACTTTAATTGTTAATTATTTATTTCAATTAAATATTAACTAAAGAATTAAAATAATTAATTTAAGATTGAATAAAGAATTAAGATAAAGAATTAAATAAAATGTTTATTTAATATTCAAAATTAAATTTTCATTAAACAGTTAAATAACTAATTTGGGGGAAAAAAAAAAAGAAGAAGTGCCGCCTGAGCCGTCTAACAGTGGCCCAGTGAACTGAGCACGCTCTTGAGGATAAGTCTGACCGCATCATCTAAATGGTAATTCATCCTGCAACATTTTAAATGTTAGAATCTTGTGCAAGATATAATAGATAAACCATAATATGAGAAAATTAAAATAATCGAATGACAATAACTACTATCCGCAAGAATTAATAGATAATGGAACAACAAATAATGCAATAATAGAATAATCGAATGACATTAACTACTACATTCTTTTTTTGTAATTAAATATTAAACAAACTATTATAATAAACAAATTAAATGAACAATTAAATTAATTTATTTATTTCAATTATTTATTTTAACTACTTAATACTTTAGAAACAAATTATAATTGTTTATATAATATTTAATTATAATTAATAGAATATTAAATAAACAATCAAATATTTCAAGAAGAATTTATAATTAAATATATTATTTTAATTGTTTATATAATATTTAATTATAGTTATTAGAATATTAAATAAACAATTCAAAGAAACAATTTATTTTGTTTTTTATTATTTATAGCTAAACAATTAAATGAAATAATTTATTTTAAATTGTTTATTTAATATTTTTTGAACAATTTCAATAAGTAATTTAAAATAAATATTTTACTTGTTCACTTAATATTTCGTTGTAAAAGAAGAATTCATAATTTAATTCATTATTTTAATTGTTTATGTAATATTTAATTATTATTAATTAATAAAATATTAAATAAACAATCGAAATATAAAATTTAAATAAATAATTCAAAGAAACAATTTATTTTGTTTATTTAATATTTTATTATTTGTAATTAAATAATATTTCAAATTTAAATAAACTATTTTTTGTAACTAAATATTAGACAAACTATTAAAATATAGAAATTAAATGAAATAATTTTTTAAATTGTTTACTAACAATTTCAATAAGTAGTTTAAAATATAATCGATTATTTTTATTCTTTGTAATCAAATTAAATACGTTATTATATTTTATTTTTTAATTGTGAAAAAGAAAAATTAAAAAAAAAAAACAACTGGGCCCAAAAGGGCCCAGAAGTCTGGGCATCCCAGCCGCCCAGAAGTCTGGGCAGATTCTGCCCAGACTTCTGGGCGTCTGGGCCCCAGACGGCCCAGACGCCCTTCTGGGCCCAGATGGGCGTCTGGGCCAGATCTCCTTTGACGGAGATCGCCAAAAAACGCCATTTCCGGCGATCTCCAACTCCGAAATCTCATTTCATCCATTAATAATTGATTCTACAACAAATTCTTCCAAAATAATCAACAAAAATTCGAAAACATGCTTTATTTATTCAATTATTTCAACAATTCTTTGTAAAATAACATATAATGGTTTTCAAAACTCACCTTGTTCAGGAGAAATGGAAATTCCGGTCTCCGTCGTCGATTTTTTGGTCCCCCTTGCACGTTGACGAAGTTTTTTTTTTTTATTTCCCAATTTTCTTCCAAGTTACGTGTGAGGGTGAAAATGGGAAAATGCTAAACTTTCAAGTTTTTTTTAGTTTTTCCTTTTTTTTTTTTTTTTTACACGGTCAACGGCTATTTTGAAAAAGTGGCCGGGTCAACCGGGTATTTCCCACTATTTCCTCCGTTTATAAACCTAAGGATTCGGGCGGGTCGGGCTAACCGGTCCACAATTAAAAAAATTGGCCTAATTCAATTCGTTTAACCCGCTTTACTTTTCGCGACGTTTAATAAACGTTGCAAAAGATTAAACTTTTCGCAACATTTAATAAACGTTGCGAAAGGCACTTTTTGCAACGTTTATTAAACGCTGCAAAAAGTTGATCTTCTGCAACGTTTAATAGACGTTGCAAAAGATCAAACTTTTCGAAACGTTTGCAACGTTCAATAAACGTTGCGAAATGAACTTTTTGCAACGCTTATTTATAAAATGTTATTAAATCTCAATTATATTAACCAATAGCAACAATCATTTATTAAAATATTGCGATAAACCCTTTTAGCAATAATTAACTACCGAATGTTGCCTTTTATGTGTTGCGAATGCTCATTTTTGGAGTAATGGACCTAAGCAAAAAAGTGGTAGGAGCTGGACCACGGTAAACCCCTGAATTTTCAATTAGGAGGGGATATTATGTATTTTTATGATTTTTGTCCCTTTTCATTCTAATCTTCAATTGTATTGAAATTTCCAAAATCTTCCATATTAGTTCCCAAAACTTCATAATAATTCAAAATTGGTCCACCTTATGTTCCAAAAATATGTAATTTAGATTTCAGATTTCTAATTGTCAAATTCAACTCCCAAGTTTTATGAATTTCATTCAAATGCTATATTAATTCTTCTAATTATTCATGTGCATGTTGATTAATTTTCAATTGCTCCGAATAACTCTGTTTAGGCTTCAGAAAATCATTTTTCATGCTGATTGTATTCAAAATGGAATTTTTCCTACAATAAATATAGTTTACAAAAAATTAATTAAGTAAATATCTGCATAATTATCAATAAATCAGTAAGTATAGAAGTCCAGATTAATTACATAAAATAAAATTTGCAAGAATTGTTGGCCAATTCATGTGGAAAAGGGGAAATTTCACCGACTTTGGAACGCAAAGGAGTGACTATTCACCTCCAACATATTTTGCATTTCTATTTGCAAACTCTTTAGTGAAAGCAAAGAACTAGAACCATTGGGTATTGTGAAGATGTAATTCAATTTTCTTGGAAGAAAATGAAAATAGTCATTGGCAAATCCGTCTAGAAGGAAAAAAAATGGTAACTATTCATTTGACAATCTTGCACCAAGAAGAAATTAAAGTATCTCATTGGGTTTGAAGGATATAAATGAGAAAAAGTTGACGATCTTGTATAAAGAATCGTTTTCTCCTAAGCAAAGAATTATAAATCCTTGTTTCTTGATTTTTGCTTTGATTTTTCTCTTCCTCTAATTTTCTATTATGAAGCCTTCTTTTATGCTTAGATCTCTCTTTTTATGCTTTAAAAATGAATCAAAAGCGATCAAGAAAACCAAAAAATAACAAAATTCAGCAACTAGGATAGATGGGTCCGACCTAGGCAAAAAAGTGGTATGGGCTGGACCACGGTAAACCCCTGAATTTTCAATTAGGTCCCCATATTATGTATTTTTTTATGATTTTTGTCCCTTTTCATTCTAATCTTCAATTGTACTGAAATTTCCAAAATCTTCCATATTAGTTTCCAAAGCTTCATAATAATTCGAAATTGGTCCATCTTATGTTCCAAAAATATGTAATTTAGATTTCAGACTTTCTAATTGTCAAATTCAACTCCCAAGTTATATGAATTTCGTCCAAATGCTATATTAATTCTTCTAATTATTTATGTGCACTCTGGTTAATTTTCAATTGCTCCGAATAAACTCTATTTAGTTTTCAGAAAATCATTTTTCATGCTATTGTATTCAAGATGGAATTTTTCCTACAATAAATATAGTTTACAAAAAAATAATTAAGTAGATATCTGCATAATTATCAATAAATAAGCAAGTATCGAAGTCCTGATTAATTACGTAAAATAAAATTTGCAAGAATTGTTGGCCAATTCATGTGGAAAAGGGGAAATTTCACCAATTTTGGAACGAAAAGGAGTGACTATTCACCTCCTACATATTTTGCATTTCTGTTTGCAAACCCTTTAGTGAAAGTAAAGAACTAGAACCATTGGGTATTTTGAAGATGTAATTCAATTTTCTTTGAAGAAAATGAAATAGGTTTACTAGAACAAACAAATATTATAAGTTTGAATATCATTATCGCTTGTTTATGAATATTGAAAATGTGTTACATTTCTAATGAAATACTTGAATTCGGATTATGCGAGAGAAGGTATGTCGAAAAAACATTTTGACAGATAAGATACTCGAACTTTATTGAAAAATGGTTTGATAATTCATCCACTCCACCTAGGACTAGGATTCCCTAATTTCACAAGTCTACTAATGTATAAAATGCATATTGCCTCATCCCTCTACCCTGTTTTCAACTTTTGTTCAAGCCAATTCAATAGAAAATTACTAAATTTTCAACAATCAAAAAGTCGTGTTAATTTTGATATATTCTTCCATTTTCTAACTTTATTTTTTATTTTTTACAAAATTTCAAAATAGACATTGCAAATACAATCTTTTTTCCACCTCAATTTTACTACTATTAATTATTTATTCATAGTGTGGACGGCAGAGTTAGCAAAAGAGAAGGGGTAATGTCCCTTCCACGTTACCTGTCACGTGGTCGACCCCTCCCAACCCCCCAACCCCACGGCAATGCATTTACTTATGAAGCTAAAATATCGTCGGAGGCATCATAGAAAGGTGAAACCCTCTTAGATTCTCGCAACGTGGCATTGAATACCGACTCTTTTGGATTCGGCACTCACAAGCTTAGCTGACACACTCTCCACTCTCTCACGTGCTATTTGAAGATTGGAGAGTTTTTTTTTACCTTAAAAATGCTTTTAGGTATGTTAAAAAATTCTAAAAAGAAAAAATAATAATCCCATCAACTCCTCTCTCTCCCGCTCTATAAGTTTTAAGTACAAAATTATTTCACAAGCTAGTGGACGATTAAAAAGGTCCATGGTCTATATCGACGACCTCCATTGCACTTGAAGGGATACCCTTTTAGTTAAGCTCAAATGGTCTTTTATGATTTAGAATTTTGTTACTTGTACATAAAAATATGTATAATGGATTATATAATATGACGTACAGGAAAAATATTGGATAAAAAGTTAATTGTATTTTAAATTGACAAATAATATAGTGTCACGTGATATAATGTAATCCATTATATAAATTTTGATATACATGTAGTAAGATCCTGCTATTTACGATAGAAGTTTAATATAGAATATAAAATCGAAATACTTTAAAAAATTTGAAAAAAAAAAAAAAAAAGACGACGTCCAAATATTTACGCTACAGTAAGATTTTCACGAGCTCATATTATATGTCAGTTTTTTAAATAGAAATAAATCGTTAAAAGTATAATATTTATTTCTTATATGTAAACTTGAATATCTCTTTAAATTTAATATTAAGTTTTAAATTTAATATTTTCTTGACTCTTGATTGTCAAAAACAGGAATTTTACATTTTAGGTATATCCATTCTAGAATTTTAGTAAAGAGGAAATTATCTATAAATTTTATTTGAAAAATCGGTAATTTTTCATTTTCGTGTAATTACTTAAATGCTTTATTTTTTATTTTTTACTTTTTTTGTTTTGGTCACGAGTTTCAATTGATTGTCTATAAATGACAGCAGTAACACTCTTATCCACTCCTCAGCGTAGGGATCGGTGTCAATTTAAGTAGGCCCCACTACACTTGGTCTTCACTAACTAACAATTGACACGTGTCCACAAACCCCTTCTTTTTACCTTGGGCTTGCTCGAATTCGACATGGCAATTCCGGAGGTAAAATCACAAAACAGAAATACCAAAGATCTCGCCACGGTCGGATAAGTGTCAAATTAAGTGCCGTCAATTCCATCAAGTTAGCTGTAAACTTCGTTCCATTTGGCCCCATTAATTATTCCACGTTATGATGAGAAGAGTAATAATTTTTTGAAGAATGTACGATTAAAAGAGAATGAACAGTTTTAAATTTATGTGTAATATTATTTTATTGGATATTGTGTGGTTAATATGAAGAAAAATAAATGAATTATAATTTAGAATAATGCTTCTCTTACAGTTGCCTTCACATTAACTTTTACAGTTTTTTGTCATTTATGAGTTAATTGTCTATTTTACCATTATCTCTATATTTTAATTGTTTTCCGCTTTTTACGCATTTTACCCCTTTAATTGGTATCAGAGCCTAGTAACGAAACTAAAGAAAATTTTTAAAAATGAATAGAAAAGATAAAATGATTTTAAGAAGAAAAAACCTTGGAAAAAGGAATATAACCAATATAAAAAACCTCAGAAGAAATCTAAGGAAAATTTTATAAAAAATGCAAATGTTTTACATGTAATGAAATAGGGCACATATCTCCTAACTGTCCTAATAGAAATAAAAGAGAAAATGTTAAAGCCATTAGAATAATGGAAGAAATAGAATTTGACTCAGACTATGAGATAATCGAAGATTTAGATGAATTATCTGAAACAGACTCAATCTATGAGCTAGATATAGAAGAAATTGAAGAACCAGAATTCGAACAAATTTATATGAATCAAGAAATCATTGATACTATGAAAATTACCTTAGATAATGAAGAAGGGACTTCACAAACAGTAGTATTTGATGAAGAAAGATATGGAGCAATAAAAGAAAAATAAATATCTTTAAGAGATAGAGATGTTTTTGTAAGACCAATAATATCTTGGTTTAACAAAACAATTTACATTGCAAAATATGATGAAGTACCTATTAACATCGAAAATGTTAAAGGCAATACTACTATACCTCTAATCACTAGAGAATGGGTTAATCGAGAACTAGCAAAAATAAATAGATCCACTAGAGAAAGATTAAAAAATATTGTGATAGGAGGAATCCAAATTATGGTGAAAGGATATTTTAGAGAATGAATGGATATTCCTATACAAATGTATTTGATGGATAACAGAATACTTCATGATCCTATGATGCTCTATTAGGAGTAGTCTCTGGAAATCTTGTATATAAGAAAATTATATTTACTATAAGACCTGGATTTGTCATGTCGTTACTAGATGAAAATTTAAGTATGGGACTAAATCTATATCATAGAATTGATAGATTAATTATGCCACCAAGAAGTAAAGCTGTAACCTTACATTGTAAAGCTCTTTATGCATTTACTACTACACACCAAAAAGAAATCAATAAAGTCTCAGGAGACTTCATACAAATCCATGAAGATTTTAAAGACTTAGCACAATTTACTCCACCAAGAATGTTGAGTAATAATAACGTTTCCTTACCACAAGATATATTGCTTGATTTTCATCAGCAATCTAGAAGAATAGATAATAATGTAGGAAATCAAGGATTAGTTACCTTAAATACCTCTGGACAACTTATAGCCAGAATGCCTAGTAGAAGAATAGAAAGAAGTATCAGTAATAGAGAACTCGCAAGCTCTAGTAGAACATCTACAAGTAGAAATTACCCAATAATGCCTAGAAATAGCATTGATATTGATCTTAGAAAGCGTGAGCAAGATAATTTCCTTATCTTAACAGAATATATCAATAATCAAAATAACTACGAAGAAATTATAGCCCTTGTTAATACAGGAGCTAGTACTAATCATATAAAAGCAGACTTAGTTGATCATTTATTAGAAGAAAACTTACCACAAGGAATAACTCTTACAGACTATCATGGAATTAAATATGAAATTAAAACATTTGTTAATCTAGAACTAAGTTTTACAGATATTGAAGGAGAACAATTTAAATTAAATCTTAAAATTCATAAAGACTATAGAAAAGGAAATGATTCTAGTCCAATATTACTTGGAATGAACTTTCTTGAAAAGTCTCACCATTTCATATACAAAAGAATACTCTACAAATAACTATAGAAGACAAACAAAAAATGATTCCTATAATTACTAAAACCAAAGAATCAATTTATATGATACAAGGAATCAGATCAATCAAAACTAGTATACTTAGTCCATATATTGAGATAACTCTCAATTTACCAGACTATTGTATGATAAAATTTCATGCCATAATTGATACTGGATCAGGTATTTGCCTATGTAAAAGAAATGTATTTCCAGAACATTATTATAAAAGAGATTATAAGAAAACAACTTATGGTCAAACAGCAAGCGATATTGTAGAAATCTATAGAGATTTTGTAGAAAATGTTCCTATAATTATAGGTAATAGAGAATGTTTTATTCCATGAATATATGCAACATATAAAATTGGATGTGATATCCTTTTAGGAGAAAATTTTATCTATACATATAGCCATTTTACACAATATAAAGATAGTTTTGAATTTACTACACCTTGTAATCACAAAATTAAAACACCAAAAATCTATAAAGCCATTGGAATTGCACATCAACCTATTCACCATAGACCTAGACATCAGAGTTCTGCAGGTAATCGTGGTGGATGTTATACAGAAATTAATCAAAAACAAAAAATTCCAATATTAAGAATTGAAAATTTAGAAGAAGAATTAGAAAATATTAAATCAGAACTAAAAGAATGTTATCATGAACATCCCTTAGCCAGATGGGACAAAGATAAACCTATGGCAACCATTGAGTTAAAAGATACAAATGCTAAGATATCAGGAAAACAATTTCCTTATATTGAAGAAGATAAGAAAGAATTTGAAATACAAATTAAAGAACTCTTACAATTAGGAGTAATAAGAGAATCAACTAGTCCATATAATAGTCCAGCGTTTATGGTTAGAAACCATAGTGAAATTAAGCGTGTGTCTGGGTGAGATTTTCCCCATTCAGAATCAATTTTTGCATCAAATCAGGGGACCCACTTACAGCTGTCTTCAGAAGTGTGAGCCAGGAAATTGCACAAAATGGACCATTTCATCCTCAGTAAATTTTGTAAAGTTTGTGTGAGAGTGTAATGTGGAGGGCAAACTGGGAAATTGAATTGTAATTGCCTCTGTTTCTCCTGCAAAGTTGTCAGCCTTTTGCAATAAAAAATTAGGCAACGGTTCTTTTTTCAATTAAGCAACGGTCGAAATTACGCTGAATAGTTTTACCAGACACGCTCTAAAAGAGGAAAAGCTAGAATGGTAATTGATTGTAGAGATCTAAATTCTAAAACTATACCAAATAGCTATAAATTACCCATAAAAGATTTGTTAATAAAACAAATACAAGGAAGTAAAATATATTCTAAATTTGATTGTAAATCAGGATATTGGCAAATAAAACTAGATGAAGAATCAAAACCTTTAACTAGTTTTACTACCCCTAATCTATTAGGACAATTCGAATGGAATGTTATGTCATTTGGATTAATGAATGCACCAGCAATATTTCAACGAAGAATGGATAAGATTATTAGACCAATAAAGAACTTCTGCATTGTTTATGTATACGATATTCTTATTCATTGTAATAATTTAAAAGAACATATTGAACATCTTAAAAAGTTCAACTATATTGCAAGAAAGTATGGATTAGCCTTATCAGAAAGAAAAGCAGAAATAGCTAAAACCGAAATTGAATTCTTAGGATATATTTTTACTAAAGAAAAAATACTTCAACAACCTCATATTGGAAAAAAAGATTATCGAATTTCCAGAAGAAATTAGAGATAAGACAGAGCTGCAAAGCTTTATTGGATTATTGAATTATTCTGAAAAATTTATCAAAAATTGTGCTAAATACAAAGTCCACTTTACCAAAAAACTCAAAAAAAGAGTTGTATGGGAATGGACACAAGAAGATATAGAAATGGTAAACAAAATTAAGAAAATATGTGAAAATCTACCAGAATTAAATATTCCTAATGATGATGATTTCTTTATTTTAGAAACTGATGCATCTTTATTACATTGGGGAGCAATCCTCAAGAGAAAAGAAAATCATAAAGAATTTCTTTGTAATCCATTATGTAAATGTATAGAAGAGCTTGTTGCTTATACTTCAAGTACATTTAAAGATGTCGAAACAAGGTATGACATTAACCGTAAAGAAATGTTAGCTGTAAAAAAGGGAGTAGCAAAATTTGAACCTTACTTGCTACCTAAGAAATTTCTTATTAGAACAGATAATACTCAGGTAAAATCATTATTAACAAATAAACTTGGAACAAGTGCAGCTGAAAGGCCACTTATTAGAATGCAAATGTGGTTTGCACCATTTAAATTTGATATTGTCCATATTAAAGGGAAAGACAATTTTATTCCAGATTTCTTAACCAGAAATGGAGCCAATCAGGAAGGAGTTAGAAGCATTTGAAGTTTGAAATGAACATAAAGATTGCTGCGATAGAATCCAATATAACTCTTATGGAGATGGCTGCTGTCAAGCCAGTATCTGAGAAGGCCAACATGGCTATATTATCTGAAGGCCCTAGTGCCAATAAATTTCAAGGTCTCAGTGCCAATATTGAACAAGAAGAATTAAAGCTTCATAAACTTTCAGTTAGAGAGAATACTACTTTGTCTCCCTCACAGGAGAAAATATTTACAAAGGATAGTATCTCCATACCAGAACTTAATAGCTCAAATATTATCAAAGCCTGTAACACTCATGGTGTTATGGACATCAAAAATAAAGATGATTTTATGCTAGCATATGTATTGTTCAATCTATCCTGCTGCTGGTTCACCAGTCTAGGAGGATGGATGAAAACGCTAACATATGGAACCTACAACAAAGTTAATCTTTATCCAGGAGCCCCAGCTTATTGAGTTCGTGCTCTTTACGAAATGGGAAATATAATTTGTATTTACCCATCGGAATCTTTAAAAGAAATTTCTTTGTTACCAAAAGAAGTAGTCCGAGCTATTGAAAGGTATTGCCAAGTTCTTAAACATAAGAACATATATATCAAGTTTTTCTCTGCCTGTCCCGAATGGGATAATGAAGAAGATAGGCTACTGCCAGTTAGCCATGTCATAAGGATTGCCACTACTTCCAAGCATTTTCAGCCTGAGAAGAGTGAAGTCCATGAAACTAAACCAGAAGATGTTATCAAGATGACGACCTTCCGTAGAGTCAAGGGATATAAGGAGCAATTTGAGCATATCCAGAAAGTTATTGAAGAAAATCAGAATATTTGGGTGTATGAATCACAATACCACTTGATTTACAGTAAGGCTGTGGCACCCACTAAACAAGGAGATTGGCACTATCTTGATTTATGGTGTGATCATATTTTTGGAGGTGACGCTAGTGGGACACAGAAGACAAAAATGAGCTGTGTAAACAGTTTTGGCGTTATCCAAACCATAAGTGCGAGTTCTGTAGCAATGAAGAAGATGACTCACCAATCTCACTGGATCCAGAGGAATTTCCGGATGAATGGTTTGAATCTCATATGGAAAAGTAATGGACCTCCTTTATCATTACTTTATCAAAGTTACTTTGATAAAGAAAAATTGTGGGGTTTCAACTACATTATTTTCCATGATAAGACAAAGAACTTTAGGCCACAGTAAGATTCCCATTATCTTACACAGTAACACAACAATAATGAAGACCAGCTGTAGAGCTTTTTCGAGTCTATAAAAGGAAGACTAATTCTCAGAAGAAAGGATCCCATCCTTAAGCAAAAAACTATCTTTCTCTCTAGTTTTTCGAATCTTGTAACAATTTCAGTTTCTCTCTTTCATTTGAAGCTTGTAATAAGGTAATCTCTATGGAGTTCTAATCTCTTTAGAGAAAGTACCAAGAGTGTAGCCGAAATATGTATGTATACTCTTATATAAGAGATATTAGTGTGATGTGTTTATGAAATCCAAGTTGTTTGAAAATACTGTCTTTCTATTCTTGTTATTTTCTCAAAAACTCTTCTTATTTATACTTCAACGGTGAAAACCTTGAGGGTTGTGCTAGTATCTTGTTGCCGTTTAGCCGTGTGTTGGCCTTTGAGGCGTTGCTAGAAAAAGCCATTAGAACCCTGTTATCTTTCAAAGGTAATATTTTAACAAGGAGTTGAAAGGAAAACTATGATTCCGTGTGATCCATTGTGAGATATGCAAAAGAGTCGAGAGAAAAATAATAAGAGTGCGGAAGTCGTGTTGGACCATAACCCACTTTCTTAAACTCAAATAACATCGATCACTTATATCTGAGTATACAAATATATGGAAGCAAGCTCGAGGGAAATTTCGTTGATATTATTCTGCATTTACCTTCTGCTTCAATACTGTAAGATCTTTCTTATTTATGTTGAATACTTGCATTAATATTTGCACTTATGATATTTATGAAGTTTTAGTTACTATCATTCAATATTTAGAAATTGATTGCGAAAGGAAAAGAGAAGAAATTAAATCATTTTATACTGTGCTTGATTATTTTCTGAAAAATAGTAGAAATCTACATGTGCCTCTATATTTTACAGAAAATATAGTCAAAATTAATAAAAAAAATTAATAAATTAGAAAATAAAATTAGAATATTAAACGATTGTTTTAATAAAAAATATATTGATAAATACAAGCATAATTGGCTTTTTCATTTATTAGGAGAAATAAACCAAACTTATCCTATAATAGGAATAGAGAACATTGACTTGAGTAGATAATAGAAGTAGGGCATTTATGTCTTTTTATTAGAGAATGTCAACCAAACTGTCAACAAAGATGGTAGTGTAGCATGATTGTATAATTTAATGGGGACCAAACGAGAACTTCGTGCGAATTAAGCTAAATGAACATAATGTTTGACATAGGGGTTGATCGACCATTCACATTGCATGTGGGCCCCGACCTTAATTAAATAATGTCAACCTCCACATGTGTGTGTTGTATCATCCCCTATATCAATCATTATGTTTGTGCAGCAAAACTCACTTCGTGCTTATTAGTGGGGTCTGTCTGGAATCTGTAACACGATAATAAAAAAAAGAAAGAAAAAGGTTGAAAATAAGTTAAAAGAATAAAATAAGGCTGAAAATCAGATATTTTTTATTTTTTAAAATAAAAAAGAAATAATTTAAGCACGAGTTCCGATGATAAAGCAGATGAATCGGGCTGTAAACTTGGATGCTAATGCACGAGCCCCAGCGACAAACCTGCAAGATCGGTTCCAAAGGAGTTGAATTTGTAGATTAATTAATTACTTTTCCATAATTACTTACTTCATTTTCAAAAGTTGAACTCAAGAATAATTTATGACCATTTATAGTTACAAATGGGTCTCCAATAAAATTTGGAGTAATATCATTTGTACACTTTTTTATACATTAACTTTGACACTCATCTCACAAAAAAATGTGGGGCCCATGATTTTTTAAAGTATGGGCCCCACACCTTAGTAAGAGAAATTTCATGCATGATGTACATCAAGCACGACTCTAAAATTTGTACGTATCAATCTTCATTGAGAGTTAGCCATTTTCGATTCCGAGATACCATTGAATTGTTGCCTTCTTATAAGAATAATATTATTAATAATTAGCTACTGCAGTAGTAATCTTGTTGCCTTCTTGCAATTTTAGGTATTATTTTTTCTGTAATTTTCTTACCTCAAATAACAAGTTGCTACACAAGATAACTATTACATTCGCTGACTTTGAATATCATTGATCTAATTATAATTTTTAAAAACAAGCATTGCTAGGATGAATTAACGTCAATCGTGTATCTCGAGATGTACTTTTTCTGTAAATTTTGTATTTTCAAATATAAGAATCGTAGTACATAAAGGTTAAAATGCCCTTGTAGATAATAAGGATGGTAACTTACAAGCAACCTTTATATGATTGTGTGGTTGTTGCTTTGGTAATGTTTGGAGAAGGGGTTGGACCATAGGTAGATAAAATGTGGGCCTTATTTTTAATTTTTATTGGTTCTTCTTCATTAGAAAAAATTGTCAATTGGAATAATATTATAGGACTAACAGCTGATTTGAACATTTCAACCGAATTGATCGGTTCATTAGGGAAGATAAATTGTATTGGACAATTTTTGTGATGTTTTATCATATTTACATTTGTTTTTATTTAGTTGAAATTCCAAATATGCCCTTAATTCTTTTTAGTTAGGTTACAATTGATAAAAAGGTAACATATAGTTAATGTACATTGCACTTTTTGCAGGGAATTTTGCCATCATATCCCATAAAGTGTCTCTTGAGATGACCTACTTCTTAAGTAAAGGCCATTCCTATGTGGACCACCAAAGTATACCAAGAAAAAAAAAAATTTGTAGTCCATAAATGAGGGATATTTTAGTAATTTCACACCGAAATATAATTATTATCTTTTCTGAATATGGACTAAGGACATTTTTTATTTATTTTAAAACTACCAAATCTTTACTTTTTTTAAAGCCATATTTTTTCCTCGCCAAAATCCAATTTTTTAGCTGTCCGACTGTCCCCTTCTAACGCAAATAAACCCCTCTCCTCACTTCTTCGCCCAGCTCTCTCTCCTTCAAAACTTTCACTCCCAACTCTCTCTCTATAAACATACACATACTAGTCCATTTCTTTAATTTTCTCCCTCTTTTTTAGACCTTGTGAATTCAAGAAAATTCAATGGAAAATCCAGAATTCTTCCAGGGAGGTTACTGTAACCCCCAATTTACGCCTGAAAAACGTCTTTCCGACGCAAGAAACGGTGATCATTTCATCGTTGAGGACCTTTTAGACTTCCCGAATGACGATGGTATGGTAACGGATGGTTCATTCGAGGCCGTGACGACCGGAAACTCGATCGACTCCTCCACTGTCACGGCGGTGGATATCTCATGCAATTCATCCTTCTCTGAAAGAACGGCTGAAACCCATTTAACTGGTGATAATATTGGTGGCTGCCGGACTTTCGCCGATGGCCAGTTCTCTAGTGAAATTTGCGTGCCGGTAATTTGTTACCAATTCATGCAAATTGTGTAAAAAAATTTAATCTTTTACCAGAATTTTTTGAAAATTAGTAATGTAACACAAGTGCACGTTAATTATATTACGTGTGCTTCTCCAGTTTGGTGGCTGAGAATAAAACAGAAACCCAAATTATAAGATAATTAGTTCATGTTTGGTAAGCTGTACTCGAGAGTATTGGACACTGTCAAGCCTCTGCCAAACATGCTATAATTTTATGCTGAAATTTTTAGATTTTTCATTAGAAAAATGAAGTGACAATAGTTCTTGTTGATGGAAAATTTGCAGTGTGATGATTTGGCTGAATTGGAATGGCTATCGAATTTTGTGGAGGAATCATTTTCAAATGAGGATTTGCCGAAGCTGCAACTGATACAAGGAATGAAGGCCCCTACTGATGAAGTTTCAGGAACTCACCAATACCAATTCCAGCCGGAAACCACCAGAAATGCCAGAATGCTCCGCCCTGAAATGTCAGTCCCTGCCAAGGCACGCAGCAAACGCTCGCGCACCGCCCCCGGAAACTGGACGTCCCGACTTTCCGTGGTGTCCCCAACTTCCCCGGCAGCAATTTCATCCTCGTCCGAGTCTGACATAGTCTCGAGCTCCGGGAAGAAGCTTGTGAAAGTGCCGCAAAAGAAGGAGGGTTCCGATAGTGCAGCCACCGCGAATGGTGGCGAGGGGCGGAAGTGCCTGCACTGTGCAACGGATAAGACGCCTCAGTGGCGGACCGGGCCCATGGGGCCTAAAACACTTTGCAATGCATGTGGTGTGCGTTACAAGTCGGGCCGACTCGTTCCTGAATACAGGCCCGCAGCAAGCCCGACTTTCGTGCTCACTAAACATTCCAATTCTCACAGGAAAGTTTTAGAGCTGCGTCGACAAAAGGAGATGGTTACAACCCAGCAGCAACAATTTCTTCACCCTAACATGATGTTTGATGTATCCAACGGTGATGATTACTTGATTCATCAACATATCGGGCCCGATTTTCGACAACTTATTTAGCTATGGAGGTTATTCTTGAAAGATCAATTTAGAGAATTTTCTCTGACTTTATTAATTTTTTAGAACAAATTATTATTCCTAGCTTATCGAATTTTGCAGTGTTTTTTCTTTTGAATTAATCAGGGAAAAAAAAATGTAGTCAGAAAAAGTAGAGCGTAGCATCTAATGTCCTCCTACTTGATGTTAATGTGCCAAAATCTGGCAATTTCTTGAACACAGTTTTGTAATTTCAAAGATTTTCTGCTTTTTTTCTTTATCTGTTCTTTGAGTTACACGAGTAAACATTATAGGAGCGTAAGCTAGAACTCGACGTAAATAAAGAAAAGAATATATTTTTCATTATACGATTAACTCGAAAAAGGGTATTAAAAGTCAAAATCATTGTAGCTTTTATTTCAAATTGAGAGATCAATACATAGATGTCGGTTGGAAGTGTACGTAGCCTTTATCTATCTCATGGACAAAATTTCATTTGTTGTCTGAATTTTTGACCATACCTAGTTGCAAGGACTTCACATTTTTATGTTCACTGCATGATTCACCGACACGGGATTGAATTTTTTTTCTTGTCACTAAGCCTATGTTTTAGATAAAGATCAAATATTTAGTAATTTTTTATAAAAGTTGATGAAATGTATGATTGAAAAATTCATAAAAATGATGAGTCTCGTCTGACGAGGCTCCAAAAAAAAGACCGTGGCAGCCAAATAGAACATTAACACATGCCCACACTTCGTGCCATCACCACAACCTGTTGATAAAGGCATCGAAGTGTTAAAACGCCTCAACCGAAGCGTCATGTATAAGCCGAAGCTCCATGACCGAGACGAGACACCACCTTTTGCATAGAAACCTTAAACGATTCACCACTTCAGTTAAATGGAGTGTCGTGAGAAATGCTGAAGCCCCCCAAGAACAAAGCAAGGGACCTGTTAGAATTAAGAGGCATCTCTGACCCACGCTTCTTTAAAGAGATTTTCTCTACAATGTTCTATGATTGACTGATGTGGCCCCTTTGCAACAGACATGTCAAGTCTTCCATAGGTGTGAGACTTAGGCTACAGAACGATCGCCATTTCAAAAAACACTGAATGATGCAAAACTTGTGACGGGTAACATGACACCTATTATGGGATGTCTTGACCGTTAGAATGCAATCACGTATCCACTTCGTCAATCTTACTATAAAAGCTCACATCCAATGCCATTTCAAAAGTAATGCAATTTTATACTAACAAATATAACATTGCTCATATTATTCCCTCTATATACTCTTGAATTTGACTACTTTTACTTTGTGGCTCACGTGCTTAGCATGTCTCACATCCAATACACTATTATCATTGGCTGATTTAATCGTCAGAGTGTTAGCGATTGCCTCCTCCACCACTATAGAAGGTTACGTGAAACTAACGATTTGTCGAAGTATGCAAAAAGAGACTACTTGGACGTGAAAGGAGTAGGGATTTGTTGGTCGCTTCTCCCCTACAAAAGTTGATATCAACAATATTAATGTAAGTTGGCTGAAAATTCGTCAAGTCAACCCAAGAACCGAGTTCGCCACGTTATTCAATTCTTTTACAAATTGAGTCATTTTCAGAATCTAAATCGCTCTATCAATTTCGACACCACTAATGAAACTTCTCGTAATGTAATGTTTTTAATACAATCGTGTTAGTATAATTTATAATGTAAGGCATGAAAGAGGCTGCTCCGCCTATGAACACATGGTTTTCGGGTTACCTTCACTGAAATTCGTTAGGGTTCTGTTTGCACGGATTTCAATTGTACCACCACCTCTACTCGTTGTTTTCGAGAAAGGAACACTGTGAAATTAAAATAAAGGTTGGAGTCAGTAATAATAGGTGCCGTGCCTACTTTCATGCACACCACGTGACTCTCCAATTGTATTATATACACTATTCTAAAGCCGAATAACATAGAAATTTGAACCTTTTTTTCCTTCATTTATTCATATGAATTATTATTCGATCGAACTTATCAAATATATTAAATCCATGTTTGGTTAAGATTAAAATCAAATTTTAGTAGATTTTGATAAAAATTAATTAAATACGTAGTTAAAAAAGTTGTGAATCTGATAAAATATATGATTAAAATTAATTATTTACTTTGATTTTAATTACAATCTAGATTTTAATTTCCACTAAATTGAGCTAAAATTCCTTTATTTATCAACCAAAATTAATTAACATGTTCAAAATTTTGGAATACTCGTATAGAATAAATGCACTAAGTTAACGCGTATATTATAATCGTACTTCACTAGTGAGTTGTCGGATGTTAACATTTTCGTTTTAAACTGATAATCGTATGAAAGTTCAAACGATTTAAAAACGATAGAAATATATTTATTTATATTTATATTTTCATTTTATCCACTGCCTAGACATTTTTGTTTTGTAACTAATAATTATGTATTGTGTGTTTGTTTATGTATTAAATTTCTGAAGAGATGCTGCTATTAGGTAGTAGAAAATGTGAGATCCCAGGCATCCCTGATCCATATGCCTATACTTAATTTTTAATTAATGGAATCTAATATTTAAAAATAATTTTCTAATAGACTTTAATTTTAAAAAATAAAATAAAATAAAATCTGAAATAGCCGAATATCCTCTGCAGCAAGTTTTTTTAAAATCTTTTACCATCATGAAATTAAATAATTGAAGTAAATTTATGATATTAGTTTTATAGCTACAATGTTTAAGTAATCACATGCTTGTCAACTTTTTATAAGTACTTTTTATCAAATAAGTTCTTCTTTTATAATTTTTTTATGAATAGCATTAATGGTTAGAGTTTCTTTCTCTGTAATTTTTTTATTGTCTTGTAGTTAGGTGTAGGAATAAAAAAAGTCGACCTCGAATAATTAGGTGTACAAATACGGTATTTGTCGTTGTTGGTACTCATTACATTTCAATTACTACAATAAAAAGTTGAAGTGATATTAAAGAATTAGAATCGATTCACTAAAATTTAACTTCGATGATATCGAGCTCGAAGCTTGAAGACTGAATACAAACAACGGGATCTAACGAGATATTTGAGAAAGCATGTTTAAAAAGATAAAAAAATTTAATCTTTGCTTCTCCGTAAACCACATAAAATCGTACATCGTAACCAAAAACAAGCTTCTTGAGTTCGGATAAAGAAAAAAAAAAAAAAAAGAAAGAAAAAAAAGAGGTATATTGATGATTCCTTACCGTCCAAAAAGAAATCTTATTGAAAGATCTTCTTCATAAAGAATCAATTTATGATCAAAGATGAATAAATTCAATGTATCTATCTTCAACCCCAAGAATGACTAATTAGTGCATTGTACGTGCCCTTACAATGTGTCTCAAGATACATACTCCCCTCATTTAAATGTAATGGATCCCACGCATGAGGGACGTTTCCGTACTATAATAGACAATACTTGATATTTTTGTACTATTTTATCTACCTGAACGTACTAAACATATTCTCGTTTGCTCTCTTTCTTGCAAGGCGAGTATAATTCTAGAAAATACAAGTAAATACATCTGAGTAATTGGGAAGTACTTTGCAAATGAGGTTTTATAAATTCAAAATTTAAATATGATGCACCTAGATAATAGATAATGTACCACAAATAACAAGTGGTTCATTCATCTTTCAATTGTAAGTTTCAAGAGCTCCAAGAACTTGGAAAATATGCATGCTTGTACAAAAGAGTGAAAGAGAGACTACGAGCATATGTATGTATTTATTTGGTGGGACAAGGGTACAGCGGCGAAGGTCCCTTTCTTAAGGATGGGAGACAAGGACACTACATTGTCCACCTTCCCACTTCCTCTAATTATAAAAAACCATTAACAAAATAAACATCCACAATTTACCTTTTACTCGGCTACATAAATATTTTTTCACCACTCCATTCTAGTAAAATCGAAACAAACATCTTTAACGACGACCACATACTATATTCCTTTCATCACTCAGTTCATTTATTGATCTTAAGTAGCTTAACTGGGGTATTTTGCAGAACAAATGCATTTTCTTATTACAGAGTACATACTATAAAATAGCCAAAAGATTTCATAAATACAAAATAAAGGAAGGAGCGACGCCTATTAGTAACCAAGTAAAATGTATGGTCGTTAATATCTGAACTAACTGTTCATTGTTTAAGAATTCTTATTTGGACAGTTCATACTTTGATCTACTATGTCAATTATTTCGTGTTTCAGGAGTAACATATTGTTCCACACAAAAAATAACATAAATTTGATTTGAGATTGAGAATTACCACCCCCACCATATCATCCACAACTCGGAAATCTGAAGATAAGAAAGCAAGGTAGAATAGAATATCAATGGTTTTTACCCTGGAAAGAGAAACTTGATCGCTGCAAAAGAATTTCACCAGTACATAATATGTTAAAGGATAAATCTATATGTACATTATTATTGTACATAATGGATTATATAGGCTCATGTGGAAGAAATCCGGCTGTGGATGTGAAGTGTGGAAAAGTAAAAAATTGTAGACTACCGATGGATGCGCGCCACATGTCAATTATGTAATATATTATGCAAATGATTATGTACTTGTAACATGGTCCATATGTTAAATTGTTTCTGCTATATCCCTCAAGATGGAAATCGAACAACAAAGTTCAAGAGGACTAGAAAGTGAAATTGAGATGTCTATCAAAGATTCATCAAGGCAATTTGTACAAATTTGTTAAGAGTTCATTCAGCAAAGCAAACTGAAAATGTACATGCATTCTATGAAACCACGAACCATCAAACATAATATTTCTTCAATCTTTAGCATTTAGTCTCCTGTCGTGGCACACAAAGACCTAGTTCTGAAATAAGAAGTCAGGGTGTCTCATGCCAAATTGTCTTCGATGAACTCCCAGGTGAATTATGACTAGAAAAATTCAATCAACTTAAAGAAGGAAAAAAACAAAACATCAAAATAATGGAATGAAAAATCATTACTAGCATACACCTAATTCAGAAAATCTAAAATCGCCTTTCAGACACAACTTCAAGATAGGGGTGGACAAAATGATCAAACCAAACTAGACCAAATCAAATCCGAACCCAACTGAGGAGTTCGGTAAAATTAATGAAGAACCATTTGGTTTTTTTTCGAGTTCCCGGTCTAGAACCAGAACCAGAACCAGAATCAAAACCAAGAACCAAACTCAATTTTTATTTTATATATATATATATATATATAAATATATATATATATATATATATATTTATATATATATATATATATATTTTTTTTTTTTAACTTGATGTTTGTGTATTCAAATTATGACTATATTTTGTTAGTTAGCTTGGACTTTTATAAATGAATTTATTACACAATATTTCATTTGAAGATTGATAATATGAAGTTGAATTTGCTGAATGTTTGATGATTTTTTTTTATTTATTAAGGCATATATTACTAGCTTATGAATGTAGTGATAGATTTTAATTTGCATTTATCATTTGAATATTTAAATAATGGAATCAAAACCAAACCAAACCAAACCATACCATACCATAACAGATGGTATGGTTCCATATATTAAAAAAAAAAAAAACATAAGTTTCGTTATCAAAAAAACCATTGGTTCATGATTTGGTATGATTCTTTTGGAAACAGAATCAAATGGAACCAGGTCCACCCATTCAAGAGTAGATTTACAAAAAACATAAAAGGTATCTAACAAACTAACACCTTCTCTTTTAAGCTGATGCAAAATGCCAACTGAGGATTCACTGAAATCAGATAAAGTTATACAAGTGAAACTAATGTTTATGTATAACAAGAACATTCCCAACAACAAAATAAAGAGAATTATCACAGGATTTCGAAAGAGCATAAAAACAGAATAAGTATGTGTTGAATAAGTAGCTTCTTGGTTTATTATCTTAGGGTTTGGGTGTTTTGAGGCCGCTACTATATTGTACAGACGGGTACAATGTCTTTGTGAATTTCTGAGCCCATTGTAACATTCTATCATTCTTGGTGAATCTGAATTTGTTTATTCTTGGTGAATAATTGATTGCTTCCGCGTGTTCTTGAGGCTCAAATCCCTTACAGTATGGTTATTCAAATCCGAACCAATTTACAAATAATATGACATGTAAGAAAGGAAGACGATTAATAATGTTTGAACAGTATCCTCGCAACCTCAAACCGAGGCACAGCTCTAGCCCAAAATCGTGCAAGAGGGGGTAATGAGAACTCAACACCATACAAGTCCAAATGTCCCAAAGTGGTGGAAAGAAAGACTAAACATGTATTGAATATTTCACAATGTAGCACTTCATATAGAAGAAGAAATGAGCACATAATTAAATTAAACATATCGATAGCAACTATATGATCCCCTGCTCGACAAGCTAAATGGATATATATGTGACTTGCTTCAGCTTTTCCCCAGAATTTCCTCCTAAAACTTCTGAGAAACCTCTTATGGCCCCTCATACAAAAATAGAAAACCATGCCACTAATTAGGTGCTGTCATCAGCCTTCACTTGATAGTTAAATTCTTTGTATTCATGCGCAAATCAAAGAGTTTTTATACCTAGATTTCTGGTATTTTTAGGAATCAATAGAAACTAAGATGATCGTGTTGGGATATTCGTTTGGAACGAATAGAACTTCGATAGCGTGTTCCTATATTACTTCTACGCTTCCGCCCTACATCACATCATCAATCGCAATAAAATGAAAAAAAAAATGGAAAATTAATAGGAAATAAACTATTCTTAGGAGCATATCTCCATTTTTGCAACTTGTGTAATTCTCGTATTGGACATGACATACAATGAAAATGTTAATGTTATAGTCAATGAGGTATGACATCAGCAACCGCAATAAAACGAAAAACGAAAAATGGAAAATGAAAAGGAAAAAATCTGATCTTAGAAGCATATCTCCATTTAAGCCCCTTGTTTGAGCCACGTTCTTATTTTCATTTTCATTCTTCCATTTATTTTTAACCACATATTTTTAAATAAATTAATATTTTCAATCACATCAATAATTTTTCCTTCTTTTTTAACTATATATTCACCATCACATCATAAAAAAAATGCATTCTTTCTATTTTAATGTGCATCAAACACTTTTGAAGCTGGGTGGACAATGATGTTTTGTTCCTTCGACAAGCTTTTCCACATAGATCCTACAGGTTTGTGGATACTTTTTAATTGGAGTTACTTCTTTAAACTTTATTCCATCTTATGTCACCTCTATAAACCCGAGGTACTAAAATTACTAAAACACAAATCGTGATATTTTTTTCTCTCGAAACTCAAAAAACAGATTATCAGTTTCACATCCTTTTTGGCTTGTTTCTTTTTCTTTATTGCCCATGACTTATCGCGGTGAGAGAAGATAAAATGAGGATATCACTTCCTCAAAGTTTAGACTCAATACTGAAGGCAACCCTCAGGGTAGAGAAAGGGTTTGACATTATGATCAAAAGCTGTGTGCCAAAAATATGGGATAAAATTTTTTAAAACTAAGAAACCTTTGCTTGGATGAATTGTTGGGATATTGATAGAATCTTTAAGGATAAAAGCAATTTTTTTGTGATTTGTTATTGGGGTTTCGTCCTATTAATTAGGTAGTAAGGATAGTTATAGAATGACCACCGCTTAGCTCCCCTCTTTGCTTGCTACCATTCCCCGATGATCCTCTACTTCAAGGGGACGGAAAGACTCACTCCTCGGGTCAAATTTTGTTAAGTTCAAATTATAATTAGCAATTTCTAAATTTGCAATTGGCAATTTATTTAGTCAAAATCAAGTACTAGTTGAATTATATTAGCAGTTTATCGAGTTTTAATCAAAGTCAAAATAAGAGTTATTGAATCCTAATTAAAGTGAAAAGAGTTGGGTTGGTAGTATAGTCCTTGAAGGAGATCACATATGTTCATTGGAATGCATTTAGAAGTCCAAATTATGCTCCAAATTCTCAGTTGCAACTTGCAATGCATTTTTCACATAGAAAACATTAGAATTTAGACAAGGCTACTTCTAGAAAAATTGTAACTCTTTGAATTAGCTTTCCAACACATTTTCAATCACCTCAATTGGACATTAGGAAAAAAAGTTATGATAAAAATACTGACGACTACTCAACTGCTGCTCGCATGTCGCTGGCTTGGCACTCGAGCGACGGGTCTAAGTTCAAAAAGTTGTTTTACTTCAAACACTTAGTTTTTCAATCCCTCCTCATCCCAAATACTTTTCCGTACATATATCATACCCAATGAGGCAATGAACATCCAAAAGTGTGTTGAATCAGATTTATTCCATAGACATCAATTCTTTGATGATCCAAAATATTCATTGATTCCAAAATTCAACTACCACATATTATTTGATCCACAAATCCTTCCAAAACATATTTTGTTGATCAAGCCATATTGTTTCATATAAAATCACATATCAAAACATGCAAGATATTTTGATCAAATACCAAACCACCTACTCCACCAGAGATAAATCGATACCAGTGATAGGGAATTGTTGTAGAAGCACGAATTCAGGAGGACTAAAGTGAGATATCAATAGGTGGATTTGACGTTAGGAGTATGCAGTCCATGAGGGCTAAGGTATAAACTAGGAGTCGGGATTTGTTTTGAAGGATCACACCTCCAGTGGGATCAAATTCTACGGGGTAGGCGGGTCTAGATCGTAATATAAGTTTGCTTCGATTTATAGTGAATTATTGACTGGTAAAATGTTCGAAGTGTTTACCCAGTTGGGGTTACTCCGTGATGATCGCTGGTGTTCTTTATTGCTTTAATTATTGACTGTTGTATTCAAATTTAGGATAAATTGACTTGTTTGATCAAACCGTCTAGAAATAATTAAAAAGTGATTTGTTGCTTTTAATTGTGTAATTCCGCATGTGGGCTAAATAATTTAAAACTTTCAAATTTTCAGAGGCTCCTTTTTCAGAATAGACCTAGAGGAGCTGCCCTTAGAATGAGATGGAGATTATGCCTACAATTATATATTCCATTATTCTTTCTTTTTAAGTCATACTTATCTCTAGGGGACCTATACCTATAAAAAAGGATGAACCGCATCCTTAGCAGCCCCCACCTGCCCTGCCCTGCCCTGGCCCTTGGTGAAGGAGGTAAATCGCAGGTTATGCCTCCAAGAGTATAGGGTGGAAGGCTGCTTGTACACTTGCACTTACCCAAGGACCAAATCCATATTTCAGGATTCGAACCCTTGACGCTGCAGCCTCAAGCAAAGTTGGAGTTTTTCCACCTTCCCCTTTTACCACTTAGAGATGTGCCCTGTGGGCTAGGGGACCTATACCTATAGGTCTTACACTTGCTTGAGTTAGTACTTAGTAGAGAGTTAGTTGGGTTATACAATACGGGCCAAGGATCACTAGCCCCCTTATTTCGATAGCTACAGCAACCAGTCAGATCAGGGGTGAGCTTGCTTGCCATTGCTAGATGCTACACTCGAGCTCATCACAAAGGGAAGCTCATTGCAACGCTTGCTCATCTAACTCAAACTCAAAACTCTTGCCATCATCTTCATCGAATACATCGAACGTGAGGTAAGAATAAGTCACCACGTTGGATGCAGCTACTTTCTTCCCCTTTGATATGGTATCCACCTGGTTTCCATTTTTATTTATTTTTTTGCTTGATTTTGATTGATTGCCTTTTTTGACGACAAGTTTTCAATCTTAATGCAGGGCAAGGAAATATCAAACAAAAGGAACCAAGCAGAGGATGCTACAAAGATAGATAATAAGTAGCCCCATTCTGGTACACAGGAGGAGAATCAAACCAAGAAGCAGCCCTTGCCCCTCAGAGGGGCTTTAGATTCAATTTTCAGGATTCTGAATCCATGAGAAAAACACCAAATTCCTTGACTGAAATCACACATTAAAGAATAGTTATAGGGTGTCATATTTTCTTAATACATTGGGACTCATGACTTGAGAAGATGTAATGTTATAAATCAACATACTCCTTGTGGTAAGTATAACTCTTTATGAAACTCAACTAACATCTGAGAGCCACATGGACTATACAATATGCTAGAAGTTTTGCTCTGATTACAAACTTAACAACTAACTATTCTCCCCCCTTGAAATCTCAAAAGGTCATAAGAAGCTTAAAATTGATCACCCAGTTTCAAATTCTCTATCTTCCTTACATTTTCTTAAGGAAGACTACTCATAACACCATAAAACATAATAACACTGCATTTACTCACTTTTAAATGTTTTAAAATATATCCATGCTTTTGCTCTTGACTAACTTGTTTCTTTATCTATATCCCACTTGCCTCCAAACGAATCCAGTTGCTCTCAACTAAACGATCGTGTCAAACCAAGATAGTGGTTCGAAATGTGGGATTATTATGATGACATCTTGACACAACTGAACTATAGATTTGAAGATTCCAATACAACCACAAATTCAAAACTTCCATTGAAACAATCATACGACCTCAAGCCATATCAGATTTTCATATGGATTAAATTTAATTTCACCTAAATACAACCTACCAGATGAAGTGTAAGCGTTAACATCCCTATAATTAAAAACACCAAATCAATTTTACATAGCATGTCTGAGCAACAAATCAAGATCCAATTTAAACAAGAATTTCTGGGAACAAGTAAAAAAAAATACCGAAAGCGAGAAATTACTAAACTTTGGTTTAAATCAAACTCCAGGGTTGGAACTGCAGAGCATACCCTTAGACAGAGACCTGCAGCCCTTGGTGTCGATGCCAAGGCATGAGGTGAGTCTGACCGAGGAGATTGCTGCGAGGAACGGCAGCAGAGACTGGAGTGTAGCTATTTGAGACAATGGCGTGAAATAAAATTCAGCGTCAAAAATCAAAATTTGGTTAAGACATTCAATGAAAACCCATTTGAGATAATGGCCTATAGTTCAAAAATTAAACGAAAAATGTTAGATCTTGAATAAAAGTGGTAAAATGGATCACATGAAAGGTCATTTGGGGTTTTAAGAGTAAACCATCTGGGATAACATCTTCAGATTCACAATGAAATCAGCAAAACAAAATCTTGATTTAAAAATTAAACTCAATATGCCTACATAAAACCCAGGATATATCATGACCAGAAATTGAAGAATAAACTACAAAAATGACAATTTTCTTCAAGAATTGAAATGGATCTTGAAGGGCGGTTTTACGGTTATTGAGATTAAACAAAAACCTTGAAGAAAAAGACGGAGAGGCGTGTGGTGATAGAATGGAGAAAGTGGGCCTGCTTGGGGTCTTTGAAATAGTGGATTTGAGAAGACTAGCTGCTGGTCTTGACATTATTCTATAGCTAGACGCCATTGTTGTCGATTGCAGATACTGAATGATATGCTTCTTAGTAGTGCTTATTATTTTGTTAGGGGTTTTTTTTTTTTTTCGAAGTGCACATCCATTAAATTAGCATAAAACTGATACAAAGAGGATAAATCTCAAACACAATGCTCTCCAAAGAGAGTTTAAGTGCTACCAGAGCTAAGACAAAACAACAACAAAGACAAACTAAACAACACCAAAAGCAAATACAAACAGAACAACAACAGAAACACCACCAAAGCAAACGCCACCAAAACAACAAACACCAACACCCGAGCTGTGGAAGTGGCCCGCAGCGAAGTTACAGCTGTGACTTAACAGTTCGGAAACCCCGACTATAAGCCAACTAACGCATCCAGCACTTGAGCTCCCCCGCAACCATTGACGGGCAATGTCTAAAACTTCAAAACCCAACAATGGACCCAAAATCCACAAGCCAACACAACACCAACACCGACCATCAACCAACCAAAACCCAACAACACCAAAACAACAAACACCACCCAACCAACCCGCTGCCATCAACACCAAAGAAACACCACCCAACAAACACCCAACCAAAACACCTCCCAACAGCAACAGACACCCAACAAATACACCACCAAACGACTCCCGCCACAAGCCACCAAATCCGGCCCAAAACGGAGTAACCCACCGGCAAAGCTTCAACGTCGCTCCCCCTACGGGCTCCTGCCCGCACCATCCGGAGCCACAAGTACCCTGCAAGCGCAACAACGCCGAGACTCAGGCAGAATCACCACCCCACAAACGCCGGCTACCACCTCAAGCCACAACCCCAAACACAAGAAAACAGAAAAAAAACCGAAAAGGGGGATGGAGGGAGGGGGGAGCCAAAGGTCCCACCCCCCGGCGAAAACACATGAAAGGGCCAATCAAACCAGGGTTTAGAGAGAGGCAGGAAAATCATGGAAGAGAAAACCAAACCGAAAAAAATTAGGGGTTTTGGTGAGGTTTTAGAAGCTTCAATAGGTTTGTAACGATTCGTTGTACTCATTCTATTTCTTGATATTTTTCTTCCAGATTCTTTTCTGAATATTCTGATCATCTAATGAGATTAACTAACTTCAATCTTTTTGTAAGATGACCAATTTCGATCACTCGTGGCTCCTAAAGATATCCTCGTAGCTCCTAGCTTCCTAGCTTCCTACCACGAGCTGGGAGTCCACTGGAAAATGACTAGACGGACCTAGCTCTTTTTGCTAACGTTTTCTCGACCTAGTTTTGGTTCGGGAATGGCCATAGTGTCATTCACTAGTTTAACAAGACGTGAATCTCTTGATTTACTGTCCCATTTATTAAATTCACTATTTTAAAAGGCATGAAAAAAGTGACGATTAAAGGTGCCGCATTTTCAAAATGCACCAGATAAAAGCATAGATAAGGGGTTAGGCTATCGACAACCTTGCACCAAAATTTGAGATAAATTTTACTCTATTTGGCACCAAATTAAAAATCATCTCCAACCCATTACGTCAAAAGTTGCACTAAATGAACAACGCTTAATCATTTTCATTTTTTTTATTCTCAACAATTTATATATCTGAAAAATTATTTATTTATTTATTTTACTACTACATAAATAATTACATTTTGCTGACGAAAATATTAAATTCATTAAAATTATTTATTATTGATTATATGATTAAAGTATATTACAAATAATGATGATGATGATGATGATGATGATAGTAGTATTAAATAATAATAGTTATTTATATAATAATAATAATAAATTAAGAATTAAAATTTATGTATAATATAAAATGACACAAATACCCTTAACAACGTTTGGTGCTAAATGAAAAAAAAAATGACAAAAAGGACTTTAATCAAATATGGTGCAACAGTATTCACTTGCACCATTTTGCACTAAAATGGTGCAAATGTGGTATTGAATTGGAGTAACATTGCACCAAATATTTGGTGCAAGGGTTGGAGTTGCACTTGGCTACTCTTTTAACCATCAATTCTTGCCTAGATATCAAAAGTTTAATGCCTTTTATTATTATTATTATTATTATTATTTTGGAGCAATTCTTGGATTAATTTCTATTGTGGACCCAGATATTAAGGGCATGTTCTCTTTGCTATTTTCAGGTTATTTTTAATTTTCGATTTTCGAAAATACTGAAAATACGTTTACTTACCATATCTCTTTGCTGTTCTCTTTGTTATTTTGAGGTTTGACCTCACCGTCTTACCATATCTTACTCCTTTTAGAATGCTGATTAAAGCGCATCACACAACTCCGTCAACAATAAATTATGGGATTCATTGTTACTAAACCGGTGATTATCACAATTAATGAAGAATTACATTATACTTTTAAGTAATATTAAAAATAAAAAATAAAAATTACAATGGAAATCTCAACTTTCATAAAATAAAGCTAACAAATTCACAACTTCCAATTCGTGGCAAGTAGATATTCTACCTTTAAATGTTATAGTATTAAGTTAATAACTAATGAAACTATTTGTTTGATCCATAAAAGCATGGTTATGAGACCGAACTTTAGCATCAACATCAGATTACTAGATGAACCAATGGATCATTGATTAGATTTATATATAATTACTTGGTTTTTTTAAATGTTTCCAAATTATGATTTCGAGACAAAATTACAATTTTATATTGTTTTTCACTTATTATTATTATTATTATTATTATTATTATTATTATTATTATTATTATTATTATTATTATTATTATTATGTCTCTATTCGTATTGTAAATTATATTTGTAACTAGAATATTTGTGTTTAATTTTATAATTTTGTACGATATATTATTTATAATATAATTATGCACACTTAGGAATGAAGTAGTTAGAGATATTGGTAGATATATTAAACAAACGGTTGGAAAAACTAAGTTGTGTGGCTAGTTTTGGCACTAATTTTGAGCGGAGCCCGGTTGACTATTTTGAAAGATGGAAGTTGATTTTTATTCTCCTCCGTGAGTACATCGAAATCATATGCTTACTTGTCAAAAATGATACTCGAGTGAATGAGAAATTGAAACTCAAAGTATGCCATGTGAAAGGAGTTTGTTGGTGAGAAAACTAAAAAAGTTAAGGTTTGTCCCACATAGGAAGTTGATGAAATTTAAAACCATTTTATAAAGGATTACACTTTAGAGTAGTGTAATCATGTGTAGCATAGAGGCTATCTCCACATGCGCACGCAGGAGGGGTGCAAATCTTGGATCGAAATAGGTTTCGGACCTTGAACTTGTGTGCGGGCGCGACCTGCGTACACGAATGTCGTACCGAAAGGAGCAAAATTGGCCCCTTAGGAGTGTCCACGTTTTGCTACATTTTTGTTAATTTTCAACAGACTTTTGATTTTCCAAAACTCTTGAAACTCCTATATTAATTGCCATTTGTTAATCGACAGGTTACAAGAGTTAGCCTTTATATATGTCTCGTTTTTTCACTGTCCATACACGAAAAAATTCATCTGCATATTCATCTGCACACAGTTCCTGTTTCTCTGAATTTTTCGCTCATGTTCGAGTCTGGTGGTGATATATTTCAGACACAGAGTCAGTTCGCCGAAGTAGACTCTGTTGTGCTCGAATTTTACTGATTCCTCCGTTGTATCCTGGGAAGCAGACGCTCGTACTATCCTCAAGCACGTACGGTGAGGGGGCGAATCTGTTTTAAGGAAACTGTGTTTGACACAGGCGTCGGGTTAAAAGTGTTATGCTGTTTTATTTATTCTTACTCGATTTGCATATTATTCTTTTGTAATTATTTAAATTACTTGTTATTTTTTGCTGCAATCAACAAATCGTTGGATTTGTTATATGTACAGTTTATTATACGATATCCAGTCTGTAAATCTGATATTCGATTTTGAAACAATTATCGTACACAAACTGACAAGGATCAGTTTAATTTTTACTTTAATGTCTGAACTGATTGTTTGAATTTTCACAGAACTGATCCATTTTTCTGAATGTACATTCTCAAAATAAATAGGATAGTAGTGGTAAGTTTATGCGTTCAAGCTTAAACTCAAACTGGAAAAAAAAATTTCCCCCTAAAGAAATAAAATTCAGGTTCTTGAATTTTTTGATCTGGTTTTTCCACAAACCCACAAGGGGGATTTGAATGGTGAGTTCCTGGTTTTGTAGAAGAAAGAAGAAGAAATGAAGGTAAGGATCCAATGCTGTAAAGAATGGTGTGAGTCAAGTTCTCGAGTACCTCTCGTTCATCCGCATATTTTTCTCTCACTCATATTCTAGGTTTTTTTTTTTCGATAAACATTTAGATCACTTTACGATCTATTAAAATGTAAACATAATAAAGTACAAATTCTAGTTACTTAAAAATAGGGTCATGCTATGTGTACATAGGTGTACACATAGGTGATGACATAATGTGAGTGGGGTGGGGGCCTGCGCTCACATTATATCATTTCTTATGGATCAATCTATGTACATATAGATTAATCCTAAAAAATAGACTCAATAAGTACAAAAATGCCCTGGCACAAATCAAAGATGATGGAACAAACTAGTTTGTTTTCATTAAAAAATTAATAAATTCTGACAATTTTTTTAGATAAATATGAACCTATTGCCACTTACACAGTCAACTAAATCGGTGTTAAGCATTTGCGTATATATGATTACTCATCATTGTGAAACATACCAACTTCAATTTTTATTTTTTTGAATATAAACATATCTTGAGAATTTTTACCACGCATAAATATGATAGGTTTATATAATGTCAATTTCATCAAGAATGACAAATTTAAAAGGAGAAAATATAAAATAAATATATTTATATCTATCCATAGTAGATGAAACAATTGATGTTGCTTTGATTTTACTAAAGACCAGATTTCTAGTAAATTTTGACAAAAAATTGATAAGAGTTGTGGGTTGCATTAAATGAGTTATTAAAATTAATTGTTAATTTCGACTTACATTTTTATAAATTTTTTTAGTTAAACTGTTGTAGTTTGATCCTAATTCTAGTGGATATTGAAATTTTGGTTGAAGTGTTCTTGAAGAAATTAGATTATGAACCGGGAGAAAATTCTTCACAATTTCGCTAGCTGACCATTAGTTATGGCGCTCAAGCGACGTCGTCAAATAATCAGTAGAACATTGGCGCCCATCGACACTTGAGCGGTGTATATATTCAAGAAAATTTTGTTTCCTTCTTTTGAAGTTATTTTTGATCATTTTTCGAACCATAACATATTTTTTTTGGTCCCATATGTAGTCCACGTGATTCTTGACTTTCATATGATTGTGAGAGTTAAAAATATTTGTTACAAAATATTACTTACTATTATTAATAAATTGTTCGTTTCTCAGGCAATTGTTCTTGTATTGTGATTGTTATTTCATATTATATCATATAATCACGTTTCTTCTATTCCTAATCCTAACAAGTGGTAACAACATACATAATTTTTGTACCAATTTTTAACATAAACCAAACAAAAGCAACACCAAAAGAAAAGAATGAAAGAAGGCATATTCTAATCATATATAAGCCTTGGCCATAGATGAAAAATCTTTATTTACACGTATCATTAACGAGCATGCATCAAGATATCCTAAGACATTACGTGCCTTAAACTACTATTACAAGCAAGACCAAGTCAATTTCCCAATGTTTCCACCTTACACAATCCCCAACTTGTCCCTCAAAACTCCCTAAAGAATGTCCATCACGTTTAGACAACCTTATAGTCTTCAAATGTACATTCACAGCCATCATAACAAACTTCCGCTTCCAAAAAATGGAGTCCTCTTCCTCCATCTCCACCCCCGCCTCCTCTCCGCAGCGCCCCTACCGCTTCACTCCAACGCAACCTCTCACCGACCGTGCAATCCGTGCTATCCGCCACCGTCTCCACCTCCTCCACCGGGTGGATTCCATGTTCTTTGTATTAGGAGCGACGGGAAATGTGTACACCGTTAACTTATCCACCGTCCCATCTTGTACCTGCCCGGATAGGACAGTTCCGTGCAAACATATTCTCTTTGTGTTAATTCGCGTACTTGGAATCCCACTTGACGATTCTTGCCTTTGGCGTCGGAGTCTTAGGCCGTGCCAACTCCATCGGCTGCTGAGCTTGCCTACTTCCGCTGAAGCTTTGGCCGGAGACCAAGTGCGGGAAAGGTTTCACCAGCTGTTTTTGCAAGCGACGCCGAGTAGTTCGCGGCCGAGTGTGGAGGTGGAAGGTGGCGCTACTTGTCCGGTTTGTCTAGAGGAGATGAAGAAAGGAGACAAGGTGGTGGCTTGTGGGACTTGCAAGAATCCAATTCATGAAGAGTGCTTATTGGCGTGGAAGAGGAGTAGCCGGAGAAGATCCACCACCTGCGTACTCTGCCGTGCACGGTGGCGTAATATTGTAGAACAAGAAAAGTATTTGAATCTCTCAGCTTATATTAACGAAAATGACATGCCAGGGTGTCATGACGGTCGATGTGGTGGTTAATTCAAGAATCAATGCCTTGACATGATAGAGTGAAAGTTAACTAGTACAATTTAGGGTTCAAATTAATCTGTATATACATTTCATCAGATTTTAGAGCTGCAAAAATTAAATAATTCATATTATTTTCAAAATTCGACGAACTCTAGAATAGAATATGTTTATTCAAGATCGTTATTCTAGATTCTGAATCAATGATTTGTCTTCTCTCGACTTAAATCAACTGTGTTGCTTTCTCGATAACGTTACTTATGCAATTTCTTTTAGCGTTAGTTATGCGCACTAGAGGGCAATTGATCAGTTCGTGCACCAATGTTTGCAACAAAAAATCAAGAAATTTCTTGTTCGAATTGGTACTCTTGTTCATTTTTCCACTGTTCCGCTGCATCAACAGTAGACAATATTTTTGGTTCTTTTTTGGTAAATCCATCCAAGTAAGAACTGTAAAATTTGTAATATAAAAAACTTAAATTTATAGAAAAATCCCACACTAGTTTATTTGTGATGAAATTCATACAAATAATTATACATATAATGGACACATGGGTTTACCCTTTTAGCAAACAAATGTGATCTTATTCCAATCTTAGAGTGAATTCATATATAATCTGCTGAGAAAACCAATAAATTTATCTCTTGCACACCACTCCACGGCCATCAAGCCCACTTGCACAGTTCAGATTTGCATACTCGAAAGTGTTCGATGTGATTAATGATTCTGTTTTCTTGAACCTGGCAACTGCACAATCTGTAGAAAATAGACTTGAAGAAGCAAATTCTCTTTGTCCACCCAAAACAGGCATGTCTATTCCCATTTTAACCCTACTCGTATAGTTTCTTGCATATGTTTGGCCCAAAACTCCATTAACTTCACCACTTAAAGAATAAAACTTGAATCCCAGATCAAGATGTGCAAAACAATCCTCTCCTGTAATGCCATATTTGTGTACTTTCGAGTCATGTTCTGTTATAGGCACAACTGTTGCTTTGATTTGGAAGTTTCCTTCAACTTCAATCACTACTGAATTAGTGTCCCTACCGGACCTTGTGATGGAAACACTGGGGGCAGGTTGCTGTTTTGCACCGTCAAAGGGCGGGAGGAAGACTGGTTTTCCATTGAAGGAGAGGTCTAAATGGTCGATAGAGTTGTCCCATGATGCTGTCTTTTGTGCTCCAACAAAGATTTGGTGATTATCGAAGAGAATTCCGAGAGACTGAACCCATGTAAAGTCTCGTCCCATGTTCGCATTTCTTCTGCCGATGAAATGGGCGTTTATGTGCAGGCTGGAATCGGTTACTATGCAGAATTCTTTGTCCTTCTTGCCGTGGAAGTAGAAGGTGATTCCATCTGCGCCAATGAATCGGGGGTCTTGGCACACTGCGCCTGGCTTGTTGCAATCTGCTCGTTATTTTGCATGAAATTTTGTTAAATTATGCGTTGGTGATGGAAAACTGACACAACAGAACAAAGAATTAAGAATATTTGAACATTAAACTAATCACCTAGTCAGTTTAAAGATTGAGTACACAGGAAATTCAGCTAGCATATTGAAAGAGAAAACTTACTGCAGACAGGGCTGCAAGTGACACAATCAACTTCACAATAATCTGGACATGCATCCGGGCACCGGTGTTCCATGTTGTAGCAAGTACCGTACGCTTTGTTTTTGCACCGGACTCTCTTCCCGCTGGCAGCTTCTGAACCATCAGGAGGTGGAGGACTTGGCGTAACTGCTGGTGGCGTTGGCGGTTGTGGTGGGCTATAGACGGGCGGAGTTGGTGCAGGAAAGGTAGTGGGGGGTGGCGGCGGCAGAGATGGTGGTGGAACACAAAACGGCTGGCACGATTCACAATCAACATCACATGAACGTGGGCAGGTTTCAGGACAGTATAGGTCCTTCTTCTTGAAACATTCATAGAATTTCTTGTCTTTACACTTCACCTTCTTTGGCTTGCGGGTTGCAGCCTCCGCTGCCAGGGCCGCCGTGAGGAGGAGAATGAAAAATAAAAATAGGCTTCGCGTCATGGCTTTGCTGCTATTCGAACTTGTTATATTAGACAATGGAGGAGATTTAATTTTCTACATAGAATAGTAACTAATGTTGTCTATTTATAGCGATTGAAAAAGTGAAGATGATTTGTAAGAGCATTAATTGAGTGGTTTCTTTGTTTGTGATTGAAGTGTTCATCGACGTTTTTGGTACTTCACATGGAGTTTTCCTGAAAAATTGCCATAGTCAACCTTCATAAACCTTTATAAAGAAGTTATGTAAAAGTGGTCACCCTCATTTGGTCTTGAGTTTGTAAGGGAATTCGATTACTCTTCTTCGTATGTTGATATTTTAGGATGAAACCTCAAATATCATTGCTTGGTACCAATGTCGTGCTCTTGACTTTCTATATAAATGTGCAAGATGAATCTTTAGACATGAATCTTCATACATGTGAAGCAGTAGATCCCAGTTATTAATCACCATGGTCGGATAGTTGGCTTTCAACAGAGTTATGTCAACAGTGGAAGAGTTGAGCCTTTACAGAAGCGTGTGATTCTTTCTAGTTTGAGAAAGATGGAGAGGGTTCACGTAGTTTGAGCTAGCTGAGATGACAGATTGAAATTGTTGAAAAAGTTCAAGAAAAGTCCCAAGTCAACTAAACATGGGGTAGTTTTCGTGTTTTAACATAATTTACTATTCCTAAAAGTTTAGACTTTTGAAATGAAACCCAAAAAACCAACAAATGCTCCAAAAATTAATTGAACATATCTTTTTCATTTAAAGGATTATAAGAGACCAACTTACTATGCCCCTGTTTGAAATCAATTTTCTTTTTGCATTTTTAGAAGAAATTTGACGGTTCGTCTTATAAGTAACACTTTCTTTATCCATTTCGTCTGACACAAAGTGACATGTAACTATACCATTAATGAGTTTTGATTCCATTTTACCAATTTTGTCCTTCTCTCCAAAATAAAACATGAACACATCCAACCAAAAGTGGGGGTATAATTGAAAATCAAACATAACTATCAATAATCAAATACATATGGTATTCGATGACCGTACTGATGTGATTGGAAAATGAATTTTTTGGACAAAAATGGCACCCAAACTTGGCAGAAGACAATGCTAAATATTAAATAAGAAAAATATAAGTTTTTTTTTTTTTAAATTTCGGGAAGAGATTATAGTTTATGAAATGTAGTTTTTGTTTGTTCTTCTACGAATTATTCATGGCAAAAAATTATATAAATTCGGAGGTTGACCTTTTTTTTGTCAATGCCTTTGGAGTCAATCCATGATCTAGCAAGTTTTCAACTCTAGCCCGGCATACCTTCCCAGGTTACAACCCAATGAAACCCTTTTAACTTGTTTAAGTAATTTGAAGAATAATCTTCTCCAAAGGGTTAATTAATTTTATATGAGTCGAGTCTTTCTAATTCATCAATACTGCTACTCACTAAAAAACGAGGAGGCGGTCGAGTCACCTTACCTCCATAGAGTTACAATCCATGAATTTGACAAGGAACATTTTATAATGAATCCACGAGAGAATTAAAAAAAAACCATATATCTTTTCTAGTCTGGTTAGTCCAATTGCTTCATTTATTATTGGACTGTGTTGTGTGTACAAAAACACACGGCACAGAAGTAATACAGAACAGACACAGCAGCCGGGGTGGGTGGGTTCATTTTTGCAATATTATATTCACTGTAGGACCCACACTTTGTGAGATTTCTGGAAAACTTTTGTGAAACAGTTTTCTGTACACATGAAAATTTCCTTGATTATTTCATGCAGCTACAAGACCTTTGAAGTTGTCTCTTTATATCCCGTGTTGGTTAGAGTGTTCCAAATTGTGAGAAAAAAAATGAATGGTCATCTTCTTTTCCCAATAATGGATTTATTCCAACAACGTGTGTCAAGGAGTCAACCTCTATCCACAAGAGTACCCAAGCTCATAACACAACTTCGAAACATTACATTGTCGACAAAAAATCTCACGTAAGACAACAAAAACAAGCAAAAAAGAAAACAATTCAAGTTTAATGAATTTCGATAAATCGATAACAACCACATGAGAAGAATTATTTATTATCTGAGAAAACCATATAGTACATTCTTTTCAGGTGCGGATCTAGGATTGAAGGAAAAAAAAAATTAAAACGGGCTAAAAAGAAAATTACAGATAAAAAATTTTTTACCCATGGGCTGGGGATTGTATGGGCTATCACACATTAAAAGGTGTTAATGTGTGAGACAGAAAGTAGAGAAAAGTTGGAAAAAAAAGGCGTTCTCAATGTTTTAGTTGTGCGTTGTCGACGATTATTGAACTATATTTAATTATTAATTTATCTCTTTTTAGCTCGTTTTTTATTTTATTATTCATTTTTTTTTCTATGGAGTGTTTCATCAGACGAGAGGATAATCCTCTCTAGTAAGCCAATGGCCCATTAAGTCGTTGTTGCTTGTTCACATAAATGGTATAGTCAGATGAAATATGCGCAAACTTCGATTCATTTTCAACATAATAGAGCAGCGTCGCATAAATTTGAAACTTGCCTTCTACCATGTGTCTAAAATGAGTAAAATTATTTTTTAAAAACGTTTTTTTTTTTGTTGTTCGCATAAATAACTTTTACTGCAAAATTGTTTCTTTTGGAGAAACTGATCAATTAAAGAGCTTATTTTCTTCAAACGCATACATTAGAATCTTAAGCATTTCCCTGCTAAACCAACCACTATATGTGAATAAAAACTTGAATATAAGAAATACATGCATAAATAAAAGCAAATGAAGACTCTTCGTAAATCAATGAATGCACTCAAAAGTGACAAGAATAATGAATATATTTAAACAATTTATAGACAGCTAAAATAAATAATAATACGACATACCCCCATCATTCCTTTGCAAGCTTTCCTTCAGATGTTGCCACAAATGCAAGAGATGGAATCAATATACCAAAAGCTTCACAAAATTTACTGTACAAAAATGGCATTGCCTAAAGTTCCCCGAGAAAGCTCGGGCCAGAGCTTGCACCTAATACCAACCGGACTCTGGAAGTGAATCTCCTTCTTCATCATTTGGCATCACATCTTTAGTTTTTACAGTTTCTTTGGCAGGTTATAAGTCTTCTTAAGAAACTTTGAAGCAGCTTCGTCGTGCCTATAACACAGAACTCGCAACAGTGTGTTTGGTTCAGTCGGATTCCACTGCCCAGAGGTTGGAGGTAAGGGGAGTCGAGATTTTGCAGAGGAACCATATGTTTCCAAAGTCAAACGTCTGAATCGCTCGATGAGGCTCTCTGTATCCGTACGGAAGAGTGGAAGGACGTCTCTTGCTGTGGACGAGAACTTACCAATCACATCATCAGGCAACCCATCGCCATTGGCCCAGAATAGATCCTTGAGGGACTTGAAATCGTCCTCTATAATCTGCGAGTCTTGGCGAGAAAATGCACGCAAGGGCCCTCCAGCAAGCAAAACAAACAAGAAACCATCAAAGGAGGCTCTCATTATGTCAGCAATAATACGTGTACGAACTCTTTCATGAATGTTATCTGAGATAACGGTAAGATTCTGCTCGAGGTCCTGGAGGAAAGGTTCAATTCTAGAAGAAGAAGGCTCACCAACATACAAACTATCCCATAAAGCATGACTAAGATCATGGAAGACAATTTTATAGGCGACCGCCTCGCAGAGTTGTTGGATAGCTTCGACACAAGCAGCTGGTGTAAGGTCAAACTTTTTTCCTAAACCATTTGAAAAGTCTTCTACTTGGGCAGATTCAGAATTCCTTAGTAGAGTTATTATTCGTTTCTCGAGAACCTCCAACTCCATCCGTATTTTGTGCAAAGTATTTATACGCACACATGCCTGTGGTACCCCAAAAGAGCTATCTCCATTCATTGTAGCAACCTGAGGATTCCTTCTCTGGGAATTCACTGCTTTCTCTTTCTTCTTCCATTGAAATTTTGTCCCTACAGTACACCTTGTTAATGCTGGCATGGTGGGAATATAAGTGTTCCTTGATCCTGTGTGCGAAAAAAAATTAGTTAATTCATTGCAAGGAATCCTAAGAAAATTTAAAAATTAATATATAAGTCAGCTCAGCAGAATTACCACAGCCAGACTTTGCCTTAGTTACGTAAAATTGAAGACATTTATCCAGGCCGGTCATCAAGTCAGGGAGTAATGCTGGATGAAGTGGTATTGGCAGCTGAAAGTATGCATCCAAAGTTTCATCAACTAGTCGTAAAACCTCGATAGCTGAAGGGGCACATCCTTCTTGATTAGCTTGTGGATTCCAAACCTATAAATTGGAGAAAATATATGAGAATTTGAAATTTATAATGAAGTTGACAAGAATGAAGGTACCATTTTACAGTAATCTCGATAATTTGCAACACAAATAGGCAACATTATCAATATCATAAAACTATAAGAGACAAGGGTAGACAATTAAATGTGTGATTTCTCATGTGTAGTCATTTAATCAATTAAACCTGATGAGCTCAGCCTCAATTAACAATTTTACATCTAAACTTTTCATAAAAGAATAAAAGGAACCAAGATGCAAACTACCCCAGCAGATACAAGGGAAAAAAAAAATACTCCATATTTCATTACCATGTTTCTTCTAATCAGTAATCACACTGTTCTGATAACAACCTGCAACTGGAAAGATAGCCTATACTTCAGGAAATCTTCAACTAGAAGTATGTGTTGGAATATTGTTGCTTGAACAAATTCTTTTAAGTCCAGATAAAGGAAAAGGAAAAGGAAAAGTAATCGTCCTATAATAAGTAGGACTTGTGAGTCATGACTCTTACCTAAACGAAGTCATTGAAAGAATACCCTGGCAAGTATTAGAAACTTTTTAATTTCCACAAAATCTTTTCGCTCTGAGTGTAACTTAAGAGATCTACTGCAGTATAATTCCTACTTAAGTGTAAAAGCAATAAAAGTCATATAAGGTTATAAGATTTCAAATACATGTATGCAAGGACTGCTAGAGATAAAATTCGGGTTATACAGGACTGTGTTCGGTTCAATAAGGAATCAAACATACTGAAAATATACCTCTTGTTGAAGAGTTCTTTCAACCCATTCCTTCAGCCTTTCTATTCTTGTCTTTATCCAAACTTTAACCATGTTGGCTATTGCACCTTCAGCTTCATAAGGAGGCATCTCACGAATGATGGCCTTCCCACCATCATCACTATCCACTGAATCTTCAACAGCAATATTGACAAGATCTTTTTCCAACTTATCAGCGGCTCTCAGTATTTGTACAGCATCTGGTGTCAACTCTGTTATACCTGCAATAAATTGCTTCAGCTCATTCCCATAGCAAGTATGTAGTGTGGCAACAGCAACACCTGCAGCAAAAGGGTGCCATCTCTTCAAGATAGGACTGAATATGTCATTTTCTTTCATTGCAAGATCCCCAACATCCTTTGCAAGAATAGCAAGGACAGGAAGAGAATTCAGCTGGTTCCTTGATGATCTTCTGCTTGAATCTGCCTTCTCCATTCTCTGCAAGTCCAAAATTTAAACAATTTGTCATACATTACCCAACTATAGTTTAACTATTATTCCTTATTCTGGTAGCATGGTTACATAGACCAAGAAATGAGAGCACTGTCTCTAATTGAGAGTTTTCAACTTAAAAGAAGATCTAGTGGAAATGACACCAACTATATGCATGTTAACAAACCACTTTATTTCATAGCATGCCTGAGAGGAACCAGCTCACAATTTTAATTATATCTCTATAAATACATTCACATCTTCAACATGAAGGATGGATTTTGAAGGAAAATGACTTGTTTGCTAGAATTGCCATAAAAGTTATGAAAGCCCAGTGATGTGCATGTGTTGGCCAAATAGTATTACCATCTCTATAAACAGAGATATAATTGTGATATTCTTGCACATGAATTTTTTAATACAGCTCCATTCATAGGTCTACAATTTTAGATTAATGCCTTTAAGATCAATTTCATATAGTTTGCTACTGATGGCAACCATTTTGCACCATTTCTCCATCCTAAGTTCACAAATTTTCTCTTGGAACTCATCCTGCACTCTTCAGTGGCAGAACTTATGTACCCATAGGCATCATTACAATCACTTAGTCTCAACTTCATTAAAGTTCAGATTTTAAATTGTTAAATGAGAATTTAAAGACTGAGAGGAACTTGCCTGAGCAAAAGCCGTGCGGAGTGAAGACCTGATGTAAGTGTCAATCCTGCTACGTACCACATCAGTTTCATTTTTTCTTCTTCGACGATACTCATTTGATATATCTTCAACTAAGATTTTGGCAGCTGATACCCCAATAGAAACAATGCTTTGCATGGAATCAATTTTTTCACTATCAAAAGTTTCATGATATGCCAGGAGTCTTTTCTCAGCCCAACCCAACATGGCAGTTAATGTAGAACTCAAGATCTTAGAGTAAACAGGATCCTTCGTCACCTTTGCATCTTTTGCAACTTCAGCAAGCTGATTGTCAGCAGCATATAGCAGATCGTTTTCAACTTGCCCAGTAGCAACATATCGGTTGAACAGAACCCATGTAAAGCAAAGATTGTGCAGCATTTGATTCAGTCCTAGGATCCCCCAAGTTTTCTTAATGAGTTCCATAAGCTCATCAACTTCATCTATAATGGAAATTTCATCATTAGTATCAAAGCATGCTTCTAGAAGCATTTCATAGAGCCGGAGATTCAATGGGATACCATCTGCCCAATGGCAGAACTCCAACAGAGATCCATCAGATGATCTGCTAGCAAGTGCCATTACTGTAGTGCGAAGGACTTGCATCGACTCGTTGTTCCTCCCAGTTTCCATTGGCCTCTCTAAGGCTGATTGAATAATTTGGCGAAGTCGTTGAGCAGCAGTATTGACCTTATCTAGTGGCATGTGTGGATGTAAAAGGAGTCCAGCCTCGAGCATTTTAAGGTTTCTCTTCTGCCATGCTTGATATTCTTCTTGATCAGTAAAATCTGAAGCTTTGAATTGTTGTAATAGCTCTAGTGGGAGAACCATGGACTCTATTCTTCTCCCAACCTATATCAAGAATATATGGGGAAAAAAGGGATTCTGTTATCAATGTCTCTATAAAGTATAAAATAATATCAAGCATTAACCATAATCACATTCAAATGTAAAGAAATCTTTGAACTCAGAAACATTTACCTTAAACTACTTTTAAAAAATTTAGCGCTATTCATGGAAGTTTGAGTTTTAAACTTAAATTCAGGATATATCAGAACTTTGCCAAGAACTTGATATCATCCAAGAAATTAATGCATCATTCTATTTGTAACAAGACAGCAGTAACAATCCAATTCGACAAAGGCAACAAAACAGAAGAGTGGAAATTGACATACTTGTTAGTGGGCGGTTGACAAAAAATTAGTTATCTCATGGCTTAATGCTGCCGTAAACAAACATAGAAAAACTAAAAAGCAAATCTAAACATAGCAGCTGCGTCAAACAAAATCACACCTCGCAAAATTCAACAAGTACGTCACCTTCAAGAAAATTAAAACACAGGAAAATCTCACAATATTTTCAAAACAAAACTTTGGTAGCATTTTAGAATTTAGTGAAATAAATTTGCATAACCAATTCTAAATCAAACTCAACACAGTTCCAGGAAAAGATTCAGTCTTCAGCGAAATAAATCCCAGAATCCACCAAAAAAGTCACAATTCCACCCCCACAACCAAACTAAACATAAAAAAAACTGTAAATTCCTGTTTAATCAGACTAAGACATTTAGATCCAGATCGTGTCTTTCCTATTATTTTCAGGAATAATCTTTAAAAAAAATCGTATTTTTACAAAAATAAGAGAAAAAAATAACAATTAAGCACCGCCAACTCTTAAACTCCAGATCGAACCATCAAAATCCAGAATTCAACAGCAATTATTACACAAACAAAAAAATCACATAAATTCGCATAAATTCGGGAAGCATATGAAATTGAGTGACAGTTAGTCCACCTGTCCAGCAGAAATCCTCAATAAACCTCTTCGAATCCTCGAATCCATGGCGTCAGAAACCCGCATCTGCACTCTCATTAGCTCCCCTATAGTCACTGGCTTCTTAATTTTCCCTCCCGAACCGGAACTTTGCGGACTGCCGCCATCAGATCCCCGCTTCGAGCTGGATCTCAGCCCCAACGCCTTTTTCATCTTCGATGCCGCTGTCGATGTCAATGACCTCTGCAATGACGAAGACGAATTACTGGAATTATTACCATTAGTCAACGAGGAATTACCATCGTTGCTACTAATACTGTTATTGTTGCTCAGGCTGTTGGAAGTGTAGGTGAGGGGTTTGGAAGAGGATGAGCGGGTGGATGCGAGGAAGATCTCATAAGCGGAAGCGCGTAGGTCGGTGGCGGAGAGAGTAACGTCCCCGAAGGGGCAGGGGAGTGCTTCTGAGAAGGAAGTTGTGGTTGCGGCGAAGCTGGAGGTGGCGGAGGACGGCGACAAGTTGGTGGCGGTGGAATAAGAGGAATTTCTTTTAGAATGGCCGAGTCCGAGTGACCGGTCTCGGAAGATCGACGCCATCTCCGGTATGTGTCTGTAGAAGAGAAAGATAGGCAGTAAAGAAGATGAGTGAGAGAGAAAGAGTGTTTTGAGATTTTATGTCACTTCAGGAGACGTTTTCAAAACAAAATTGTAACTTGGTCCTTGACCTTTAAAGTCGAGCAAATTGATCCATAAATTGTGCCTCCATTCCAAAAGAAAAATTATAAATTGATAAAAATGAGTACCATCAGATAATAGTATTTTGTGAATCCATTAGAATATATATTTACAAAATGAAAATCTAACCTAGTCACCGATCAAGTCGTTGATCACACAAATTTTCAACATTATAACATCAATGAAATTTTGCCACAATAATTAAAATTGACTAACTCTTCCATTGAATAAGTGAACATCATAAAAACATGCATCGTCACAAATTTTTGAAAAGTTGCTCTAAGAAATAAAATCGAGTTTCATTAAGTTAAACGTGCGAGACAACCGTAACGATGTAACACAGTTTTGGATAATTTTTGCTGTTGAAATTTGATTTTCATAAGTATAATTGAAAGTTAAAGATTGACTTGCTTTCTTATTTCTATTAAACATTGTGTATCAAGCCCCCTTTTGATCCACATTAAAATCGTAATTCATTTTTCTTTTACTTCTTATCAATCACAGAGTCGTACAAAAAAATGTTCTTCCAGAAATTATAATCTCAAATATGGGAGCCAAACGGCAATAAGGTAGGGACCAATTGTATAATTTTCTCTTCAAATTAATTTAAAATTTTTATTCAATTTTAAATATTAATAATAAATTTAAAAATAATCAAATTGTTGCGGGGTCCAACTCAGCACCTAACATGGGATTAGAAGGATTATATATGTTGAGCCGTCGTTTTCACCATTACATAAAATAATGGCAAAAATGTAATAATTGGAATTCTTATGACTCGGTGTTGCTTAATATTAGGGAAGCAAAAGAAAATTAAAACCTTAATATCAATTAATTATTTTTAATGTTTGTTATAGTATCAATTAATTAATTTTAATGTTTGTTATAAAAAAAAGTCATATAAGATTAAGAAATAAGAATCGATAATATTTCTTTTTTCGTTTTCATTTATTTTCGCGATCTAATAGTTTGAGTTATTAGATAGTTGGGACGTAGCTATGGAATTTTCCGTGCACAAGGTTAGATTGCACCTAACAATATTAAAAGAAATTAAATTTTGTTTTCTAATTATCGTTTACTATGCAATAAACATATCATTGGAATTTGTTTCGCTCAGTTAACATGTATTTGATGCATGCACGAAAAAAAAAAATTCACCATATTGATTCGATTATGGCACATTTTGCTTGTGAATGATCTTTCAATCAAATATGGCGATGAATTGATCGGAATAATAATCACTATTCATATAATTTAAATTAATTGAAAATGAAAGTCTATGTTGGATAATAGAAATAGATATTTTGTTTACATATTATTTTGCTAATAATCTAACTATCTAAGTACATGTGGATGCACTATTATATTAATTCCTATAAAGTAACCCATGTGTACAAGAAAAATGAAGAGTTTTTTTTTTTAATATATATAATTCAATCTTGTTTATCAACATAAAAAATTTGCAAGGCACTATAGGATAGATGCCGTGACCATATAAGCCTTTGAGGCTTCATGTGACCTTTCAGGGCCAAATGTGGCGGCCAACGTTATAGCCATGCGACCACATGGTTATATCTTATGCGGTTGCATGGTTATAAAAAATAGTCGATGGTTAGGTTTTTTCTGAATTTTCTGAAAACTTTTCTGGTTCATCCCAACATTCCCCACTTGTTTGACTGTTGCTGAGCAGTTTTTGAATATCAAACGGACCTCCCCAGAAGGTAATTTTAATGTGGCCGATTTCCCCTCCGTCACCACTTTGTACACAAGATTACATAATCCAATTGGACGGAATTGTGAAAGAGTCTCGGGCTTCTGGTTCTTTTGGTGAACCAATGCAACTTTTCACGATGAGATGAAACCAATTCGTGTTTAGATGATTGAAAACTATACATATATGATAGTAATCATCCCTAAAACTAGGGCTAGCATGGTCCGGTTCTGTTCTCTTTAGAATCGAACCGAACTCGAATTTTCGAATATTTAGTAATTGGAACCATCGGGTCCAAATTTAATTATAGAACCGTTCGAGTTCGGTTCCATTCGATTCAGTTCGGTTCAGTTCTATTCTCGAGTTCTGTACAATAATTTTTTTATATTACAACATCGCTACATTAATTAAACTATGACATGTTCAAACTTAATTCTTACAAAATAACGTAATTCAATCTCGTGATATCTTTTGCACATCTCTTTGTTGAGTTCTCCATAAATTTGACTGTTAAAATCACAAGAAAATGAAGATGAAGAGTTCACAGTAATATAACGACAAAAACAACACTACAATAGAATAAGAGATTTGAGTAAAATATAGATCAATTTGATTAAGTTGAGCTTGGCTATAAATTAGAAATAGTAAAATCATATTTTGGGTTTGGACTAAATTAATTAGTTAGCAAATTTCTTTTAAAAAATTTTTTTTTTGACTTATTTCAAATAAAAAAAATTACAAAAATTAGGAAGATTCCGTTCTTATTCGGTTCTTGATCTAGAACCGAGAACAGAACCATACCCGTCAGTTTTCGATTCAGATACTCATTTGAGTATTTAATTTAAGAAAAACCGTTCGATTTGGTTCATTTTGGTTCTGTCTGATTTGGTCCGATTTAGTTCGAGAGTTTTATCCAACCCTATCTAAAACTTAACATGAATGAGAAAAAGACCATTCTACAATTCATCCAAAACTTGAAGAAATTTTTGATTCTTCACGTATTCAAAGTCTTAGTTTTTTATTTGCTCATTTGAAGAATTACTTTGCTTTTGGTGTTCTTCATTAAGACTTGATAAATCCTTCGAACTATTTGCTATTTCAATCATTTAAAAGTCATAAGAGAATAGACAAATATCATTTGAGAAAAACAATATATTCTTCTTGTTCAAGCTTTGTCGTATTTTTATATTCATCATCTTTTTCCTTTATTTTCTTTTTACATAACAATAAGATGTTGCTTCGTAAGACAAATTGATGACTCACCTCCACGGGAACCTTCACATTGTAGCGTATATTAATGTTTTTTTCACAAAGGTCTTCGAGCTTGTTGGGTACGATTAGCTAATTTTATTGCAGCAAAAATGATGAGATTTTTATTATTGCTTGAAAGCTGTATCTAGGTCGTATATCCATGTGCCTTAATTGGCTTGAGGTCATTTACCCATGTTATGTGTTATATATGTCGGTGTCTGGATATCCCATGTTTCAACTTCCAAACTGCTCTTTTGTGGTCAAGGTTCACACGACTCCCTTCTAAACAAATAAAATTGGAAATTTCCCAGAACTTTCATATTAAAATTAAAAATTGATAAAAATTTAGCACCGATTATCAAACTAGTTTGACGTGTTTAGTTAAAATTCTTAATTATGTATTTCATATAGTATTGTCTGATTAGGCCACTTTTCAACTGAATGAGCTCCCGTTTGGCCTCCATTATTTCTTATTAAATTATGGTTAATTTTTCTCTCTCTTCTTATCAACCACGCATTCCCCAATAAAATAATATTACACGTACACCCAAAAAATTTCCTTCTTTTTTAACCACACATTTTTCAAAAAATTACTATTCCTCTCATTATAACGTAGAATAATGGAAGCCAAACGGGCGCTGAAAATCTTGTGTTAGAATGGAATTATAAGTGACGTGAATTATTCAAGAAAAATCATTTTGTTCTTTTCACCTTTTTATGTTTGGTCTCGCATGACTTTCTCCAAAAAAATTTTGTTGGTTTGAGAGTTTCTTAGAAAGAAAGAATTGAACATTACGTTACATATGGCACTAACAATTTTATCAAACTATAGATTGTACGTAGGATGAAAGCTGGAAAAGATGAGGGATTAGTTGGATTTTGGCTGTTAAATCTTAAATCTGCAATGCATGGCCCACACAAATAGATATATGCAGATTTTGTATGTTTGTGTTGTCTTTATGAGAGAGAGAGAGAGAGAGAGAGAGAGAGAGAGCGCGGATGGGGATGGGGATGGGGTGGGGTGGGGTGGGATGGGATGGGGGGATAAACAAACAATGATGTCAGTGGCAGAAAATATTGGCATGTTCTTTGTGCTTTGGACAACACTTGAGAGAGAGAGAGAGAGAGAGCGCGGATGGGGATGGGGATGGGGTGGGGTGGGGTGGGATGGGATGGGGGGATAAACAAACAATGATGTCAGTGGCAGAAAATATTGGCATGTTCTTTGTGCTTTGGACAACACTTGACAACTTTAAATTCACACAATGCAAGACAAAATGTAATCCATAGAATGCATATTTAGTATAATTCTTATAGATTAAGAATTATATTATAATAAATAAATAATTTTACGTAAATAAATGCAGGGTAAATTTCACTATGGTTTCCAACCTTTTCACTTTGTAGTAATATCGTCATTATTCAATATTTATTCCCCCTACTGTGTCTCCAACTTTTTCATTAATTCGCTCACATGGTCCTCCTTGACAATTTCTATCCAACTTTCCTGTTAATATCACACCAAAAACAATTCTACCCTCTTACTTACATAAACTAAAATGAAAACAAGAAAGTAAAATAAGAACAAACAATAAAAACAAAAACAAAAAAAATAAAATAATCAAAAGAGATGAAAAAAGAGGAAAAAACAATTATTCTTCTTCACCTCACCTCACGATACCCAACCCGCATCAAAACAAAGGCGGATGGAGAGGGGGCTGGGATTGGCTATAACCCATCCCAGAAGCAAATTGACAAATAAAAAATAAAAATTTAACCCAAATTCATGGTGGAAATAAAAAGGAATAAAAATTTAGAGTTAAATTACATAAAATCAGACATTTAAGTTAACAAATTCACAAATCAAATCTAAACTTTATTTATTCACAAATCAGGTAATAAATCAATTTTTTAATATTAAATAATAATACTCCAACCCCCACCCCAAGTGCACCCTATAATTTCAATTTTTAATTTTCTGAAAATTTTTTGGTCCTCGCAGTGGCAGTCAGAGTGATCGCTGGAACAATCGTCGAAGTAGTAGCCAAAATGATAGTCGGAACAGTCGCCGGAGCGACCGTAAGAGCCGATGACTGTCTCCAGTGGAGAGGTAGAGGAAGGTGGTGTAGTGTGATGATAGGATGGGAAAGGTGGGGTGACATTGGTAGAAATAATTAATGTATATTATATTGTATTTTAATATTTAATAAATTTATTTACCACATGATTTTTGAAATATTTTAATGAGTTTGTTATTTATGAAATATGATTTTTAAAACTATGAGTTATGTATTGTTCCCAAAATTTAGCCTAGCATAAAAATTAATTAGCCCAACTAACTTTATTCACAACCCAAGCCCAATGTTCAATTATTCAAACTTAATTTAAAACTCTACAACAATTGCATATTTAGTTTAGGGGAATTTACAAAAATGGCTGAATTTGGTACCAAATTGTTTATTATACCATCAATGAAAAATGAAGCATTTTTTCTAATTTGTCATGAACTTCGAGAAGAATAAGTGGCTTCTATGAGAAGCTACATTAATGCTAGCTAATACATAATGAATTCATTTGATTTTATTATCTATTAGGTATTGACCAAGAATTTTGGGGAAAATTGAGAATATGAAGTAGAAAAGTCATTAACACTAAAAAATAATTATATACTTCTAGTTCATAAGAAAATCATATAATTTCATTTCGAAAAATTTAATTTTATCCAAATTTGCAATTGATTATGTTTTCCACAATTCTTGATAAAAGGTAATTTTTCTTTAAAATTTTGTTTTTGTTGATAAGTTGTGTTTAATAGTTGTCATTTTTTACATTTCATGACGTTCTCAACATTTTAAAAACTGTTATCGACATTTGGACCGTGTATATTTTGACACTTAACACTTCATTTGTTTAGAACGAGATTTTGTTTTGAATATGAAAGTACTCTACATTTTATACTACTCTTGACATTTTAAGTGTACTTCTAGATATTTCATAAATGGTTTATTTACCCACTTATAGGGAGAAGTGAACGTTTAATGCATGATACTTTTTAAAATGAGTAGTATAGATTATGTGTCAAGTTATTATTGATCAATACAATTTTTAATTATATAAATAATATTGTCTTTATTGAGGAATTTAAAATTGTTAATGAGGGCATTTTGGTCTATATTATAGTAAAATGGATATTGAAGAAAATTTGGACTTTTTAGCAAATGACTATGTAAAAGTTGACAATTTTTGCAATTTCCTCTTTATTTTATTCGGATTCATGATACACAAATAACTCATTATCAGATTAAATATTTTATTTCACACACGTAATTATAGCTAACTTTAAAAAATTCACTTATAATCCAATTATTTTATTATATAACAAATAATTTTTTGATTAAAGGTAAATGATTTATTTGAATAGTATGAAATGCCACATGTTTGACTAATCTTAAAAGTAATTAAATTTTTTCTAATGTATTTTTTTTTCATATAATACTTATATTTATACTCGTGAGATAAAAATTTATTTATTTCGACCATGAAATGGATATTATTATCAAAATAAGTAATATGCTATATATTTAATTTTATTAGTTAAAAATACATTTGTTAGAATTTTGTTATGAGTGTCCAAAAATATATTTCGACCCACATTATTATGAGTATCATGAATTTAAGCTTTTACACTAAATCTCGTGTGGTATATAACATCTTTTATGGTATAAGTTCATTGAAAAAAAAAATTCAACCCACCCTAACATAAATTTCTGACTCCGCCACTGCACCAAAACCTCTACTACCTATCGCCACCCCTTAAATGTCCGCTACCCGCAACTGTTAACATGATTACCATTCCCAACAAACCACAAACTAGAAGGAAGAAAATGCTTGCTTTGAAGCAAAGCCTGAGATCTTATACTTAGTATCTAGGCTGGAAATCCAAACAACAAATCCCATGACATTGAACATCTTTTGTTACACATTTGTCTATGTGGAAGTACATGTAACTATTAGCTAAGGAAAATTTCACTGTAGGACCTGCTCTCAGAGGCAATGAGGTTACGTACCATCGTACGGTCACCTTAATCTCTGATAGCACAATGTAGTGCCTTATTCATGGCATCGTAACTTTGTGCAAACTTATCACCTTTCCTCTTTGAGGCGATAAGTAGAATATAATCATTAGCCACTTTGGAAAGTCCTACAAACTCTGAGATAGCCCGGTTCGAAATCCTGACATTTTGTACAAGTTGTCATCTCGTACGTTGAGCCACGCACGATTTGATTGATGTGACATTTTGTAAGGGCGTTAGGAGTAAATCCCATCTATCCTTATATCTTATTCTTAGTATCTAGGCTGGAAATCCAAACAAACAAGTCTCATGGCATTGAACATCTTTTGTTACACATTGTCTACGTGGAAGTACATGTAATTGTTAGCTAAGGAAAATTTCATCGTAGGACCTGCTGTTAAAGGTAATGAGGCCACGTACCATTGTATGGTCACCTTTCATCTCTGATAGCACAATGCAACGCCTTGTTCATGGCATCGTAGCTTTGTGCAAACTTATCACCTTTCCTCTTTGAGGGGATAAATAGAATATGATCATTAGCTACTCTGGAAGGTCATTCAAACTCTGAGATGGCTAGATCAGAAATCTCAACATTTTGTACAAATTGTAATCTCGCACGTTGAGCCATATACGATTTGATTGATGTGACATTTCACAAGGGCTTTAGGAGGAAATCCCATCTATCCTTAGATCTTATACTTAATATCTAGGCTGGAAATCCAAACAACAAATCTCATGGCATTGAACATCTTTTGTTACACATTTATCTACGTGGAAGTACACGTAAATGTTAGCTAAGGAAAATTTCACCGTAGGACCTGCTCTTAGAGGCAATGAGGCCGCGTACCATTGTATGGTCACCTTTCATCTCTGATAGCACAATGCAACGCCTTGTTCATGGTATCGTAACTTTGTGAAGACTTGTCACCTTTCTTCTTTGAGGCGATAAGTAGAATATGATCATTAGCCACTTTGGAAGGTCCTATAAACTCTGGCCAAGTCCGAAATCTTGACATTTTGTACAAGTTGTAACCTCACACGTTGACTCGTGTACGATTTGATTGATATGACATTTCGCAAGGGAATTAGGAGTAAATCCCATCTATCCCACCTAGGACACTGTGTGGGAGGTCACAAACTTATGATAGCTAAGATGTGATATTATGGTGTTTGACTTGTGAGTCGTTAGGATAAGACCACATGTCAAACATCTAGAAGACTTTAGTTTCATTCTTTTAACTATACTAGTTTTACACTCGTGCAATGCACGGGTTGTGGTATTTTTAAGGTAATATTTGCATCTTGAATGTTAAGATTAGATGGAAAATTGTATTATAAAATTTCATTACGTACATTTGTATAAAAGAAATAATGTTTCATAAAAAACCCTCGTTTTCACTGTCTTAGAAGTACATAAAGACTTATACATTAAATCAGGTTCTTGACCAAACTCCACTTAATTCAGAGGTCAAATAACCAAAGCACATATGCACGCACTTTATTATAAAAATAAAACATAAATTAAACATATGTAAAAACAATCAAACCCCGACCTTGACATTTCCTGTCAAGAGGAGAGCCAACGATAGCGACTGAAGAAGCGGGAATTAACATAAGCCTCAATTGAATATCAATTGATGCCAATTTCTCCAAATTCTTACTGGTCATAAAATTTTTCACTCTTTTTTCTTGAACCCAAATTTTGAATCCGAAAATGGACTGAAATAAGGAAAGACCTTGCAAAAGATGAGAAAAGGCAGCGACAATCACGAATTTGATAGAAATCAAAGTGAAAGTAAATTTTGATCCCGACCCACAAAGTTACATTGAAAAAAGAAATATCTAAAATATTAGCCAAACAAAAGAAAACAATAGGGATGCAGCTCGTGCAAAAAGGGATTGCATTTGAAAATGATGGGTTTTTTTACTGTTTCTATGGGTCCATAAATTGAAACTTTCGTGTAAAATTTCTCGATACAAAACAAAACTTTCAAAAAAAAAAAACGTCCTGAATGAACATGCAATATCGAATTAATCACCACCTTCGTTTGGAGGATTTAAATTCAAATATAAATATATAAATAAGAAAAGGTAAAAATTACGAAAAGAGATTTTGTATTAATAGTTGAAAATTGATTAAGGTTAAAAAACTGTAAACTCCACATAATACTTTATATAAACTAATAATTAGTAAGGGGATTAACGGCGGGGCTCGGAGGCAACGCCCCCGACGGGGGTCGAGGGGGCAGCGCCCCTCGTGGGGGTTTGGGGGCAAAACCCCCAACGGGGATCGATCTGCCCGGTCAGGTCACGGGGGTCGAGGGTTGAATGTATGAGTAGAAGTGTTGGTAAGTTGGTAACTTGGGGTAATGGAACAGTGGAATCGTACAAGTAAAAGTAATATATAATTGTTAAAAAAAAAAAATTTAATGTGCTCGTTTCTCCCCGTGCTCGCACTGTTCTCCCCCTTACGTTTCGTCCCTTTTTCACTTTTATTTGTTCTTATGTTACAACGATTTTTTTTTCATCTACTTTAATATAAATCCAGGTATATTTTTTGGGGAGTTTGTTTCCGCAGAACTCTTCAACTGTAATGCAAGCACTGCATTTTTCTCTGTGCTAATTTTCTGGTTTCCATAGACAAAATGAACTAACACTAATAGAACATCTATTTAAGAAGATAACCAGCATGCATTTAACCTAATAGAAATATGAACATACAAAAATATGGCTGAACAGAAATGACGAAGGTAGATACAGGTAAGTCAAGCAATCAAAGATTAGGTGACCAGCAATAAAAGAAACTAGTCTTTCCCCCGTGCGATGCACGGTAAGATGCACAAAACGATAATTCAATACTGATTTTGACTCACAAAATTTGCCACTGACCACCAGTACAAATATAGTCCAAAAATCGTTGAATCATTCAACTGGAAAAGAGGTCAAAAAGATGGGAAAAATTCAGCATTTCAAAATTCACTTCACATGGCATGTATAAAAATCAAGTCCAAACTTTCACTGAAAGTAATCAGAATAATTCAAATCAGGATTGTATTCATTTGATATATAAAATCAAAATTGTATTAATTTAAAATCAAATTTATTTTGTTCAATTAAGCTCATTTTTCTACCGTTGCTTATATCTCCCTTTAATCATTCATATCTAACGTTAATATAACATTCAAAATAATGCTAATATTACATTCAAAATAACAACATATACTGCACCTTGTAGGATTTATTCTAGATAGGATATAGATATAAACCTGTAAAAAAAAGGGAAAAAAATGTGAAAGTCTCCGCGTGCGGAGACTAAGGAACCAACCTCCGCTCATTTTTGAACAATAAACTAAATGTTAAAAAATTGAAAGTGAACAGGATGTTGTCAAGCAAAAGATGATAAGGAAAGCATATTTTTCAGTAATTAACTGATTATTGCCAAAGAGCAGAAACACAGTTTCTCAATAACTTCCATGTTAAAATAGTTAACAAAGGAGTAAATAATTCTAGCAAGGGCTCCAATATTATGTACAATCCAAATGATGAAAGATTACAGTGACTGTAAAGCGTTTATGCACAAGATGAACAGCTTTTTTTGATTAACTAATTACAGAAAAGTAGGATTTGCTAACAATACCAGCAAGTTGGAAGCACAAACATTTTTAACTTATTTACAGTGATAGTATTTACACTAAGCAAACGGTTTTATATGTAAAAATCTCCTAGAGAAGTGGTCAACACTCGCCTAATAAAACATGAAGAACAAAACATAACGCAACGTACTGCTGAAAGATTACAGATCTTCTTCCCATTGACAATCGAAGCTCTGACACAGTCTCATACTTTAAGCAATACTCGGAAGTTCTAATTCCGATAAGTACGGCTTTTGATTCGATAGTATACATAATGCAGCAGTAATCATGTTCGGAGACATCGCAGCTTCACATGTTTTGGAGAGTGGAAAGCCACTGTTCCATATACTTTTTGCCTTCTACAACAAAAACAAATTGCAAGCCAAAGTCAGTTTCTATAGCCGTCATTTTTGACTGAAAGAAATAAATTATATTGACACAAATCAATATTGAATTAAATCCACGAAGAATATGTAAATACCCGTTTAATTTTCAATTTAAGCAGTTTAAGGCCTCAAAAGTCGACAGAAAAGGTTAAATACATAAAGATTGTGTCCCCTTCCTTTGGTTCCATCTGCCAGTTGTTTGGAAATGGAACACATAAGCCTCAAATAAAACCGTCGTCAGGGGCACACAAGGAGAAAAATTCAAATATAACCCGTCAAAAAAATTCCAGATATTACGCCAGCAACACAATTTATCAATAATAGATACGGCATGAGAAAAGTGCACATGTATCGCCATATCACTATCTTATGGACCCATCCAACAAACACCAAGTCGAACAATCCTTCTAATAGAGTACTACTTCTAATAGAGAAAAGATCCTACACACGCCAAGGAATATACGACAAAGCTGAGGTCCCTGACTTCTGAAATGCAAAAGCCTATAGGCTAGTGCAAATGACGGAAGAACTAAAAAAATATATATATATAGGTTTTAAATCTCTAACAGCAAAAATTTAAATTTCATTGATGTATCCGTGTACGGTTTATAAAGTAAGAGTCTTTTTGTCGATGATCTTCAAAGTTACATTTTTTTTACTAACTGACGGACGGTGCTTTTTTAGAAAGTAAGTCTTTTTAAGTGCAGCCAAACACGGTAAGAATACTTAATAAATCTAAGTGCCCCCAGGAAAGAGCATTTAAAGACTCAATTACATCAACACCTCAAGCATAATTACTTCTACGTGCAAATCTAAGAAGCTCCAATCCGGCCTAATACCACTGGAGCATCATTCAAATTAAAGAACGATACCATTTTGTACTATAATAAAAAGCAATGACATTGTAAAAGAATAAAAATTAAGGACAAAAATTATGCATTTCTTCAATACAAATTTCGGCTCTTACCGGCAGTACTCATATGGGAGGTTCTTCATGGCACTAAAGAACAGCTGATTAGGCACCTCCTCTTCCTGCTTCTCTAATTCCTTGCAATCATGCCTATAGCAGGGGACCAACACAGCAAAACTATCATCGGCATCAACATCGCTGAGGAAATCGGGAGCGTGCGGTTCAAGCCAACCAATGGACCAATCCGAATCATTGGAGTCTGAAGCAGACAAAAATAGGATCACGCTATTTGGATGAAAGCAAACCGGACGAACCATAAAAATTATGGTAGGTCGTTTGGATATGGTACCCAAGGGGAATGACGCATTTAAGTAGGCATAAAACTGCAACAGTTAATGTCACAATCGCTTCATGTCATCATAAAATTACCTTGAGTCATCATCTAACAAAAATGAACTGCTCACTCCATTGTTCGAGTCATCTGTCATCATAGTTCTCATTTTTGAAATGACCTGCATACCATGGAAAAAAAGATAAGTGAATTGGGAAATCAACAACTGAGACATTGAGAAAATTAAATATATCCACAAAGAGAACTAAGTTGACACGTCAACAGAAAACACAAGTGAAAGAAACATCTTACATCTGGAGAAACACTATGGGTGCCATATTTATCGTCCCGATGCATGGTACTAATCCTGTATAATTGTTGTATGCTAAGAACACGAGGTAAATATGAACAAATGTTAAGATATGAGAAGGTAAAATTCAAAGCAAAAAAACGTAGTTAGAAGGTCACTCACATGGGCAAAAGTTCATTTGTGATTTCGTTCAAGGTCTTCTTAGGCTTTTGATGTATAACCTGAAACATAAAGAATTTAATAAATATTTTAGGTAGTAATCCGTGTGAACAATGAGAAACTATCAGTTTAAGTAGAAACGAAGTTGAATCTGATTCTTACGAGAAACCCAACTTTGTCACGATATGCTTCAATTCATCCCAAGCCGATCCCACATCTGAACAACAAAAGAATCTTTGTTTAGATATTATACTTTGATGATGGTAAGTGCAAAGAGGATGTTTGGCTTTTAAGCAACTTTTAAGCTTAGCCAAACATGTTGATAATGATATTGGGTGAAGCTTACCTCCTCAGTCGCAAAACAACACCATTGCTCTAATTCAGCCAACCCAGCTTTCACATACTCACCATTACTGAATGAGCAACACTCGCGTCGCAAAAGCAGACTAAAAAGTTTCGAACAAAAAAAGGATAAAGTAATAAATATTTTGAAGGATATGGAATTCTAGTAGATGTTGCTGTAGGCCAGATCACGGGAATGGACAGTCACGGGAATGGATCTGGCCTCCGCACGAGGAGGCTCTGTCCTCCGCAAGCGGAGGATCTGATGACCTCCGCACGCAGAGGCTCTCTGACCCATTTTGTATTTTTATTTTTACATCTCTGACCCATCTAATCTACCCCTTTCTGGATACCCCTTTTTCGATTTTACTTCATGAGTTTGTTGGGATGATGATGACGATTCAAGGCAAAAGGGGTATCCAGAAAGCTTTTTATTGCATTTTTTTGGAATTTCTGTTTTTTAATTTGTTACCGGCGGCCATGGAGAGCAAGGGGGAGGAAAAAGTACCTTTGCTAGCCATCTAATCTACTCCAGGGAGATAAATCGGGAGATGGTACTGAGTTGTTTCTTATCGTTTCTTTTCAACTCTTTCCTCTGATGACCTCCGCACGCGGAGGCTCTGTCCTCCGGATTTGGTGACCTCCGCACGCGGAGGTTCTGTTCGAACCAGCCTCCGCACGCGGAGGCTGGTGACCTCCGCAAGAGGAGGCTCCGTCCTCCACAAGCGGACCAGAAGGAGAAATTGATTTGAGTGACTTAGATGGAGGTGAGGTTCATTTGTCTGAAAAGCAGAGTCTTCCTTTAATATAGTATAAGATGAATATTAGAGGAATAGCTTTAGTCGGCTTCAAATAGCGTGAGCTAAGAGGTAATGTCGTCCAGTGAAGTCGGAGATGCAAGAATGGTTTGAATTTTTTATTTTTCTTTCTCCACTTGGGAGCCAAATGATGCTTGGTCAGATTTTTTGCAGGGCACCACTTATATGGTTTAGGCGGGATTCTCGGGCAGGGCCTGAGATGCAAGAACGATTTGAATTTTCTATTTTTCTTTCTCCACTTGGCAGCCAGATGATGTTTGGTCAGATTTTTTTGCAGGGACCACTTATATGGTTTGGGCGGGATTTTGGGCGGGAATACTGTTGCTGCACTATCCTTCTTTAATATAGTAAATAGACAAGTGCTGCAGACAATAATAATATGAAGAAAGCCCGATGAAAAGATCTATAAGCATAATTTTTAACAAAACAATTGTATATAAATACTAAACATGTAAAACTAAGGGAAAGATACATAACTTTTACATAAATACTTACAGTGAAAAGCAATTAAGCGTAAAAAAATCTTAGGTTTGTGTGTTGAAAGACCACTTTTCTTATTCCTACAAGCTTAAAAGGACGATAATGGAGTACAATAAATAATTTCAGAATTTCTTATATTTGTAGAAGTTAGAGAAGACAATGATAAATTTTTCTTCCTATATATATACTTCTCCAACCACCGCCTTCCACTGTCGCCTTCAACCGCCTTTAATGCAAAGGAAAGAATAAGAAAAATGCAGCCACCACCTTCAGCTGTTTCTCTACTATTCACAATGTGGTAACCAGCTACACGCGAGGTAAAATATCTACGTTAAAAGAAAGTTGTAGTTTCAGTTTAGTTCAAAGCAAATTAATGGATGATAAAGTAGCGCAGCGGGTATTTCAAGAAGGTGGGCACGATTTCTACCAATAGCAGCCTTCCACTTCCTATTCTTCTTCATCCATTCTCCAATTCATTCATCTACACGTGGTATGCTTTTTTGGTTTGTTGAATTTCACGTTTATTCGTCTCCCACCGTTTCGCTATTTTAATATAGTAGGGAAAACAAAAATTAAATTTTAGCATTTTCAATATGAATAATTAAAATTTGTATTGTAATTAAAATTTTGATGACAATTTAAGAAATTTAATGTATTTGTAGTTGTAAATTTGGTAGGTGTATTATGAATATTATCCTTTTTCTGTTTCATAATATTAATTTCGCCTTCAACCGCCTTTAATGCAAAGGGAAGAATAAGAAAAATGCAGCCACCGCCTTCAACCGTTTCTCTACTATTCACAACGTGGATTCCAGCTACACACAAGGTAAAGTATCTACGTTAAAAGCAAGTTGTAGTTTCGCCATGATATACCTGATCCATGCATAATATCATGAACAATGGATACAAATTTTTGACTGCAGCGGGTATTTCAAGAAGGTGGGCTCGATTTCTACCAATATCAGCCTTCCACTTCCTATTCTTCTTCATCTATTCTCCAATTCATTCCTCTACACGTGGTATGCTTTTTTGGTTTGCTGAATTTCACGTTTATTCATCTCCTACCGTTTCGCTATTTTAATATAGTAGGGAAAACAAAAATTAAATTTTAGCATTTTCAATAGAATAATTAAAATTTGTATTGTGATTAAAATTTTGATGATAATTTAAGATATTTAATGTATTTGTAGTTGTAAATTTGGTAAGTGGATTATGAATATTATCCTTTTTCTGTTTCATAATATTAATTTCGTATGGAAGTCAACAAATGTGGCAAAGAAAAAGTCTATGTTACTCTTTTTTTTTTGAAACCGCATACTTTTTTTTATGAGAAAGAGGAAGTCGGTTTGCAGAAGTTCAGTAGGCAAATTTTTTGGACATTTCACCGTCTACATTCTTTACTTCGGAAAGAGGAAAGAGAGGGATAAAATGTGAAAAGTAAAATATGTCCTGAATGAATAGTAACCTGCGGATTGCCTCTTTTATATTAGTAAGGAAATACATGCCATACTTGTTGTCTTTTGAAGGTAATTTAAAATTTTTATTTCTCATTCTAGATATATACACTCACTCTCACGTTTCTCCTTCTTTCATGACTCTAGCACATCCAAATTATTATCCTATATACAACTTGAGAGTGGAAGTACTTACAATCATGGCTTTTCCCCTTTTCTTATATAGGCCTCAGTATGTGCCTCTATGTACATGCTCATGTGTGTAGGTAATATATATATGGATGAAAGGGGAGTGAAGATCGAATAACACACTAGGTCCCAACCAGAATCAAATGTCAACAAATTGACGCCATCTATGGAAACCTAACTTATAAGTACGAGATGAGTAAAAAGCTTACCAAAGACCCTTAAACTTCACCTTAAAAAACCTCTATTCTTGAAAAAGAATGCGAGAAAATGAAGATGATGTCAACCTCAGAAGGGTTGCACACGAAGCCGCAAAAATGGTGAAGTTGGAGAAAAGAACCCTCGCTATAGATGCCATTTAAAGGCCTACTGGGTTGTCACTTACATCTCTAGATAAATAAACATCATAGTCTTAAACATGAAGCAAGTGGTAAAGCAAAATCCTTATCATCAAGCCGTCATATAGGCCTTCTTCTAACAGATATAATTCCAAGGGATGCAGATGCCTTTTCCCACTTAAATGCTCCCTATACGGCGTGCTTCACTGCAATAGCAATAACACATAGTACAAATTAAATATCAAAGAATTACACACTTTAACACTATTTAAATGTAAATTAATAGAAGGAAAAAACCAAACGAACAGGCTCAGTGATAGGAGCCTGTTCTAATAACTTGTTAATAGAAAGTGTCAGTTACAATAACTTATTAAACCCCTGTTTGGTACCCATTAAAATTTTCATTCTCATTCTTCTACTCATTTTCAACCACACATTCTTCATTAAAATAATATTTTCCATCACATCAATAATTTTTCCTTTTTTTTTCAACACACATTCTCCATCAATCTAATATTCCAAAATACATTCTTCCAAAATAATATCCATCAAACACACTCTAAATGTAGGGTTTCTGTATACAAAATTTACAGAAAAGTAATATATTTAAAATTACATACACGTAAAAAAAATATTGTAACAAAAAATAATATACTGGAATACACATCTAATTTTTAAAATAATTTTTAGTTTATATGATTCTTGAAATTTATCCCGAAAATTATTTATGGTTGTGCAAGTATGTAATGCCCCGAGTTCCGTGAACCCGGAGTGCCACGTCATCGTCTTTTGCCCTAATTTAACTAAAAAGATTAGCGGAAATAACTAACTTTGAAACATCACATTTAATAATTGTGAACTTCAACGTAAACAAACTCATTTGATTAACTTAAGAAATTGATTAAGTTTTAAAACTCAAGTTTCTTTTAAAATAACCGACATGACAAAATACGTTAATAGTGTTCAAATACGTAATTTCAAAAGTAAATAGTTTCATCCATTAAATCGTTGTCACCACTGCCCATCAAACCCGACCATCTCCAAAATCTGCAAATGTCGTTAAAATAACGGAATGAGTATTTCGATGAAATACTCAGTAGACTCATCGCCAATAATTAATTTACAGAATAATTGAACACGTAATCATGCAACTCATATCGTGACATCATCACAATCATCGTTCCGTAAAACTTGAATACTTCTTCACCATGCTTGCGAAAAATAACCTCTTTCTCGTGGCACATAATTGCGGCACGGTTGGTGCTGAGCCAATCCACACCCAGAATAATATCGAAGTCTTTCATTCGGATAATATTCAAGTTTGCCTCCAAAACTTGAACATCAAAATCTATTTGTATTGCCTTGGCTATCTTACTAGTATCGATAGTTTCTCCTGAAGACAAGCTAACCTCGAGGGTACTACCAGTCTTTTCTCCTATTAAGTTCAGTCTTTCTAAACATGCATTAGCTATAAATGAATGCATGGCTTCCGAGTTTATTAGAACATATACGAGGATACTAGAAATAGATAGTATACTTGTTATCATATTATCATGCTCAAAATGGGAAGGAAATACAGTATGGAGAATAGTTCAGACATGCACAAGAATATCAGAATAGCTAGTATACCTACGATCACGTCAGAATCCTCCGCTGCATCCATAGCAAATACTCTTGCCTTTCCTTTTCTGTTCTGGTCCAGGTTCATCTTTTGATTGGAACCCTAGGCGGACGGAGCACGACAATCTATTGCAAAGTGACCCAACTGGCCGCATTTATAGCAGACACCCTTTCCGAAAAGACACTCTCCTTTACGCAACCTCTGGCACTTAGGGCAGGGTGGAGTGAAATTGGTCATCTGTCTTCCTGTTGGTCCTGGATTCAGCCTCTTGTTAAATGCTTGATTCCAGTTCTGATTCTGATTGCGATTTGGACCTTGCCACTTTCTCTTTCCCTGATACCTCTGCTTCTTATGATTGCCTTGGTTCACAACTTTCACACCGACATAGGCTACTGCTTGAGCCTTCTTCACTACCTCTCTGTAAGTTGGCAGCTCATGTGAACTGACAATCTGCTAGACATCAAAGCGTAGACCTCTCTCAAAACGTAATGCCTTTTCGAACTCAGTCTCCACCAGATGTGGAGTATAACGTGACAGTTCCTCGAACTTCCTCTCGTATTTAGATATATCCATTCCACCCTAGACCAAACGCAGAAACTCAGACTCCTTGTGATCGCTGAGGGCTTGTGGGAAAAATTTATCCCTGATCTCAGCCCTAAATTTGTACCAAGTCAGAGCTTCTAACTGCTCTTCACTCTTCGTCCGTGATGTAGATTCCCATAAAAAACCAGCTCTTCCGATTAACACAAACTCTGCACAGCCTACCTTCTTATCCTTGGGGCAAAATATATGCCTGAAGATCTTCTCGATGGACTGGAGCCACTCTTCCACTGCTAGTGGACCATCTCCGCCATCGAACGTAGGTGGGTGGTATCTCCTAAACTGTTCAACCACTAGTACTGTAGAGTTAACTGGCTGTGGAGCTTGTCTCATCTCTTGCACCTCATTAAGTAATTCCCTAATGACGTCGACTTGGGTTGATGGTGCCATAACCTTCATAAAATTTAAAAGTAGTTCGTAAAGGTTGAACTAAGTGTACTAATATCGAAGAAGATAACTCGAAAAAATGAAAATTGGAATCCAAACATCATTTCATTTAAAGCTCAACTTCTTTTAATGAGGGTACACTAGTAGGAAAGGCATGTATGTCGAACCTTTTTTTTTAATACAATAAAATGTCAAGCTTACTCTAAATTCTATCTCTCTACTCCCCTTCGGTTACACGTGATTCAGCGTCTAAGAACTCTCCTAGCGCTGGATCAGCGTCTTCCTTTGGTTCTTCTTCTTCTGGGTCTTCTTCGGATTCCTCCTCGGGAACTAACTCATTTTCTCGCCCTAGTTCGGGCTCGAGCACTGGCTCATGTTCTGGCTCCCCTTCAGGTGCAACCCCAAAGCGGTATTCATAGTACATGGGCCAATATACCACAAATCTCACGCAGAAGGTGTCATACACTATTTCCACATTAGGAGACACTAGAGCATCTGCATATATACTATGAGCTATCTCTGCATAGTCGCTTCGAAAAGTCGAGAGTAAGTGATGGATCGACCAACGATTACAGGTTAGTAGCCATGCTGTATGGCCCGTTCATGTATGACATTCAGTTGCTCTACGTGTTGGGCAATTGTCCAAACAAGTTCAGGCCTGAAGCAGTTATAATCTCTAATGGCTTGTTCTGCATCAATGAGTACATTTCTACTAATGGGTGTCATGTCCTAAACCAATTATGCAAAGTTCAATTAGGCGGGATTATTCATCTCTCTTGGTTAAAATTATAAGGACGTAAAAATTTAAAAACTCTTTCAAATTATGCTCGAACTCGTCTTTCTTTCTTTCTAATTCGGATACACTTCTTTCTCTTTCTTCTAAATCTCATAAATCATTACAATAGGTATCCGAAATAAAATAACGATTAAACTTCAAAACTTTTCTACCTTCGGAGTCGGCTGATCGAATGATGGCAGTGGAACCTTTCATTAATGATAATATAAACAATGTAGAATGTCTCTTTGAAAATTTCTCTTTGTTCTTTTGAAAATTTTGTCAATCTACAGAAACGCAGATTGGCTCTAATAACAAGCTGTAACGCCCTGAGTTTCGTGAACTCGGAGTGCCACGTCATCGTCTTTTACCCTAATTTAACTAAAAAGCTTCGCGGAAATAACTAACTTTTAAACATTACATTTAATAATTGTGAACTTCAACGGCAACAAACTCATTTGATTAACTTAAAAAAATTGATTAAACTTTAAAACTCAAGTTTCTTTTAAAATAACCGAAATGACAAAATACGTTAATAGTGTTTAAATACGTAATTTCAAAAGTAAATTGCTTCATCCATTAAATCGTTGTCACTACTGCCCATCAAACCCGACCGTCTCCAAAATCTGCAAATGTCGTTAAAATGACGGAATAAGTATTTCGATGAAATACTCAGTAGATTCATCGCCAATAATTAATTTACAGAATAATTGAACACGTAATCATGCAACTCATATCGTGACATCAACACAATCATCATGGGCTCATTTTCTTTAAAAATCATAGGCTCTTTAAAATCATAGGGTGTGGGTAGTCTCGTCTCATGCATTTAAGTACATAAGTTATGCATAATATTCTCATTTTATCTCATAAGAGATACTCGTCTCTTCTCATGTATTAAAGCATATAAGTTATGACAAACATAACAACATCATATATCTTATATGATATATTCTCATCTCATACATTAAAACATATAAATCACGTAAATTCACATAATACATCAATTATAATTTAAACTAATTAATGGAGGCGAGTCTACCTCAAATTATCTCGAGTCTTGTAAAAAGTGGAGCGGGACGTAACCTCAATCTCCTAATTGTCCGTACGTTTCATCTAGCCAAAAATAGAAAATAAGTTTTGAATTAGTATTCAGAAATTTAAAGTTTAAAGCGATAAAATAAAGTTTAGGGACCTAATTGGATATTTATTAAAACTGAATTTAACAAATTTAAGGGATGAAAATAATATTTTCAAAGTAATGGGGCTAAATGTGGGAAATAAGAACTCAAGGGATTGATTTAATAATTACTGAAACTGAAAATAAAAGTTTAAGGAATGAAATTAAAATTTTCTAAAATAGGGACTTAATTGGAATAGAGTGTAACTGAAAATAAGAATTTAAGGACTGAAATAGACTTTTTGAATGTAATGGGCTAACTGCTGAAACCAGAAACTCCAGGGGTTGTTTCATTAAAAACGAATAGGGGACTTAAATAAATACTTTTAAAACTTGGGGAGAGGGGGGGGGGGGGGAGGGGGGGCTAGGGGATAATTTCTAAAAAATAAAAATAAATAAAAATAACTAATTTCTCTTCTCTCTCTCTCTCTCTCTCATTTACAGAGAGAGAGAGAGAGAGAGTGAGAGAGAGAGAGAGCAACGACGGGGATGGGGGAAGGGGCTCAGCCCCTTCCTCCGATTCTGCCACCGACTGTTCGGTTGGTGGCAGCGCCACCACGTGTGGTGGCACCGATGCTCGTGGGGCAAATGGGAGAGTTTTTTCTTTGGGCGCACGGTTCAAAAAATAGAGCAGGAGGGTTCAGATTCATGGGCTCTTTAGTGGCAATCAAGCTCGAAAATGGTTTGGGGAACAAGGTAAGTTCATGGGTTTTGATTGTTTTCTCGATTTTTGTGGTTGTTTGTTGTGGAGCAGTGGGTGTTGGTTGGATTTCGGGGTTGTTGATTTTGGGGTTGCTACTTGGTGGAGCTATGGTTTTGGACAGAGGCGTTTTGGGAATGAAAATGGTGCTTGAAATGTGGGAATAGATGGCTGCAGCTCGTGTGTTTGCTTGGTGACTGCAGCTTGTGTGTGTACAGTTGGGATTCAGGTTGGTGAGGAGCTGCTTTCAGCTTGTGTGTTTTGCTTGGTTTTGAGGCATTCGAATTTGTGGAATCGTCATGTTGATGATGCTAGAAATTGGGGTTCTAGCATCAATCGTGAATTCCAGTAGATTGAATTTAGGGAGTGTGAGGGAGAAGATTTTCTCACCTAGAGTGCTGGCTACGTGAATTCTGATGATGGGAGGAAATGAGGATATATGAACAGTAAAATATTAGGGTACAAATCCCTAGGAGCTTAAATGGGCCAGAAAGTTGGACTGTAGGGATTTTTAAATTGGGCTTGAGTGGATTGGACTAAAAATCAAGATTTAGACTAACATAATTGGACTATAAAATAATAAGGGATTGGATACTTTAAAATATTCGGGATTGGACTCGATTTGAAATAGATTTAAATTTGCTTTACAACTGCTAGACGAACACGCTTTCATTTTAACGTTTGGGGTTAAAACTTAGCGACACGTTTTTCAAGATAATAATTTAAAATTCTCGGTCGCTACAACGTAGGTCTAAATACCCCAATAAGAATTGTGGCGATATATGTAAAAGAGTAAATTACTTGAAACCCTTCTTTTTAAGATTACAATTCAATAATAAGGTGATAAAGTTTACCTTTTCAAAATTCAGATAGTAATAATATTTTATAATTATTAAAATTTAATTAACCCTATCAAACCCTTCACCCAACCCAACCGTACCCCCAAATTCCCAATTCATCCATCCCCCAAAAATTTCCAATTCATCGATAACCCATTCTCTCTACCCGCCGGAAGACAGCAACAGGGAAGACGACAGCGGCGTTGATCTCCATAGCGACGCTATGCCGAAAAGACGCTAAACGGTGTTTTTGCGCAGCGGCGTTGTGCAGAGCTACCTCGCACAGCGACCGATCAACACATTCCATAATCTCCGGTGCCCATCATCCCTCATTTACCGGTGCTTTTGCACATGATAGCTTGCTGCGAAGAGTCACTCGCAGTAGCGAGTCGACCCTGTGAGTTGTGCTAAGTGAGCAGCATACCATCTTTTTTCTTCATTTGTATTTGTAAAGAGCATTTTTGTTGTTGTTGGCGGTGGATGGCGCTGTGAGTGGCTGAATGATGTGTGAGTTGATGGTCAAGAGGTTGCAGGCGGGAGAGTAGACATTGTTGTCAATAATAGGTTAGATGAATAGTTGATGCTTGTCAGGAGAGACGGAGATGACAGTGTTTTTGGTTGTTGTGGATCCATCGACGTCGTAGATGAATAAAGTGCTGGATTGGTGGAGCTCTTATCCTTGGGATTCTCTGCCGGCTGAGTTTATTTAAGTTTTGAAATTAAACAAGCTCATCCACTTCCTAGAAATAGCATCAAGGTCGAGATGGTGATGGTTGTGGGTGTAAGGATGACTGGATTGATGTGGTGGTGGTGGAGGCTTAGTCGACGCCGCTGTAGAGTAAGAAGGCTGCAACCGGAGTTGGTTGTGTTGGCGAACCTTTTTTGTTCTATGACCAGATCGTGATTTGACTACCGGGTAGTTTGTTTTGATCATTTGTGACCGATTGTGACTCGTTGTGACCAATTGTGACCGATTATGACCGATTGTGACTTGAAATTCTGGAAATTTTTTGGAAGTTGGGAATGAGTGGATGGGGTGGGTAGGTTGATAGGAGCATGCGTTGGAATGGTCATTGGAGCAGTTTGCTAGAGGGATCGTGAATAGCCGCCGGAGAGAGCGTTGGGGTGATTGTCGGAATAGTCGCCGGAGCTGCCGCCGGAGTAGATGGCCGCCTCCTATAGAGAGAAGGGGTAGGGAGAGGAGAGAGAGAGAGAGAGAGAGAGAGAGAGAGAGAGAGAGAATGATTTGGATTTGAAATTTAATAAATTGGGGTAATTGTATTATATTATAATTAAAAATATTTAATTAATTGATTTAACACCTGATTTTTGAAATTTTTTTTAAAGCTTGTTATTTTTGAAATGTAATTCTTATATATAGGATTTATGTATTGTTCCTTATGTAAAATCATCTTCAAACTTAGGCAGCCTCGTATCTATGTACTTGCCTCAAAAGCCTGTGGGCCGACAAAAAAAAAAAGATATTTTACAGTCAATTTTTTTTTCCAGAAATTCATATTTTAACAGTAAATTAAAAAAGGGAAAAATAAAAAATAAAAGGGGGGGTGAGGGTGGGGGGTTGTTGGGCCGCGAACCTCAAAACCTGGGCTTGTCCCATACAGAAGTGAGCTGGATCTTGTCGTACCTGGGCCAACCCATTTTACAATTTTGGACCTACTACTGTAGACATCATCCTCCTAAGAGGTCCGGTTAGAGCAAGACAAATTTTCTTCTATCACCAATTAGATCTTTTATAGAAGATTAAGTTAAGTTTGAAGAATTAAACAACCAAATTTTTCAACACTTTGTACATCTTTTCCATCTTTAATATCAAGTACTGTATTGTCTAATACAATGTTGTACAATTTTATATGGATCTGAACAAAAAAGGCTAGGGTTTCCTTTAAGAAGAGAGTGGAATATAAACCCTACGAAGTTCTTTCCTTCTCATTCTAGGGTGACCTACTCAAGGCACGACGCTGCTAGTACCCAAGTGTTTTACCCTTAAAATGTCCAATCAATTGCTATGCCTCAACGCATTTCAAGAAGAACAAGTTAACTCTGGGTTCGAGTGATATTTCATCCCTAACTACAACTTATTCGTGATTCTTCAACATCAATCGATTAAGACCTCCACTTAATTTCACCCTAGCTTCACTATTCCAAAAAAGATGTTATAGTAAAGCTCACCCCAAGAATGAGTCTTTCGCTCTCAGGGCCTTAATCTTGCGTCGAATCAAGCATCTAAAGACTGCCAAACCACTAAAACATGGGTGTCCTCATCAAAAGTATGTCATCATTTATACAAAGAAGATGAAGCCATACAGCTACCTAGTCTAAAATCCAGACAAGGTTTTGTTGGCACTTTGCACCATCAAAGAGTCAAATCTTATCACTTGTGGTACCAATTTCTAGTTGGATTTCATCAATCAATATCCCCAAAAAGTTTCAAGGACAAAATGCACTAAACGAACGAAAAAGACACTGTCATTACATTATTTGCATGCATGACGAAGATATATCAAACTCTAGCTATGTTTTGATACCCAATTTTACGAGTGTTAAATTTATCGAGTCAACCAACATGCTTTAAACACGACCACCGACCACCCGCTACTGGGTGGCGCAGTCCAGGCTGGCCTATATACTTTTTTCAATAAATGCAAAGAAAAAAAATAGAACTTATGCAACTTAGGGAAATTTTTGATTTCCTAAGGAGGTATTATCATTGTCGTTATTTCATGGGTTAATTTTATTGGGGTCACTTGTGGCTGTGACATGGGGCCTTATTTAATCTGTCTCCACAAGTTTTTTTCACCAATCCGACATTAGACAATAACCCTAATGCATCAGCTGTAGACTTGCTGACAATTGACACCCCCATCAATTATTATTGGGTGAAAAAAGGTAAATATACCGTGCGGTCTAATTTTATTTACTCATTTTAAATTAAATAATTGTAAGAGTAAAACGTGTTCACAAATAAATCTCAAATCGATTAATTTTCGAAATTTAGATTAATATATAAGAATTTTGGATACTCTTAATAGGGTTAACCTTTTACGAAGTAATTTCAAATCTTAATATGGTATAAGAACCCATTACCTTAAACGAGAAATTTGATCCGATTAAAATTCAAAAACAAGTACACAAATTTCAAAATTGATATATTCAAACAATCCACAGTCTTACGAGACATTTAAGAGATAAATCATACATCGGCTATAGAACAATATATAAGGATTTATGCTACTGTTCTGAATAATGTTGACATTATCTTAGTATAATATATCACTAGTTCCGATCCCAAATTATTGATCTCTCGATGAATTTTATGTTGACTAATGAGGCTAATGCGACAAGATATTACCAACATATATTTTCTACTTTTTCGTGCATAATTTGGACAAATGAAGAGTGAAGTACTATATGTACGTATAGACTGTGACCGTAAATAATTCACATTCCCCGTGATTTTCATTTGGAAAAAACCATTGAGTTGTACTACAATATTACAAAGGATTTGATATACTATCTGGGGCTGCTTCTTTGAGCTCTCTTGGCCACGATTAATTAGATTAGTTTCTACTCATTGCTAACAAGTATGTCGTGTAATACTCGTTATTAACCGTGATTGTAGCTAAGACTCGTCAAATTAGTTCAACTAGTAAAAACGTTAGAATAATTGTTACTACTTGATATAACATCAGAGTTCTTGTTGAGTTATAGTCGAACCAAATTTGATCATTGCAGGCAACCTTAACTAATAGATTTCGCATTTCAAACTAAATGTAAAATTAGTAAATACAAAATATATTGCGTCCTTTCTTTTAAAGTGAGCGGTGAACTCTCCTTTTTGGGTTAGCTCATTATCTAAAGAAGTCGTACATGCATCCTAGTACATGTTCCTTGATGCTGAGGACATCCTCGAAGAGCGAGAGATTTCGTAGCATTTCGAATAGGCTATTTTGTATATAATTCCCGTGTCGACGTACCCAAACTTATCCCTCCGAGAGCTCACATGTGTTGAAACGACTTTACATTGTTTTTTTTATATGTCCAAGTTTCATCGGACTAATCTTGAGGAGTGATGGCCTTCCCCCTGGTTCACTACCCGAGTTAATCCGGATACGGTCACAACTTATACACATTGAGCCGGACATTTGGCGATTCTCCTCCCTGTGGACTTCTGTCTTCAAACATAAATGTTGTCTTCCAACTACCGCGAAAATTTGAACTTTCGTTGCTTCGTAGAGAGCCCTTTGCTTTACCACTACGCCATGCTCGTGGGGGCAACGTCTTTACATTATTGGTCCTGCTTTGCAGTGTATTTGTGTACACACGTAGAGTAGCCATGACGCGTGACTGGGTCTCTAGTGCACGGCTTTCCATTTTACAACTTGAACCAGCAGCAAATTGATATTATGGTAAAAGTGTACTATTGGTCCTCCATTCTCTTTGAAAAAGAACAAGTTAAATCCACGAGTTCTCATTACAGTTGTACAATAAGTCATGTTGAATTTTCTTGTGGCCTTCATCGAAACAACTACTTCAATCTGACAAACCAAACAAAGCCGAAGCTTCACATAATTAGATACATGAGAGTCACATGACGATTTAACAGACATTTGTAGAGTTTTTTTTGCTGGAGATTATTCCTGAACTAGAGTGAAATGTAATTTTTTGGTCGGATTTTGTAGTTCGAGATTCATGTTCAACTAGAATGAAAAGTTGGGAACCAAAGTGTTATAGTTGCGGGTTTTCCCATAATACCATAGCATGTTTGGTAGGACTTAAAATTCAATTAAAATTGAAAATATAGTCGTTATTGGATCTCACCGTCTAATAAAAGTCAACAATAACGGCTAGTTTTTCAATTTTCTTTCGATTTTAATCTCTACCGAACACACTTTTATTTTCCTTAACTTCTACTTTATTTTTATTTTATTGATATCTTAAACTTCATTTTGCATGATGTTAAATTAGCTTCGACCAATTAGTCTCTGTTTAGAATCTATTTTTAGAAATCATTTTTTCAAATTTATTTTCAACTACACACTTTATGAGATCCACAATTTTTATTAATTTTTCACGTTTTGTTAATCTTTATTAAAATTTATATAAAAACCAAACAAGGGCTTAGTGGGCAACCAATTTGCAGAAAATGTTGCTCTACAATGGTATCAATTGAGGGAAAATGACAAGATCAAGTTTGAAGTTTTCGATATACAGTTCGCAAATTTTACCTTTACAGCTTTCGTGACTCGTATTTGTTCTAAGTTGGTAACATTAAATCTTTATTCGAACATTTGATTAAGTCACGTAATGACAAAAGCAGACAATATTGAAGAGTACGACAAATAAAATATATGTTTTGTAGTCTTTAATCACTTTCAATGATATGTAATTTAACATATTATATATATCTTAGAGACACGTTACTTACCCAAAATTAATAAAGGAAGATGTGATCAAATTATCACTTGTTAAAAAAATAAAAATATCATACCATTCTAAGATATTTTTGATTAAAAAAAAGGAGCAACAAGCATTGCCACAATTAGTGGTGACATTAAAGCGAATCTAAACTGAATCACAAAGGGACACACCAATTTTTGTTTATTACATTGTACACGTAGATTTTTGTTCTCATTTGTTTACCCATTAAGATTTTTTTTTCCTTTTTGGGCAAACCGGTCCAATGACGAAAAAGTGACATCATTAAATAATTCCGATTTGTAATATTAGTACAACCTTTTTTTTTTTTTTTGACTTATTCCATAAATAAAAGTTGATATCTTATTTTAATCAATCATGTTTCATGTACAGGGGTCACATCGGCCTGTACATTAAAAGGAGACAGATGTTCCCCGATGTGGCGTTGTACGTTTAGCTTAATTCTATTTTATTATTCGTCTGAAAATCAAAGTGGCCCCCAGAGAAAAGTTTTATTCAAAATAAACCTACTTCTTGTAACTGACCCATTGATTCCCACCTCCAATAATATAACAACTTGCATTTTGTTTATACATAATTAGACTTTTATTAACTATTAGGAAATAGCGACTAATGTATCTTAGATAGATTCACCGGTATCGAACATGTAACAATTCGAGTTTCTGTGTTCAAGTCGTTATATTATACATACTGTTCGTTTTGAGAAAGTCTGTGTCCATTTTACTCTTCTCGACTTTTTGTCACGTCTTGTCCAATTTGTATCAGATTGCAATTTAGGCTTTGTCTGGTACAGATTTCCTGTTTTTGCAAAATTGATTTTCAGGCCGTTTTTGTTGACCTTCTCTCACAAGGTGTCAGGCCATTTAATTGAAATTGGAACCGTTGAAGCAGAAAACGGTCAAAAAAATGACTTTAATCCCAAATTTAATCACACCCAGACAAGGCCTTAATTCTATCATAAAACAGATGTCTTAAGTTCGAATTTCGGAGGACGCAAAAGAAATCCATTAAGGATAATATGGGGATACTCTTTCAAAGAGAATGGTATGTAAGAGAATAATTTGAGCACGAGGCTCGAGTTATTACAGAACAAGTTCGAAGGAAGAAATGGAGTGCGCGTTTACGTGAGCATGTGAGAGATATTTAAGAAACCTGCAATCATTCACTATGGCATTCCACGAGCACTACGTATATTGGACGTCTTTCTTATTGCAAATGGAATAGTTTTTGTGCATATATTTTTGTAGCATGCTACATACAAAATCAATGGGACATTTTTAAAATATTGTAGAATGCACAAATGATTAATTTCTCTAACAAGTCCTTATCCAACATTATTTTAGCTGAAGAATCTTGATAATAGTGATGTGTAATAAAAAAATAAAATAAAACATTGATTTTTTATTTTTGCAAATAAAATTTTTTTGGCTACTTGTACCTTGCCGACTTCTCTTCTTTTCTAATCATATATGGTGGGGTCAGGGATACATTTTTTGACTAAATTTCTTTTCATTTATTCTCCTTAGGTACATTTTTAGGGCAACTACAAGTCGCGGGTAGGGGACGTAATTGAAAGTTCAGTTGACTAAAATTGTTTTGGGTTTACTTGTAATATTATTTTATTGTAGAATGTGTAATTGATAAGAAAAGAGAGAAAAATGAATTATAATTTTAATGGAGACCAAAAGTGAGCTTAATATGATGTAATAAAACCATCACGACATTATAAGTTTTATTAATTTAGATAAGTGAAGTATACTTTAGATAAAGTACATGTTTGACAATAGAGGCAACAACTTGCCACCATCACCAACTCATTAGTATCAATGCATTGAGCCATCCCTTTCCTTTTTATTGTATATTGTACCAAAACTTAGGTCCTTACCACTCACATATTAATTTTGCATTTATGAATCTTATCCTATATAATACTAGAATTGTATCATTCACAATTTGATCCCATTATATATAAATTGTGTATGTATCTATGTTTATAATGTACCATCATATCGACCAACCACCAAATCAATGCATGTTCTAGATTTATTTATAATTTTAATAACATGTAAAATATTATAAGAAATCATTGAATAAAATATGGTCGAAAATTTCATATCAATGGCGTCTCTATAGATAAACTTATATTTCTAGGGGAAATTCGACTCAAGGATATAATGGATGGCCTGCCTTCATAACGTGTTGATTATACAGAGTAATTGAACCCAATTAGAACTTGACATAATTAAAAATATGCATTCATAGATTTCTTAAATTAGAATGCATCATCCATTTTTCAGAAAAAAAAAATGTATTTTCTATTTAATCACTATAAATAATTATTTGTACGTAATTAATAATTTTTTCCAACTACTCTTGAATTATAATTTCTTTCTTCTAAAATTATTTATTATGTCAAGTTGTCTTGCAGGACACCAACATTACCCTATTCAGAAGAGTTCTGTTACACAAACACGGTCTTTGACCGAATTTAAAAACAAGGTTAGAAAAAATAAAAATTTACCCATACAAGTGTTGCATTGGCAGCACCTGTCAATGCCCCTATGTTTGAACTCTGTTTGAGTAGCATTATTCCTATTCGGAAAGCATTTCGTATCAAATAAAGCATGTGCTTTAGACCCACATATTTTAATTATTTCTTGTGGCCCTACTCCCCCTAATTAATTATAATTATTTTAAAAATAATTACATATATATTCACCAAGATCCTAAATGTCCGATTAATATAAGTCATTATGACAAGTGATTTACGCACATTCCTAAACAAGATTGTCGGGGGAATGATTAGTTGATTGATTTGAATAAAATAATTGAAAGTTAACAATAAATTAGGCCATATTGTATAATTTGGAGTTGGTAATAGCTTTTGCTTAAAAAAAATCACTTAAAAGTTAATTAAAAGAGATTACCAATAGAAACATGTGATTACGAATATAATCGTAGACGACATTGGATAAGAAAAAAATTAAAGAGATAACAATTAACAGATTGGTGTGGAGGAATTTACAATGAATTCATAATCAAAATTATAAAACAACAACTAAAGATTGATAAATACCAATAAGAGAAAATAATATGATTTGTTTTGGGAATATTCTGCAATTACTCGTTCTTTTTTGAAAATATATCTATCTATTCTTGAAGTCAGTTTAAATAAATGGTAAAATCTCATTGAAATACTAAACGAATAATTAACCTACACTGATGCAGGATGAAAACGTGAACAATAATAAAATGTTCTTATTCGTAACAAACGGAGGGTGTGTTAAAAATTGAGATTTCATCTTAAAATGTCAACTTTATTAAGAGGAGTAACCCAAGATCTTTATTAATTGGTATGTGTCAACATCATTTATCGATGTACGATATATATCCCTTAACACGCCCCCACAAGATGGTTGCTCATTTGAGCAGACCGATTTTGAAATCCACGTGCTCACTTTTGGAGTCTTAAAAGGATCGAGTCGCTCGTTGGAGCATAATGATCTCTAATACCATGTTAAGAATTTGGGTTTCATCTTAAAAGGTCAACATTATAAGAGGAGAACCCAAAATTTTTATTAATTGGTCTGTGTCAACATCAATTATCGATGTAGGATATATATCCCTTAACAGGGTGCTTATTCAAATTTCGCTCGAACAACCGTGAGAAATAAGGAATCCACTAAAGAATGGGAAAACTTGAATTGTTATTAATCAAAAACGTCTATAGAGATTGAAAATCTTAATTAATATTTAGACACTCAAAATAAATCCTAATCAAATCGAAATCCTAATTCTATGGATAAACCCGAATAAGCTGGGAAACTACAACATAAATATGAATAAAACTAAAATATTGTGAAAAAGATGACAATACTCTTAAACCAACTCCAAATAGAAAAAGCTAAAAGAGCCCTCAATGATGGAATTTGACCCTGAAAATTTAACAAAGTGTTCGGGCAAAAATGTGCAAAATTGGAAAAAGATTCCAAATTGTATTCACGAATGAAAATTCGATAATCGAGTTGAAAATTGTACACGTTTTTGTAGAAACTCGGATTTTCTAGTTGGCTTTTGTTTTTCTCTTCTAACTATTTTGCATAATTCCCTTTTACTTCAGAACAACTCGACTCAAAGTTGCCATCAGGATAAAAAGACTCGTTAGAGAAAAACTCACTAACTGAAATTCTAATAGTTAGGAAAGCTTTCCTATCCACTTTTAGAAGCTTTCTGTGCCCTCCTCGTCGGTGAAATTGTAATATTTTTATCCTTCCACTGAAATACCCTTACGTACGTCATCCACATCAAACTATCATGGTATGCCTAATAGAATATGACATGCATCTATTTCAACAATGTCGCAAATAACTCTGGATGTAGTTAGATTCACAGATTCAGACGTTCCACAAGTTTCTTGGCGATTAGATTCTTACAACTACAATTGTCTAATCATAGACTATAAATAGTATCATTTACTTGTGATACTAGGATGTATGTACGACTTCTTTAGATCGTGTGCTAGCCCAAAAAAGAGAGTTCACAGCTCGTTTTAAAAGAAAGACATGCAATATATTTTGTATTTACTAATTTTACACTTGGTTTGAAATGCGAAATCTATTAATTAAGGTTGTCTGCAATAATCAAACTTAGTTCGACTTTAACTCAACAAGAACTCTAATATTATACCGAGTAGTAACAATTATTCTAACATTTTTACTAGTTGAATTAATTTGACGAGTCCTAGTGCAATTACGGTTATTCAACGAGTATTATAAGACATACTCGTTAGTAATTAGTAGAAACTAATCAAATTAATCGCGGCCAAAAGAGCTCAAAGGAGCTAAAAGATCTTCCACATTGAGTCAACTCTTTATGTTTGGTGAACATAGAATTTTTTGGACAATACACACAAAATATCCTTGTTCTTCTCCAAAAACTTCATCGATGTATTCTTTATCTTTATCTGCATCTTCCTCTTCCTCTTCATCTTCACCATCTACGACATATTCCTAATCTTCTTCATCTAAACTACAAGTGAAAATATGAATCCCCGCTTTGACTTTGTAACCATCATAGTCACTATGACAACCATGATAATAATATGGGGTTAGAATTGGGGCTAGATTTATAAGGGCAACAACTGAACAGGTTCGATGGATGGTTGTTGCCTAGGATTATCGCTTCCAAAATTTAAGATAGCTACGTCCTTCCGTTGATTGCCTATTTCTTGTAGTTTAGTCTCAATCGCATCAAACCTTGCTCCAAAAGCCTTACTTTGATCATCGTAACGTGAACAATATAAAAGGTTCTTGTTCGTAATACACAAACGGGTGTTTGTCGAATTTCATTTGAACGAACGTGAGAAATATTGAAATACACCAAATAATGGGAAAACTGAATTTCTATTAATAAAAAATATATGTAGAGCTTTGAAACTCTTAATACATATTTAAAGACTCAAAACAAATTATAATCAAATCGAGATCCTAATTCTGTAGGTAAACCCCAATAAGCTAGGAAACTGCAAAATAAATCTGAATAAAATTAAAATACTGTAAAATAGATGAAAAATACCCTTCAACTAACTTAAAATAGAAAAACGTTAAAATGGACTCCTAAATGGTGGAATTTGACCCCAAAAGTTAGACAACGTCATCTGATAAAAACATGCAAAATTGAAAATGCTTCTGAGTTGTACTCAAATTCTACAATCGAGCTAAAAGTTATGCATGTTTCATAGATCCTTCTTATTTCCTCTATTTTTTAGGTTGTTTATGATTTTCTCTTCTAACTATTCTGCATCGTGTACTAAAAATTGATATTCTAAGATCGAGTTTCAATAGTTTATATAATATCAGAATTCAGCTAAAACGAGTAAGTCCATTTGCCTAAAACTCAATCCGAAAGTATGGGAGTTTTGAAACGTTATCCATGTGGGAACATATCCATGTCAAGATTGACTATTTAAACTGATACTCTAAAACTCCATAGATAAAAAAAATAATGAATAAATTAATAAAATCAAAAAGCCCAAAGGGAAAAAAAAAATAAAAATAAAAAGTGCATGGTGGAGATTATGAAAGCAACATGAATGGAAGACAAGCAACGAAGGGATGATCAAAGGGTTGCAAGTAATGGGATCATATAGTGATGTGATTTAGCGTCCGAATGATTGTAAATAATAGAGATCTAGAAGACGCGTTGCGCAACAGGAGAAAAATTGGTAGGTTCGAGATTTTGGTGTCTACAATTATGTTGATTTGAAAGTTGTTTCTCAATTATTTGAGATTTTTAATATATGATTCACAAAACTCCAACACGTGGTGGGCTTCAAGATTCGACATTTCTATAGCATATGACTAATTAACTATTGCGGGTTATTTGACAAGTCACGAAGAAAATATATTGGAATCTTCTTTATTATATTATTTTATTAATCAATTGCAAGCCAAACGTGCATATAATATTTTTTAACTTGCATTTAAAATCTGCACATTTCAAAATCCAACACAAATAGATGGGATTCTAGGATTCGATTAATTCCTTGTCAAAGACTTATTTGCATACCCATTCCGATTGATCCACACTACACTGTATTCTCGTAAGATGATACACATTAACTAATAATCCTTCTGATGCTGGATTGTAAACACACTGGAAACTTAGATAATTGTAATCATGTACATATGAAATGAGAGCAGTGGAGTACCTATTCTCAGGGTTTTTTTAGTCAATCTTCTTTTGTGGAACACATTTTATACAGTTATATCGATATGGGACAAATCAAAGATACTGTTTTATAGAATGATTTCGATATATTTGTATTTATAGTGCATATAGCTTTAGTTGCTTGTTAGACGACTTCAATAGGTATGTATGAATTATCAATTTTAGATAATTCTTGATTTGATCTTGATGTGGATAGTTGTACGACGATGAAATTCTTTAGAAGACTTTCTACTGCTATCTCATAGGACGATATAATTTGTCAACAAATGAATTATTCTCTACTCTTACACAGTGATGTATGTAAGATAGAAGAAGATATTCGATTTTCATTTTTATTTTTCAATTACAAAAGCAAAAGTAATGACTTTTGTATATTTTTATAAAGGTAGAGGGAGGAGGGTCCATTTTATGCATCAAAAAGTTTGTTCCCATATTCATATGGTTGTAGGAGTGCTTGAACAGTCTCTCTAAATGGGGTAAAGTTAATATAGTTGATAAAACTGAATGTTGGACTTTTGGAATTTGAAAAAGTCAGTTTGAAATATTAGAACACTGAAAATTGAGGTGGAGAAAAAACATAAAGAGTACTTTTTTTTTTTTTTTTTCCCCAATTTTGGAAGCTTATATTTGACATAAAAGATAATTTGAAATTTGGCTACAGTGTTTCACAAAATTATTGAAACATTGGCATGTATAGCGATAGGCTGATAGCACACATTTTGAATTATGTAAAGTTGATTGGACTGAAATGTAAAAGCCCTTTTGTCCTTGGGTAATGTGATAGCCATTGCCAATTGATTGACTCAAAATAGTTGGGTAAATTTGAAGTTTAATTATATTCAAAAATGAAAATTGTATTCATTATTGATATAATTAATTCTATGTTTGCCTCGTATTTACAAACATTCGAATCATTTGGTATTTACACAATTCGAGAGATCAACGAATACTATTAACTTTTTAACTATTCAATTTTATCTATTTATAATTTAAATCGTTTATAAACAATTTCCAAACATCATTTAAGTCTTTGTTCAACAATATTTATAAATTATTTATAAATTGTTAAACTTTATTTTCAATGAATCCACAAATAGTATCACTTATGTGCCACTTATTTTTATATATTTCTGAATTAAACTGTTTATACATACTTTCGAGACGAAGAAAATTGTAGGTGATAGTGCGAACTGAATGAAGTGTTAAATATGCAGCCAACCGTGTCAATCGAGTCGGCCCAATATGACCCCACGAGCAGGGCTGTCCGAGCCATCGAGCCAAATGGATATTTTTACTTTTTTCTATTATTTTTTGAAAAGATATTTATATGTATATCGTTTATATCTAGATACTAGTGTTATAGCCAATAATAACTTAACACCTTCAATTTCTAGCATACATGACAATTGGACCTTCAATGTAGTTAATGGAAATAATTTAACACCTTCAATTTTTAGCATTTAAATTGAACATACCTAAAAAGCATGTAGTAGTAGGTTCTATTTAATTAGAAACATGTTTGAACTGAAATAATATTTGTATTATTGGACTGATTTTGGAGAGTTGTATAAAGTTTTTCCCATTGTTCCTATGAATAATATGATTAATCTAGTGGCACCCTTGATGTGACTCAAATTGAATTCAATTTGTGTGCTGTATTCCAACTCAAGAATCAAAGTAGTGAGTAGGGTTACTTAAACCTAAAAAGGCTAATGGTATTGATAGATCGATTATACTACATATGATAAAATATGATTGGATCAGAACTTCTTCAATTAAATAAAAAAATGAATCTATCATCCTCTTTATTATATAAACGAAAAAAAGAAAGATAGAACATAAAAAAAAAAAAAATTTACAATTAGAGTTTCAAAATTTTCAAAAAGTGCAAATGAGTCCCAGTTGTAAGAATTTAAATTAGAAAAATCATCTCTAAATTAACCTCACCTACAACTCCCACCCTTGGCCACCAAAAGCAAGAAAATAACTAAAATAGAAAAATAAAAAAGTTCTTCGTTCCCATCCAATTGCCTTGCCCTGCCACGAACCACCACCCATTCTCCATATCCCAACTCGGCACCACCCAAGGATGTAGCTATTTTTGTGTTCCTATTCATTTTGTTTTCAGTGAAGTTATATGAGATTTTTTTTTAGGAATTAGTTATTTTAAGCAAATTCTTGTTTCTAATCTTCTTATTGCTGATTACATATATAAACATAGAGAGATGCTAAAGGTACATGCCTGTGTACCCAACCCCACTCCCCCCCCACCCCCACAATGGCAGGGCCCGCCCATTATTTTATTCACCTCGGGCCTCCCTCATTGTGAGGGGGGCGGTGGAGTCGTGTACCCAAGCGTGTATTTAGCAAAATTCATAAACATATATGCATATATACCCTACTCTATCATCTCTTGAATTTTGCTCAAATTTAGTTCAAGTTTCTTTTATCTTGATTTGATTTTTTCTAGAGGGTTTATTCAAGATCCTAATCCAAACCCAATCCTAACATTTATATTTAAACCACCCAGCCAAGAGGAAAAGAAATCTTCCAGGAACCTAGATAAGCGTAGTTAATTAATTATATCACAGTTTGCTGTTTCGTTTTTGTGAAATTGTCTTGTTGACGTAATAAAGATTTGGTTAATTTACATATAGATCCAGATGCACGAGTGATCCAACTGTCCCCAAAGTCTCTGATGGCAACAAACAGATTCATATGTGAAATTTGCAACAAGGGTTTCCAAAGGGACCAAAATTTGAATTATAAAAAAAGAGTTCATAATCTACCATGGAAACTCAAACGAAGAAACAACAAAGAATTAGAAAGAAGGTTTAGAACTGGGGTAATTGATGGTCGCTGGAAGATGGCGGTGGCGGTGGCAGCGGCAGCTGCGTGGAAGGGAGAGGGGAAGGGGTTGGTTGGGAAGATGTATTATTATTATTTTTTTTTGGGTCAATATGTTTTAAATTGTTTTAAATGGTTTTGCTTGCATTTTTAGAAAATTCTGGGACTCTGACTTATTTCTCTTTAAAGAGGGTAAATTCGTCATTTTATAAGACTTTAAAGGACGAAATGGACGATGAGGACCTTTCGGGCAAATAAAGGTTAATATGAGGGTCTAAATGCTAAAGTTGAAATGATTATAGACGATCTGCATAATGAAAGCAAAAAATAAGAACGTTTTACGTCAGAATATAGTGTGTTAAATTTTTGTGCATTTGAAAGAAAGAAATAATTAAAATAGCATTTAAATTTGCTCACCAACTTTATCAAATTAGGGCAGCGGCCAAGCGGGTTGGATGAATTCTTCCAGTGCTGACATATAAAGTTCTATAAAATAGTAAAAAAACGTGAAGAAGTTGAGCCCATGTTTGATGAGGATTAAAATTGATTTTAATAAATTTTGATAAACGTTGATAAAATGTGTGGTTGAAAAGCTGCAGATTTCATGAAATGTGGTTATAATTAATTTTTGACATTAATTTAAACTAAAATCTAAAGTTTGATCCCTATCAAACAGGAGCTAAATTTGAAATAGCAATCATCTTAGACTCCTAGTCCAATGCGGGTGGAGAAAAATTTCTCCCCCAATGAGAAACCCTTTTTTGGGTGGAGAAAAATTTCTCCCCCAATGAGAAACCCTTTTTTCGTGAAGTTTTTAAGGGTTTGTTTGTGGGAGATTTTAATCCAATTAAAATTGAAAATATAACCGTTATTGGGTCCCACCCGTCTAATAAAAGTCAACAATAACGGTTAATTTTTCAATTTTAATCCTATTTTAATCCCTCCCAAACAAGCTTAAATATGTTTTATTCTACAAAAATGCTATTTGTATAGGGCCACATGGACCCTGTAGGTTACAACTGGCCCCTTGTAACGTACAGGGCTACGCATCTCTTTTTAGGGTTGTCCCTAGAGAGAGATGGCCAACGTAGCCCGTCTCTCTAGCAAAACTCTTCTTTTCATTCTAAACGTGGTGAAAAAGTTAGAGAGGAAAACAAAAAGGATACTATTTGCCCAAAGGAAAATTTCACTTTCATTGCCTCTCCCATCGTATCATTTCTCGCCACAAAGCATTACCAACCAGCAACACCAGATAAAAGTAGAGACCTCAGTGACTTCTGCACTTTAACACAGAAACACGTTGTTTGCTTTAAAACACTTTCTCAGACATGTTTTTCGTATTCAAATTTGTTACTTTGCAGTATTAAAATTTTACGATATATTAATGCATTATGATGACTTTATAAATGGCCTTTTGTGACACCACACAAGGTTTTATATCCCAACTTACCATCATGAATGACCTTTTGTGACATCACATAACGTCTTATTTCGCGCTCGTAAAAGATAAATCATCATGAAAATACGAAAGATAACTTGATCTGTACAAAAGATGCAGCAAGTTGCACGGATTGACAATAAACCCCCAATTCCCAACTACCCACCTATCCTTTCGGCCTTTCGGGGATATTGGATTGAATGAATGATATAGTGCAACCACCGTAATATCATAAAGAGGTGACACTAAAGAGGTGACGGGGGACGACAACATGAATAATAATAAAAAGAAATTTATTCGTAAAATATAAACTGGTGTTGCTTGAATTTCTTTTAAACGGACATTAGAATTATTGAAATTTATTAAATAACGGAAAAATTGTAATGTTATTAATTAGAATGAACGTAGAGTTTATGTACTTTAACACATATTTAAAGACTCAAAACAAATTCTAACCAAGTCGAATTATAATTATGTAGATAAATCTGAATAAAACTTAAAAACGGCTAAAATGACAAAAATACCCTTAAACTCACTAAAAGTAGAAAACTGCTAAAACGAATCCTTAAACGATGAAATTTGATCCCGAAAGTTTGACGACCCGCTAAAATGTGCAGAATCATGGATTTTTACCCCGTTTGAGATTTACGGACATCAAAGTAGAGAGATTTTTTGCAGTCTAATTACTCTGTACAGTTCGATTCATTGAAGAGGTTCACAGCAAATATACAAGGAGGTATTGTGGGGGGTGGGAGTTATGAAGAAAAGTTTAGCCCTTCAACGAAAAATGAAAAGGGCTAATTGCCTAAATGCACACGGACACAAAACAGCATAAATACAACTCTATAAATTATTCCACAACAAGGATTCAAAGCTTGAGCTAGAAATTTCCACACCATTATCAATATCACCACCGCTCAACCATGGCGGAGGGTCCAGCCATCCGTCCACCACCGAGTTGTCCACGTACACAAAATCATTCCTCAGTTCTACCGAGTCGAAACACGATCCCAGAATAGGCAATTTAATGATCTCACTCAATTCTTCTGATGTAGTTGAAAGGTCCGTATCAGAAACCAGAGATGATAATGAAGAAGAAAATGATAAAGTACTTGACGAAGATGGAGAAGAAGATGAAGGGGATGTGAATAAATCAAACTTCGTCATAGCTGCTGCTTTTGCTGCAGCCGCCTGGACATCTCGTGGGCTACGGGAAACCGGTCGAGGAAGTGAGCCGGAGAGTTCAGGGAAGTTGAGTATGGCGGAGCTTCCTTTAATGCTTAACGCCGCCACGTCGTGAGCTCGGGCTGCCATTTCCGGTGTGGAAAAAGTGCCGAGCCATATGCGTGATTTCTTGCGGGGCTCGCGGATTTCAGACACCCATTTTCCCCAGTTGCGCATCCTGACGCCCCGGTAGACCGGGTGTTTGCTGCCACCGCCGGTAGACTCCCTGATTCTCTTTATTTTTTTGGTAGCTTCTACAGTTGACTTCTGCTGGGCGTTCACAGCACAATTATTGGCAGCAGATAGAAACTGTGTTGCTCCCGGAGATGATAACGAGGACGAGGAGAATGAGGATGAGTTGGAACTGGTTTCAGGCTCTGAATTTTGAGTTTCAGAACTCATCTTAGTAATCTATCTGTGTTTTACTGCAAATTTCTTTGTGCATATGATTCTACTAGAAAATGTACTAGCAAAAATATGTGTATATAGAGAGAGAGAGAAGATAGGTTCTTGTAGAAGTTGAAAACTTTAGCAGAGAAATGGAAGGAATATATACACCCATAATCAACCAGGTCCCTTTTTTTTTTCTATTATTTACCAATGACATAGTCTCACACAGGGGGTGGGGGGACTATTGGAAGAAATAGGTCATTCTGCAGACGACTTGGGGTCCCTTTCTATAACACGACACAACCAGCCAACCCTATGATATTTCCCGTTTCACCTACGCTGACACTGTAGATCTATCCCTCTTCACCACCACCATTTGTTTCTTTCTTGAAAGGAATTTACACGCATGCCCATGTACTTATAACTTATATTAAGACGTGTGTACCTTCCCTATTTTGTTTTTTCACTCCACTTGTTAGTAGGGGTGTCCAAAAGTCTCGAATCGAAACGGACCGAACCCGAATCGAATCGAGCGGTTCTTCATAAATTAAATACCCGAACGGGTACCCGAATCGAGAATTGATGGGTTTGGATCGGGTCTCGGGTCTAGACCAAGAACCGAAGAATCGAATAAGAACCGAAACTAAATAATTTTTTTATTTTTTATATTGAATTAATTAAATTATTTTATTTTTTTCATACAAATTAACAAATTAATTAAATAAATTAGATTATTTCATAATTTTAATTTTAAAGCCCAAATCATTTTTAAAATTCATTAGCCCATTTTAATTTGAAGCAAATGAATATACTTTATGTAATTTTACTGTAATATTAATATCTACTTTTTGGTATTTGTATGCATTGAATTAATCTTATTGGACGGCTAGTTATTTATATATTTTTGAATTGGGTTACGTTAATTTGTAAAAGTTACGAATGAAATGTCATTAGTTGTATTTATATAGTGTTGTTGAAAATATTAAAAAATTTAATTATGGTACGGAACCGAACGGAACGGAACGGAACCGACCCGAACCGAACCGAACGGAACCGAACCCGAATGGTTCCATAATTATATTTGGACCCGACGGGTCCATTTATTAAATACCCGAAAATTTTGGGTCGGTTCGGGTCTCTTCAGAACCGAACCGAACCGACCCACGGACAGCCATACTTGTTAGACTTCCATTAAAGGGAGTACTCGATTTAACTGTAATAACACAATTATTAAAATTTTGATTAAACTCTAATAGCACAATTATATTATTTAACTTTACTTGACATGATAATGATTAGAGGTGTCAAAACGGATGGGCCGACCAAACCCGTAAAACCCGGCCCGTGAAAATCGGGCCGACCCGTGACCCGTGCGGGCGGTTCACGGGCCAAGGAGGTGTAACCCGCGGGTTTTGCGGGTTGTACCCCCACGGGCCGCGGTTAACCTGCGGCCCGTAAAAAAAATTGAAAAAAAAAAACAAATTTAAAAAAAAAAAAAAAGGGGAGAGAGCCGTTCATCTACTGAAACTAATGATGATATTGCTGAAAATTTCAAAAATCTTACAGTTCATGAAGATTGATTGAGAAACAAATATATAATTTTTCAACAACTAAATTATAGTTAATAGTTAATAGTTAAGACTTAAGTAAGTGACAAGCTAGTTGGGATATACTTAAATTATAAATTATAGTAAAAGTAGGTGTCAACCTAATTGAGATGTACTTTGCTATAAATATATATCTTCTCGTAATTAGAAATGCATTTAGTTGTTAAATTTCAATTATTAAATTTGAATTATATGTAAACATTTTTTGGTATAAATATGAATTTATCATTTTGTTCAATTCTTAGTTTACATTTAATAAAAAAAAAAAAACAAATTTGCTATCAATATAAACAATTCTTGGAACAACCCGCGACCCGTATGGGCTCGACCCGAATGGGTCAGCGGGCAGGCCTGAGTTGTAGATCAAAATTTGTGGGCCGGCCCGGAACCGGCCCGGAACCCGTAGCAGGAGGGTTTTTTTTCACGCGGGCTGTTACCGGGCTCATATGTTGGCGGGCTGACCCGGCCCGTCCCGGCCCACCCGGATTGACACCTCTAATAATGATCTACTTAAGAAGTTTTGATATTATGGTTGGACTTATTTAATGGTCTGTTCTATTTACTGTTTTCAAGTCATTTTCAATTTTTAGTTTTCGAAAACATTGGAAACACGTTTACTTACTTATTTTCATAAACAAATTTCCAAAAACGAGTTTAAAATTTACAAAGAAAATGGAAAACGCCAAAAAGTCGTTTTGGCCGTTTTCAGTTAAAACCAAACCAAAACTTTTTTTTTTTTTTTTTAAAACAATTTTTTAAAATGACAAAAGGAACACGTTTTCAGCAATTTCAAAATGGATACTCAAAACACAAAACTCAAAATGAATTAAAAAATAAAAACTGAAACACGAATAGAACAACTCCTAAGTTTTTCAATTTGAGCTAAGAGCCATTTATTAATCTCGAGTGAGTGAGGACGTTTACCATATGAAATTTTGCTATTTATTTGAGATTGTAATGCTACTTCGATATATCGGTGGTGCCACACGACATTTATTTCAAAGAAGTGAGAATAAAGTGGTTCATGTGTTAACATCTTTTGTTAAGTTGGATGGACGTTTAATTAGGAGGCTTGATTGTATACCTTCTTTCTTCCACTTGCTGTTTGTGATCGTTCCTTCTATCAATGAATTTGAAGAATAATCATAATCTTTCATTTTTAGTTAATCTAATTGTCTAGATTTATTACAATCTTTATTCGAGATTGTGTATATACATATTAATGGAAATTAAACAAAACCATACTTTAAGTATTCAACCTTCTAAAATCAGATTGAAAGTTTGATATTTCCAAAATCAGATGTTTTTGTTAATTAATAGATTATTAGATAAAATATATTATTAAATTGAGCCAAACCCTATCTCCCTCCACTCACCCCTCATTTTCCCCCAAACCCATCTCTCTCTAACTTCCCTCTCGCCGCCATACTCCTGTCTCTCTCTAACTCTCCTTTCGCCACAGTTCTGTGCCACTCTCCCGTCTCTCTTTTCGCCGCACACAACGTCGCTGCGAAATCTGGCCGCAACAACTGGTCTATCAAAATCTGAGCGTTATTGATTTGTATTGTGGTGGCTGGTGATGGAGGCCAGTCTCTTGTGGCTGCGCTAGCCAAAGCTCTGGAGCGGCTAAGGTTTCTACTCCGCCTGCTTCACCTACGAAGCATAAATCTCCAGCTCTAGTGGTGGCTCCTACTTCAACTCTTGCAGCTTCAGTTCCTGTGAGTTCACCACCGACAGTTTCCACTCCGACTCCTGTAAGTTCTCCGTCGACAGTTTCCACTCCGGCTCCTATAAGTTCTCCACCCACAGTTTCCACGCCTGTTCCAGTGAGCTCTTCTCCAGCTCCCGAGCCAGTCAACTCACCGCCGCTGGCTGCTCCAGTCCAGTCTCCACCATCTCCAGCTCCCGAAGCGGCCACACTACCAGCTATGGCTTTTGCACCCTCGAGTGAGACTCCGGCAAAGGCTTTGGTTCACATCAAGAAGAAGAGCAAGAAACATACTTCTCCTGCTCCAGCTCCGGAGCTGATGAACCCACCAGCACCTCCAACCGAAGCACCTGGTACTGTTGTGTACGTGTATAGTGCAATGGTGGTGGAGCAGATTTGTGGTTGCTACGGCGTTGGGTTTATTTCTAATCTATCTCTATTTCTTCTTTATCTTGTTTACTGTCTGTTGGTGATTGTTGGTGCGATGTGGGTAGTGGTGCCGGTGAGGTGGTGGTGGTGCTGTGGGTGCGATTGTGGTGTTGTGGATGCGATGGTGGTGTCCCGATCTGTGGTTGTGGTTGTGACTGTAATAATTTTTTTTTTTTGCGATGGGCTGATTTGTTTGAAGTGGTGGCGACGGCTACGGTGTGATAGCGAGGTGGTGCCAGCTTGCAGGTAGCTGAGGCGGTGTTTTTTTTATGGTGGTGCTGTGCGGGCGGCAGTTATTTAAATCTGTGGTGTAATTTGTGACCAAGATCGGTGGTGTGGTGTTTAGTGTATGTGACCAATTATTTGGACTAACTGTGACCTTAAAATTCGACAATTTGTGACTAAAAATTAATATGCGACCAATAAATTTGAAAATATGTGACTGATAGATAACTGTGATATGTAATTTTTTGATCTGTGACCAATAAAATTATTGATTTGTGACCTACGAAATTTTTGATCTGTGACCGATAAAAAATTGTGGCATATAAAATTTTTGAACTGTGACCATAAAATAAGTCATGACTTATAAAATTTGTGATTTGTGATCAGAGAAAAATATGTTACCTATCAATTGGTGACCGATGGACAAAATGTGACCTACAAATTTTTTGAATTGTGATCGTAAAATAATTTGTGACCTATAAAATTTTAGATTTGCGATCTTGAAATAATCTGTGACCTACAAATTTTTTGATCTGTGACCGATAAACAAATTGTGATGTATAAAATTTTTGAACTGTGACCTTAAAATAATTTGTGATCGAAAAAAATATGTGACTAACAAAATTGTGAATCTATGACCATATTTTATAAATCTGTGACTTATATAATTAATTAATTAAATCGGAGTTGTTGCCGGAGTTGGACCAATTGCCGGAATCGGAGTACTCGTCGGAACAAAGATGTGGCGGAACGGTTATCGGAATAATAACCGGAATCGGAGCAGTCACCAAAAAATTCATATGAACGATCGCCGAAAAATTTGTCGGAACAGTCGTTGGAGAAGACTGGTGGCAGAAACGGTCGCCGGAGTAGTCCCCGAAACAGTAGGGGTGGTGGAAGTGGGGTGTGTTAATTATATTATAGTAGAATTAAATATTTAATAATTTTATTTAATAATTTATTATTTCATAAATAAAAAAAAAATCTGATTTTTGAAATTTGAAACTTATTTTCTTATTTTTGAAATAGCACATACTTAATATCTTAGAAATGAATTTATTTAATAATTTATTATTTCATAAATAAAAAAAAATCTGATTTTTAAAATTTGAAACTTATTTTCTTATTTTTGAATTACACTAAAAAACACAAAGTGGACAAGTTGAAGATTTGAGCAATGGGACCATTTAATTTCCACGGAGGAGAAAAAAACTTAGGAGTCATAAAATGATGCTCCATAAGTTTATACATATCAGTCACCAAAAAATTTGTCTTGCTATCACAAAAAGAAAAAGAAAACAAGAAACCAAAAATATAATTTGCTTTCCCACTTTTGTCATCTTTTTGGATTTAATTTTGTCTCTCTCATTTGTGCGACACGTGTGGGGATGTTGTGAAAAAAAGAAAAGAAAAGAAAAAGAACTAAAAGATTAATAACATGACGTGATTAAATAAATATTGAGTCAATAATTTAGGTAGGAAAAAAAAAACCATCACGATTGAAACTAAAATTTTCTTATATGGAAAAACTCGTTATGATTTATTTCACCCTCAACATATTATTTTCTGGTAGAACTTAAAGATACTTAACCAAAAATTTTTAATCGTGAAAATATAAAATATTTAGGTCTCATCGTAATGTTATTAGAAGAGACTATCAATAATAACATGAGAATTGAACAAAAGTTAGAGCTTGTTTGGGAATGATTCTTCTGGAAATTATTGTTTCTTAAAATCATTTTCAACTATACGTCATGCCCCTATTTGGTACAAATTAAAATCTGACTTTAATCTCAAGTCAGTCAACAATTAATTTTAACAACATATTTCATGGGATCCATAACTTTTCAACCACACATTCCATCAACTTTTATCAAAATTTACTAAAAAAATGATTTTAATCTACAACAAACAGGGGCGATATGATATTGTTGACATACAAAAATAAGGTCCAATTAAATGAGGCACAATAATTAAATGAGGCCCAATTATGCGGTCCAAGAAATGGAGCCCAATTAGGGAAATTGAGGAATGAGCCCAAATAAGACCATTGTAAAATATAATGACAGCCCACAAGCAGAGGACTATCATCGCCCAAGCTTGCATAACGCTTAGGATCTGAGCGAATGAAGTACCCAATTGTCGCTCAAAACAACGGTCTCACTCTCGCTCAAGCCTTCGAGACGCCCAAGATCTGGATGAATATAGCGTTTTGTTCAGTTATTGAAGCGGTTATTGAGCAACCTTATCATACCCCACGATCCAAGAATCTCGGTTACAAGCGGTTAAACAACATGAGCAATAACAACAATTGATAACGGTAGTTTCTTGACAAGTCAGCCATCACGAAGAAAGTGGGTAGTTATAGAGAAGCTTCCAAGCAGTTCTACAAGAGAAAACCGGAAATAGAGTATAAAAAGGAAAAAAAGACATAGAAGGAAAGAACCCGAATCAAACATTCTCAACAGAGAATATGTAATTTCAATTCATTTACTTTCTATTTGCACACTTTCAATTTACTTCGTGTGCTTGTACCCATTGGATGCGTTTTGCTTCTTTCCAATTGTAATTTTCATAAATAAAGCACCCCTTTTTGGGACTTTATCTCAAGACTGTTCCTTACACAATCGTCTGAACCTTTCTTTTAATTATTAGCGATAATCCGCGCGAAATAATTTGGCACGCCCAGTGGGACATTGGTGTTTGAGGATATGAAAAGTGAAGCATTATGCCTCATAAAGAACCAGCAGCTAAGGAGTAGTTCAGTTTGTGATCGAACGATATGAGGAGCAGCAAAGCTCTCCACGAACAGAGGGACAAAGTCAAATCAGTCAAAGTCGCTACGAACCAATGACAGAGTTGAGTCTTCGGACCATGCGCGCATTACTTGAGGAACTCACACAAGATATCGTTGAACATGTAAATCTACGAAATGTTCACAATATGGAAAGATTTACCCAAAATGAGAACGCACATTATGACAACATGGCCAAACAACTAAACATGTTGAATGAAATCATGAATAAGTTAGTGGGTCAAATATGTCAACCAGTTGTACCAATAGGGAATCACTTTCAAACCAGGACGATTGTGGGACACAATTCCCCAGGTTTGAACCCAAGTCAAGGGTTAGAACCACCTTTCGGTCCGTCTACTTCAAACCAGGGGGGTAGTGGAATGCTAAACTTGAATGATGGTAATGGGATGACAAACCTGGGGGTAACCCAAATATAGGAGGCAATGTCCTAAATAATGGACAGAATACCCCGCGTGTTAATAATGGAGTAAACACTCAGGCTAACGGTAATAATGGCCCAAACAATGGCAATTTTGTCGCCAACCAAGGACCAAATATTAGACCTCAAGTAAATCAACCAATGAACCAACATGTAGGAGTTCCATATGATCCCAAAGTCATGTTGAGGAATCAAATTATGGAAATAGTATATGATCAAATGGCTCTTGGGGTACGTCATGTTATTATGCCAACTTATAGAAAGTCATATCATGATTGGGTAGATCAGGCATATCCGTGGTCTAGAGGGTACAAAGTGTTAGAATTTTCATTATTCACTGGCCTAAGAGAAGTGTTTACTCTGGAACATATATGGCGATTTACACTGCAAAGTGGTGAAGTAACTGACTATCATAAAATGAGTTTGTTCCCTAGTTCGTTAACAGGGGTAGCTTTCTCCTTGTTCATTAATTTGCCAGCAAACTCTGTTCAAACATGGCAACAATTGTAACAATTGTTCCACGCTCAGTTTTATAAGACTGAATCTGAAGTCAATTTGGCCGATTTGGCGAATTTACGTCAAATGCCAAATGAATGGGCAGAAGGCTTCTTTCAAAAGTTCAAAATAGTTAAGAGCAAATGTTTTGTACCTCTGCTCGAGAAAGAATTCGCCAAAGTTGTTTGAGCTTTGATTTGAAAAAGAAATTCCAGGACATGGAATTTCCTGATCTTTTCCAACTTAGCGCAAATGTGATTATGTATTAACGATTGATAAGAGAAGAAGAACAAATGAAAAACTCTAGTAAATGGACTTATTATAGAGACCCAAATTTTAATGTTCATACTATTAGCGACGAATATTACGATCAAACTGAAGTATGTTTGGTCGAATTAATTAAGGGAGATGCATGTGCTTATCTGAAAATGGCCAAACCCAGAGCGTCGGGCAAGAATGAGCCTATAAAAGATGAAAACAAAAAAGGTAGAGTGTTTTCATTTGACGTGACCAAAGCTGACCTTATATTTGACAAACTGTATAAGGATAAGCAGATAAAATTGAGCGATGAGCATAAATTGTCTGACCCTGAGCAAGTTAAGGGTAAAAAATATTGTAAATGGCATAATGCATGGTCACATATAACTAATAATTGCTTGGTCTTTCGTCATGTATTACAGGATGCTATCGAGTCAGGGTGAATCACGTTCGAAGATAAGAAGAAAATGACAGTGGATGAAAATCCTTTCCCACAGCCACTTAGGTGAATATGGTGACAATTTGTTTCAAAAACAAGCTGCCAAGATTCAAACTGGTTATAGACGATGGAGAAGAAGATTCTGGGGCACATCCCCATATTTTTGAACGTATCAATGGGAAAGAGCCTAGAGAGGACGGAAGCGTCCTGTGTGCAAGATGTAAAAGAGAAGGGAGTGCAAATACAAAGAAACCAGGAATATGGCAACACCACCATCGCCCTGATTTTGTCCCAAACACCCAACATGTTGAAGGGCGATGTACATTATTCTATAGAGGACCGCCTTTTGAGAGGCAGTTTAGGCCAATAAATAATGGGAGGATATTCAGGCAGCAACCTCGTTAACCAATTGTATAGCATTCATTCCGGTATAATGCAGGAAGGGTGATACCCTTAAATGAGATGACTAGAACTCAACAAAGGCGTTTTCAACTGAATTATGGACGAACGATGAGGCAACAACAAGGATTGCCACGTCCTAAGGCGCCTAAACTGCTCGAGGTGGCTAATCAAAATGTTCTCGAGGATAGTAAAGAGACTGGTACAAGCGAATCAACGGAACAATTGTCAAAAAGTTCTTCTGGGAGATCAAAGTTTGAGCGAGGGAAAGAGGATGAAGAAGATCCAGAGCAACCCCTTTCTATTCAGTTCGGTACGTTACCTCTTGCCATGGCTAGTAACTATTTATTAGCCATGAGTTAAAAAACAAAGAGAAAGAAGATGAGGAAATGGAGGATAACGAGGAGGAATCATGTGTGCTGGAATGTGAAAAATGCCAAACATCTAGAGAGGCATATGATGAAGAAGAGGATGATGGTATGATGGACATCGAAGAAAAGATTGACTTGGAAGCAGAGAGAAGAAAAAGGAGAGTGTCGCGCAATACGTTATTGAAACAGCTACATCGAGAAGGTGTTCGCGAGGTAGACTTGTTGGGAGAACCATCTGGGCGTTCATTTGATTACTATGTGTTGTATGGGACACCCAAAAGGAAGAGGAGAGTGCCTTGCTTTGAGAAATATGGGTCGCCTCCAAGAATATTGCCTCCCCCTTCAGGATGGGTAACCAAAGAAGAAGCACTAGAAGAAAGTAGAAAGGAAATCCAAGAAGTAGAAGCTCAGTACGAAATATTGCATGTTGAGTTATTACGAGAAAATAATTCAACGGAAAACAAACAAGAAGTGGAAATAGATGCTGCTGAAAAGGTCATCTTCAAGAGACCAGCTATGAAATTAACTAAACACTTGAGGCCATTGTACGTGAAGGCCTTAGTCAATGGCATACCTGTGGCAAAGGTGCTCATTGATAATGGAGCAGCCATAAATACTATCCCGTCCAGGATGATGAGAAAATTTGCAAAGACAGAAAGCGATATGATCCTGACAGAAGTCATTCTCAAAGTTTCAATGGGGAAGCAACTTCGACTAAAGGAGTGATGCCACTGGACATAACTGTGGGAACAACTACTAGGACCATAGTCTATTTTTGTAACAGATGGTCCTACTAGTTACAATGTGCTACTAGGAAGGGACTGGATTCACGGAAGTCGTTGCATACATTCATCGCTCCACCAATGCCTGGTTTTCTGGAATGACAAGGGCGAAGCAGAAGTGGTGCATGCAGATCATAAGCCCTTTGTCGCATAAGCAAACTCAGTGGAAAGATTCATGTATGAAGGAAATTATGGACCTTTCAGAGTAGTTCAAGATGGAAAAAAGACTCAAATTGTCGCACAGAGTGAAGATCCATTTTCAATGGATACACTTACTGAAATGTTCAGTATAATGAGGCCAAACATAATGGCCATGGAAGAGCCAGTAATTGACAAAAAGGTAATCAAAGAATTTTAAATGAGTTGTCGCAATAAGGGCAAATGGCCGACATTCTGGCCTTCAAAGCCAAGTTAATGGCTTTCAATAAAGAATGCAAAGACAAGATGAAAGAAGAAGAAGCATTAAAAGCATTGTGAAACAAATTAGCAGTGTTCGAGTTGGAGCAGAATATTGGCTGAGAAGTTAACAAGATGGGTTGCTTAGAAGATGAAGTGCTTACGAGGAACTTGGACGATGAAGTAATGAGGATCACAAAGCATGGGTACGCTCAAGAATAAGACCCTTTGAGTAGGGTAAATATTGGCGACGAAGTAGAAGATCGCCCAACATTTGTCAGCCAAATGTTTAGTCAGGAGGTTAGTAGTAAATTAATCGCTTTGTTAAATGAGTATAAAGATTGTTTTACTTGGGAATATGAAAATATGCCTGGTTTGGATAAGAATTTGGTAGAACATAGATTACCAACTAAGCCAACTTTTAAGCCTCATAAACAGCCTCCTAGACATTTTGCCCTCTAATGTACTTCCTGAAATTAAGAAAGAGATAGAGTGATTGTTAAAAGCAGGTTTTATTAGAACGGCCAAATATGTCGAATGGTTGTCTAATATCGTGCCATGTCATAAAAGAATGGTAAGTTAAGGGTGTGCATAGATTTTAGAAATTTAAACTTAGCAACGCCCAAAGACGAATACCCAATGCCTACGGTAGACTCTTTAGTAGATTCAACAACCGGACATGTGATGTATTCTTTTATGGATGGGTATTCAGGATACAACCAAATTTACATAGTTGAAGAAGATATACACAAAACTGCCTTTAGATGCCCTGGAGCTTTAGGATGTTTTGAATTGGTAGTTATGCCTTTTGGCCTGAAAAATGCGGGGCAACTTATCAAAGGGCGATGAACTTCATTTTTCATGATATGATAGGCAAGTTTGTTGAAGTGTATGTAGACGATATAGTGGTCAAATCTATTAAGGAGGAAGACCATTTTAAACAACTAAGACGCTCATTTGAGCGGAATAACGCAATACAAACAAAAATTGAATCCTTTGAAATGTGCATTTGGTGTTAATGCAGGAAACTTCCTTAAGTTTTCAGTGCACAAAAGGGGGATTGAACTCGACAAGAATAAATCGAAGACCATTTTTTAGGCCAAACCACATAGCAACAAAAAAGAATTGCAAAGATTTCTAGACCAAGTAAACTTTTTAAGACGCGTTATCTCAAATTGTGCAGGGCGAACGAAAGCTTTTTAACCTCTTTTAAGCTGAAAAATCAGGACGAATTCGTCTGAAAAGAAGAGCATCAAAAGGGTTTTGAAAGCCTGAAGACATATCTATCGAGTCAACCAGTATTGGTGTCACCAATCCAAGGACGGCCAATGAAAGTGTATGTATTGACTGAACAAGAATCGATAGTTGGAATGGTCGCGTAAGAAGACCAATTTGGTGAAGAAATGGTGATTTACTATTTAAGTAGACGGTTAACAAAGTGTGAATGTAATTACTCAGCTATTGAAAAATTATGTCTTGCTTTATATTTTACATGTACAAAACGAAGAGCTTATTTACAGCATATAACCGTTTATTTAGTTTCAAAAGTAAATCTGGTTAAGTATATGTTTTCTCGCCCTATTTTACACCAAAGGATAGGCTTTTGAACTTTAGCACTGTCAGAATTCGAAATACAATACATACCCCAAAAGGCAATAAAAAATCAAGTTTTGGCTAACTTTTTGGCCGATCAACCATGCATTAACATGCCTAATGAGATTGAATTGAAGATCGATTCATTCGAATTAAAACATTGGGTTTTATGCTATGATAGATCAAAAACCTCTAGAGGTACAGGAGTAGGAATAGCGTTGATAAATCCTTTAGGTATTTGTTACAAATTCGCTTTTACTTTGGATAGGATGTGTATTAATAATCAAGCCGAATACAAAGCATTAATCGTGGGTTTAGAATTGTTAGTAGATATGGGAATAAAGAATGTGATGATTTTAAGTGCCAAAGTGATTCCATCACAAGTCAATACGAAATCCCCCAAAAATTGTTGGAAGAATTTGACCAAGTAGAGCTTCAATATGTTAATAGGATATATAATGACACAGCAAACGAGTTGGCCCAAATGGCTTCGGGTTATTCAAAAGCTTTAAATTGGGAATTTACTTGTGAGTATGTAGTAATATTGCCCGTAGTACAAAGAGGGCGAGAAGGATTGGAGTTCATTGCATACAAGATGGATATGCAATAGATTGGAGGGTAGAGATTAAAATGTTCTTCAAAGAACCTAATAAGGAAAGTAGTAGGAAAGTGAAGTTGCGTTCATTGAATTATGTATTGATAGATGAAGAGCTATTCAAGAAACGTTCAGATGGTATACTACTAAAATGTGTGAGTTTGCAAGAGGCCAAGACGATCATGGCTGAAGTGCATGAAGGGATATGTGGAGCCCATCAAGCTGGCCAAAGGATGAGATGGTTGATTATTAGGAGTGGATACTTCTGACCGAAAATGGGAGAATCATGTGTTCAGTATGTAAAGAGTTGTTTAACATGACAAAAGTATGGTCCGATTCAAAGAGCACCAGCAAGAGAAATGACACCCATTATTAAACCCTGGCCGTTCAAAGGTTAGGCGATAGACTTAATGGGGAAGATTTATCCCCCATCGTCGAAGCAACATACATTTGTAATAGTTGTAACAAATTCTTTCACTAAATGGATAGAAGCGATACCTTTAAATGAGATCTCTCAGAAAAGTGTCACAGATTTTATTCGTGACCATATTATTTATAGATTTGGGATTCCACAAATTTTGATAGTGGATCACGGAACTTCCCTGAATGGAGATCAAGTGAAGGAGTTCTTGAGCGAGTTTGGAGTTAAGTTAGTAAACTCCACACCGTATTACACTCAATCTAACAGACATGCAGAATCTTCTAATAAGATTCTAAAAAATGATAAATCAAAATGTCAGGAATTGGAACGAATGTTTAAATAAAGCTTTATGGGCTTATAGGACGTCGCCTCGTTCAAGTACCAAAATTACTCATTTTCAATTTACTTATGGACAAGACTGTTTTGCCTATAGAAATTAATGTGCAATCGATCAGAGTGTGTTTGTAACACAAGTTAAGTGACAGTGAGTATGCCGAGTCATTAGTCCAAAACCCATTGGAGTTGGACGAATTAAAGTTGGATGTCCTATATAGATTGCAAGTTCAAAAACAAAGAATGACTAAATTTTATAACAAAAAAGTTATATCCAAATCTTTTGTCTAGGCGAATTGGTTTGGAAAACAATACCCCCTTTGGATAGCAAAGATCCAAAGTATGGCAAGTGGTCGCCCAATTGGGAAGGACCATATAAAGTGAAAAGCTTATTGCCTATTTGAGCTTATCATTTGGACTATTTAGATGATACTAAGCACGTGAGATTCATTAATGGCAAATACTTAAAAACGTATGTTCCTTCTTTATGGGAAAGTGAACAAATAAATACATAAATAAATAGCATTGCTGAGCAATCGTGACTAAATAAAATAAGAACGAAGTACGTTCAAATAAACTCTTTTATTATAAATATTCATTACAAATCATGAAATACAAAATACAAGATGCTCTGTAAGCTGCAATTGGGAGCATGCTGTCATCATTCTTTTATCAGTCACAAAGAAAAAGGGCGAACTGGCCTTGACCGCCTTCCTAATTACATTACTGCAATGGCAGGAAAAAAGGCTGAGAAACACTCTCAAACCGCCTTCCTAATTGCATTGATGCAATTGCATGCAAGGAGGCTGAGAAGCACTCTCAACAGACAAGTGGCCTGAGAAGCACTCGTAAATCGCCTTCCATCAAGAACTCCCTTTGGAGAACATAAATGGAGGAGCTGAGAATACCTTTATTGGCCAAAGAACATTTCATATATCTCCCATTCCAAAGGTAACACCAAGGTAGACAGCGAAATGGACAACAAATCGAATAATTCATTTTTGTTGCAGGAGGAGATAGTTAGCTAATTATCTGAAAAGCCAAATGATGGCAAGTAAGTTGATTTTGCGGAGGATGAAAATGAAGATAACAAATGCGTAACACATACGTATTAATAAGATGTGTAAAGATGAAAATGCAGAATATGAATGGCCACTTACATGCGTGGTAACCGAAATTAAATTGTCCAAAACCTTGAAAAAGAAGATTGGAATGTCAAAAGTTTTGCTCTGTGTAAAAATTCCATGAAGGGAAATGTACACGAGTTTAGCATAAGGTAATTAAATGCTTGGGGGGTTGACAATTGAAGAAGACGTCAAGTAATACGCAAATAAATAAAATAGTTGTTCCATTAATGACATTGGTTGCCGTTACATTCGAATTAACAGTAGCTGCCAGCACAAAATTACAAAGAAAATAAAGGCATCAATGTCTTAGCTACAATTCACTCCAAGCTGAACGCATTTGTTCCCTAAGCTTCCCCCACTCCTCGCTCTGCTTAGAAGAAATAGCAGACAACTCAGTTGCAACATCCTCATCAACCTTCAGCTTTGTATAACGCTCAACCAAAGACTTGGTTCGCTCAATTCCTTGGGAAGCGTTACGTTTTTTGGCAGCCATTCTAGCCATGCAATCGTCCATCTTTGCTTGAAGTTCCTTCATCTCTACAGCTAAGCTTATCATCAAAGAATCTTCAATCATAACTTCAGAGGATATTTCGTTTAATTCAGCCTCTGGTTTATCAATCTTTTGAAGCAAAGACTCCATTTCAGATACAGTATGAAGATACTGAGTACTCCTGGCCTTTAATTCGACATTTTTGGCTAACAAAGAGATGATTTCAGAATGGATAATCTTCAACGTCGCCTTAAAGTCAGATGAAATGTTGAGCGACGGAAGTTTAAGTGCTTGCACTAGTTTCACACTCAAAAGCTCAAATTTATCTTTTTGTTTGGCAGCACTGGCCTGGCGATATCCATATCTATAAAGGAAACATACTCAAACACTGATTGCTTGAGAGTCTTCATATTTTCCTCCGAGAAAGAAGAAGATGAAGCAGAAGGATTACTGGTTGAAGAAGGGCGAGATGTCTTCACTTGTCCCCAAGAGTTGAACAAATTCCGGATGGAGAGCACGATGACATCTGCATCCTGTAAAGAAAAATACAAGCATTTAGCATTCTCACTGCAGTAAATGAAGTGAAGATAAAAAATGAAACGAAGGCTACCTCATCAGCAACCTTGGAAAGTTCGGGCATGTCACTAGTTGACTCAGTTACCTGTGGAGACTTCCCCTTATCTGGACGAGTAGACCCTGCCACAACGAGCAGATTCATGGGAACCTCTGCAGAATTGCAGAAACAATAAATCAAAGGCCAACAGTGTAAGCAAGGGTAAATACATTAAAATATGTATTACCTTCTGGTTCAACACTTGGGGGGTCAACACCTTGGGAATGTGGCAGCGCTCCAACTAGCTTTGGGGAAGACTCTGGGGCTTTGGATTTCTCTTTAAGCAGAGTCCTGATATCAGATGATTTGGATGGAGTAGCTTCAGTAGGAAGTGATGGAGCAGGGGCTGCTAAGACTAGAGCCTACGAGGGGGAAGTTGAACTCTTCTGAAAACTCAGGTAAAACGTTAGCCTATGAAGAATAATTTAGTGCATAAAATAAAACAGGCTCAAATACCTTTCTCCTGACGATGAGAGGAGCATCATCATCATCATCATCTGGCAAAACTGGTGAATATGGGGTTGGCCGTTTACGGCTGGAAGCACCTTTAGCTGCACTAGCTCAAGGAGGAGGAGAAGTATATGGAAGGGTCAAATGTTTAGTATAAGCAGGTGAAGAAGGATTCCTAATAGATACAGGGGTAGCCAAAATAGGAGAAGTGGAGGAAGTCTCTGGCCGATCCAGTAAGTTGAAGGCACGATTAGCATCAGTGGTGAACAACCTGCATTTCACTAATGGCCAGAGTTGTTCAAAGAGAGGATGAGTGACAGCAGTGAGATTAAAAGGAGCCAAAGAAAAACCATTAGTCAAAAGAGTATTACGGGCATCAATGGCTTGTGCCTCAGTTTTGTTTATAGTATGGAAACGCTCTACTAAGTTTCTAGAATAGTAGGGAGGAACATGCCACGTTTGGCCAAAGCCAAGCTGACGATCAAAAAATTGGGGAGCATATATCTCAACCTCTGCCTTGGCATTTGTCCCAGTTACAATGTCATGAAACAACTCTCTCCCAATCAAGAATTGAGCCCAAATGGGCAAAAGAGTACTCACTTCAGCCATAGTAGAAGGAGGTCGCACATAAATAGGGACTTGATGAGGAGAAAAAGGAAAAAAGGAAGGCGTTGAATTCATATTATAAAAGAATGTAAAAAGGTCCTTATTAGACATATTTACAGGGCTTAATTGATGGATGAATAGCCCATAATAATTGACCGATCGAGCAGGGGATGGAGGAGTACCAAGTTATGAAAAATATGCTCTCAACCACAATTGAGTGAGCCAAGGGGCCCACTGACAGAGAGATGCACCATTCTTTAATTGAAATTGAAGGGAAGTCATGCCTCTATAAAAAACTGCTAAAAAGAACGAACATAGATTCAAAGACCTACCACGCACCGGCTTATGTGCTATGGACAGAAAACTCATAGAAGGCTTCAGGTTGAAGACACAAAGAATATATTTACAAAGCCAGACCTGAAGGAAGGCCACAAGCTCAACATGAGACGGTTTAGAATTAGAAGTAGTAAATAGGCATTACATGCCTGAATAGGATTCAATGATTTTTTTGTCAAACTTTGGGGCAACACTAGGGCTGGGCAAAATGTCCGAACCGAACTGGAATCGAACCGAACCAAGCGGTTTTTCTTAAATGAAATACCCGAACGGGTATTCGAATCGAGAACCGAATGGTTTGGTTCGGTTCTCAATTCTAGACTAAGAATCGAAGAACCGAAATTTTTTTTTATATTGGATAAATCAATTTCTTTTATTTTTACTAAACAAATTCATAATTTTTTTCTTATTAAATCTTATTAGTTGAACAATTTAGAGTTTATTTATGTTTGTTAATTGTGTTTTTTTCAATTTTTCTTGTATTGTTTCTTATTAGTTAGTATGGAAAGTCAAGCAACTAATGATTACATTAAATAGTTGGTAAGTATTATCAATACTTTAAAATATTTTATCTTTATTACTTCTAATTTATATTTCATTTTTATGTAGACTTGAATGTTTGAAACAAATGAATTATTGATATGAATTATCGAAATCTTATTAGTAATATTTACTTTTTCGTATTTGTATTTGACAACTTATTATTTATATGTTATTAAATTAGATTACGTTAATTTGTAAAAGTTAAGAATGAATTTGGTATTTGTATCTACTTTTTGTTATTAATATTAGTATCTACTTTCAGGTGTATTTATGTAGTATTATTTTAAATGTTAAAAAATGTAATTATAGTACGGAACCGAACCGAACCGAAAAGACCGAACTGTTCCAAAATTATAGTTGGAACCGACAGTTCCATTTATTAAATACCCGAAAATTTTTGGAACCGAACAAAATCGAACCGAATCGACCCCCGCCAACCCCTAGGCATCACCGGCAATCAAAATGCCAGGAAAAATGGTGTCGTCCAAATGTGGAAGGTTTACTAGGGCTCCAACATCCCTTAGTGTAACAGACATTGGGCCAAGGGGGAAGAAAAAAGTATTGTACTCTGAACACCAAAAACTTAGAGCAATAGGAAAAGCACTGGGTCATAAATTGGGGGTTGGAGAGTAATTTCTAATAAATCTGAAATTTTAGCACGATAAAAAATAGCTTTGGTAGGACCATGATTCACCATACGTGCATGCCATCTACAAAAACTAGCATCAGTTTTAGGCCAAGTGCTAATACCTTTCTCGCGATTGACTTCAATGGCAAAGAGTTCAGAAAAATGGGGTTTCCCGTGCAAGGGAACAACTGACCCACCGCCGCCTGCCCAATCGATTCAGCATCATTAAACGATGGACCCAGGTAGAATTCATTGTTGTCAAGGCGGGCTTGTGAAAGAGAGTTTGACTTTACATAAGGCCTGGTGATGAGGTTTTGGAAAAATTGGGGTTTTCCGTGCAAGGGAACAATTGACCCACCGCCGCCTGCCCAATCGATTCAGCATCATTAAACGATGGACCCAGGTAGAATTCATTGTTGTCAGGGCGGGCTTGTGAAAGAAAGTTTGAGTTTATGTAAGGCCTGGTGAGGAGGTTTTAGAAATCATCGAAACTGAGGGAGTTATCAGAAGGAGTTTGTGAAGTTGCCATTTGCAATAAAATACGGCTATTGTGGAGATTCCTTGAAAAACGCAGTAAAGAAGCAAGATGATGAATAGTGATCTTTATAGAGGAGTACGATGTAAAGACGTGAATGTAATAGCGCGATGAAATGGCGTGTCTTTTGGGTTATAGGGGTATAACGTTACACTTTTCAGGTTGAAGAATGGTTACCGCCAAATGAAAATAATGATTGAAATTCTTGGGAATTTCAAGTATTGGTGGAAAATACAAAGGAAGAATATGACAAAAATTAATAATTGATATTAATTTTGCCATGTTGGGATGTAATTGTTGACATACAAAAATAAGGCCCAATTATTAAGTCAGGCCCAATTAAGTAATTCAAGAAATGGAGCCCAGTTAGGGAAATTGAGGAACGGGCCCAAATAAGATCATTGTAAAATATAATGACAGCCCACGAGCAGATGACTATCATCGCCCAAGCCTGCAGAAAGCCCAGGATCTGAGCGAATGAAGTACCACATTGTCGCTCAGAACGACGGTCTCACTCTCGCCCAAGCCTTCGAGACGCCCAAGATCTGGATGAATATATCGTTTTGTTCAGTTATTGAAGCGGTTATTGAACAACCTTATCACACACCACAATCCCAGAATCTCGGTTACAAGCGGTTAAACAACATGAGCAATAACTACAGTTGATAACGGCAGTTCCTTGACAAGTCAGCCATCACGAAGAAAGTGGGTAGTTATAGAGCGCCAAACAGTTTCCAAACAATTCTACAAGAGAAAACAGGCAAAAGAGTATAAAAAGGAAAAGAAGACATAAAAGGAAAGAACCCGAATCAAATACTCTCAACAGAGAATATGTAATTTCAATTCATTTACTTTCTATTTGCAAACTTTCAATTTATTTCGTGTGCTTGTGCCCATTGGAGGCGTTTTGCTTCTTTCCAATTGTAATTTTCATAAATAAAGCACCCATTTTTGAGACTTTGTCTCAAGAGATTTGTTTCTTAAACAATCGTCTAAACGTTTCTTTTAATTTTTAGCGATAATCTGCGCGAAACAGATATCTATAACTTTTCTTTACTTTTTAACTACACATTTTTTTAAAAAAACTTATATTTCCATTAAAAAATCACTTCCAACGAGCTCTCGTTGTCTCATCTTATGTCATTCAATGAAGGAAAAAAAAATAATTTAAAATGATTAGAATTAACTTCTCGGTGTGTATATGGTTTATTTCTTTATGGTCTACAAATGTTTATAAGAAACCTTCCGAGTTTTTTGATGGCACGTTTGGTTTTCTTTTTTTTTTTTCCTTTCCTTTCTTCTGGAAATAGAATTTGTCGATCTCTTCCTCTCATTTCTCATTTTTAATACTAGATGTTTCACGATATTATTTTTATTAAGACAATAATTACCCTATAGCTGGATTGTCTCCCAAACTTGTCCTCAATTAGTCTAATCTCATAACATTGATCTAATTATATTTAGTACCGTGTTCTAAATATTAAGTTTTGAACTTCTATTTTGAAAGATCAATTATTATCGGATCCTCTCAATCTCCTTATGAAGCTTATGTAGATAAATATTACCCAATAGGGTCTCTTTTGGCTAGCTGAGATTGACGTATAGAACTCTTAATGCAAATAGAGACATATCTCGTAGAATTAGCCTTTCTTCCCCTCATTGTGTATAATAAAAATATATTTATAGATAATATAAGAGACACTCCCCCAAGCATAAAAAATATCACTAACCTTCCCCATTTATAATTTTGAGTATCATAATGTTTATTTCCTAGTCACCTCTAAGTCTACATAATAATGAAATATAAATAATTAATACATATATTTCCCTTGAGAACAATATATAAAAATTCATATCATTTGTAAGTCAATTTGTATTATTTATGTTTGTTTTACAATTTAAAATATATTTAAAAAATAAATAATAATACTAAATTCGCACCATTCCTGCCTCTCGAAATCCCAACCCCGACCCCTCAGCAAGGCTTGTGTTTGGTAAGGTAAGGAACTTAAAGCCTTGACTTATGATTGGTGGACTACAACTATTGATACTACTATTTCAACAACTGTAACTATCGAGACTGAAGCACAAAGGTACTCTTGAACGTATTTGCTTGGGAGTTGAGATCAACCTTTCAATGATGTTCATGCGAGATGTATGTCACTTATTTGTGGGGGTGTCTATTCTTGGCATTTTTATTTGACTTAATGGTATGGCCCTGAGGGTCTAGGGTTTGATGTGAGCAAAGGTTATATTTGATAAAAATCTAAATCGGAGTGAATTATTAATTTTAACCATATAATTTATGAGATCCACAATTTTATCAACTTCCAACTACAAATTTCACAAATTTTTATCAAAATATAATAAAATTCGATTTTTAAAAAACCAAACAAATCACTAACTAATCTTAAAGTTGGTCAATACTGAATATGATATTCAAAATTAGAATAAGGAAGATCAGCGATATTTTTTAAGCGTGAGGATCACTCATATTGTCAGAATTGTTAATGTATGTCTTCTATGTGTTAGTTCAGTTGTCCTTTGTTGACTCCGTCATGGACCAAGCTATCACATCTCAATAACTTGATCAAGAAAATCAAGTTTGGCCATTCATAAATTGTTGGGTCCAATGATTTTTTGCAAGGTTGGTAGCTGTTGCATTAATCTCCAATTTTTAGCCTCTTAGCATAAGTCACATCAAAGTATTTGGGTCCATGCCATAATATGTGCATGCATGGTGCACCCATTAAGTGTATTAGGCTCGGTCCAATAGCCATCGTATGGTCATGGCAACAATTATCGTACGTACGCTTGGTTTCAATAAATGTTTTTTACCCTACATTCTTAAAATTGCTTTCAAATTCTAGGCCCTATTCAACAATGATATTATAAGTTAGATGTGCTGTACTTATCACATCACATCCCAATTGGGAAAATAAGTCGTTTTGGATTGTTACTCTTTCGATTTCTTCCTTTTTCCAAATATCATGAAGTCAGATTCCAAACACGGCATTGACAATTCGTATTATTTCCTAATGATTAAATAAAAAAGTTAGGAGAATAAATTAAAAAATATTAAGGTTGAGAACAAGATTGTCATTCTATAAGATTATATATATATATATATATATATATATATAATCTTATTGAAGGTTTAAATGCTCCTCCAAAGTAAGTAAAGAGATGTGATTAATTAATGCGATGCGAAGCAAGAAAAAAAAATGCCGGATAGAAGATTAATTAATTCTGCAAATACTCGAAAATAAAAAAATTCGTCAAATTCCTAAGAATACTTAAGTTTTGATTAAATTGGGCAAAATTTTTTACTTAGTGGTTGTTTGGGAATGATTAAAATCCAATTAAAATTGAAAATATAGTCGTTATTGGGTCCCACTCGTCTAATAAAAGTCAACTCCAACAGCTATATTTTCAATTTTAATCTGATTTTAATCTCTACCAAACAAGCTCTTATTTTTATTCAATATCACTTGAACAACAGTCGAACATAGTTCCAACTTTTACCAAAAAAATAAAACAACCGCACTTTGTGTACAGAAGCAAGAAAAACAGGGAAAAACCAGATACTCGCAAGCAGGGGGGATGGGTGGGGTTTTTTCCAATATTTTAACTCACATGGGCACCCCATGTGAGTTAATCTGTGAAAAAAAACAGAAGAAATACTTCTGTACACTCAAATAATTCAAAATAAAATAAAATTATAATTTGAAATTATAATTTCTTTTTAATTGAAAAAGAGATGGCAAAATTTGAGAATTTGCAAGTTTTAGTTATGATAAATTAAGATAATTAGATACTTTCAAATAAAAAAAAATGGTCAAACTAACAGAAACCATCTATTTGGATTTCAGCTGCGACATTTTGAAAATGTTTGGTACCATGAGTGACACAAATGAAAGGTTTGGTACCGTGGATGACACAAATTAAAAATTTAGGCAAAGTCTACAACTAAATGAAATGTTTGATACTGATGCTGCAATTATCCCTAAAAAAAAATTAAAAGATGAATTATCTGAAAAAAATTAATTCCGACAAGAATTTAAAAGATTAAAGTCATTAAAGAAGCAGTAAAATCTTATTTTGATATCATGTGTCCTATTAATTCATTCTAGTTGCAAATTTTCTAACACCTTTTTGACTGTACTAAATTTATTTCATTTATTGAATAAGTGAGTATATATGGAATTTGTAACAAGGCAGTACAATTATATGATTTAAGAATTACAAAAGTAGCGAAGGCCCCTACACATTTAATTCCATGTTGTAAATTTGATTTCAGATTTTCCTAAATAAATGTCATTTTTTGTCTTTATGACAAACGACTCTTGTTTGGCTATGCATAGTTGAACCTTATTAGGGTCCTATCTAATAAAGAAAGGCTGGGGGACAAACTTGCTATCTCACTCATAAGTGGAGGACCTAAATGCAAACACTGAAAGAACCTTCTACATTTTTCTAAGCCCCAATTTTTGAGAAAAAAAGTATTTTTTTTAAAAAAATTTAAGTGCAAAATTATTTTATTAGGAGAATTCATGGTTGAAAATGAGTTTTTTTTTTTAAAAAAATGAAATTTAGATAATGACAATTAAACAATGTCTCAATTTTGCTATGCCCTTGTTTGGTAAGAATTAAAATTAATTTTTTTTGATAGATTTTAATAAAAATCAATGAAGTATGTTATTAAAAAATTACGAGTCCTATCAAATATATATTAAAATTAACTGTTGATTTTAACTTAGTTTTAAATCTAAATTTTAATCCCTACCAAACATGGGCATATATATGTGGAATGTCATCTGTTTGTAAATTGTGAGTACGAAATATATATATATTGCGCTACCTAACAGGGCTTGGAAAAAGAAATGGAGGCTTGGAATTGCTTACATCAAGATCCAAGTCTCCTGCATAGAGCAATTGTATAAACAACTACAGGACCTATACTAGGTTTTTCACAAGCTTCAGGGCTGCTTGCTGAATTGAGGATTTAGAGATGGGGAGAGTAGCTCACGAGCTCATAAGGCAAACACGAATGAACCTAAACGATAAACTATAAGCGTAAAGCCTGACGAAACGTGGATGCCAAGATTCGGGATAAGTGAACCTAGGTGTAAAAAAGCATAAAAAAAGGTTTTCTTATTTTAATATTTTAAATCAATCTAAAAATCATTTAATAATTAAAATAATACCTACCAAATATATTAAATTATAAAATACTATATTGAAAAAAAAAAGTGCACCCAGGCACGAAAAAAAAAGTGCGAGGCGGGGCATTTTGCGCCCACTTCGAGCCTAGGCAGCGCTTTTTAAAACATTGCCTCTTAGTGTTAAGAGTACATGGCAATATCGCTATTTTAACCATATGAATCTACATACGATTTCAAGATCCCTCGTCTTCATTCTGAGACGTAGAAGATAGTTCTGGTGTGCAGTGATCGCCCGTGTACAAGTACACTTCAACAGAGTTCTTCAGCAAAAACCTTATCAAATATCAATTGCACTGCAAATGGAGAATTTACTATAAGAATTGCAACCAGACAAATATATTGTCCTGCTGAGGCAAAGCAGTCAAAACTCGGATTGCACCTTAGAGACAACTACTACTACATAAGGGAAAAAAGGATTATAGAAAAGAATATCTATAGTTACAAGGTCCATAAGGTGATCAGTAGGTGCAATTATGGAATTGATTTATTTATTTATTTTTCTAAAGATGCTTCAATATATTTCCAGGTAATATACTTATCCGGATAATTTTAATCTACCTTCTTCTCTGGGAATATTAGGTTGATCAGTCAGGAGTTGCCGAAGTGCACCTAGATCATCATCATCACCACCACTGCGATCAAATCAAGCCACAATGCACTAATAAGATTTAGAAAAAGGAGTGCATTTTCCAAAACAAGTATATAACAGAAGAATCAACTGAAACTATCAGCATGAAAACCATCAACAGTAGAAAAAAACAAAGAGCACAACCTTTTAGGTAAAGACTGCTGCTTTTTTGGTCCAATTTATTGCACTCCTTTGCTAATATTTCAAGTAATAAAAAGAGTTCCAAAACTATATATGTAGTGATGTCCATATCCTCAATCTTTAAAAAGAACAGAGGAGCGCGATTCACATAAACTAGGATAAATTCCAATTGGATATGGGTTGTGAATCAATGATGAGAAATACATCTTAAATCACAAATTCCAATTGGATATGGTAACTTCAGAGTTTAGGAATTCATGACATGGTTCATTATTAGAAGTGAATCCATAAATTGAGTAACGAATAATTCACTTCTCTTTTATCCGTCGGTTTAGAAATGCACAACCTCAACCTGGATTGGAAATTAAACATCGACCCCGACAAATTCATCACAGTCCCAATCCCCAGGGCCAATACATAGAGCCAAAATCTGCTATGTTCAATTTATGGATACCCTTTTTCAATAAAAGCTATCGTAGCCATTTCTGATTGAGTGGAGCTTGTGTAGAACAGATAAAGCACGTTCCTTAAGATTTGATGTTTGAAGGGAAAATAAGAATGCAAAAATTGAATGGTACTGAGAAGAGTCCAAATATCACATACCTGGGTTTCAATGCAAGTTCAGGAAGTGCTGACACCACAGATAATTTAAGATTGTACCTGCATTAGAATGTAAGTGAGTCATTGTGAATTAAAAACTTTAGCCTATCTTTTCAGTTCTACATCAAGGACAAAGTTATAGAATGGGCCAGCCTGGCACGGACCGTGCAGACTCACATTTTTTGGCCGTGCCAGGCATCCTAAAATGCAGGTTGTGCCGTTTGATGGCTATGACCAAGATACACCAAAAAACTATTTCTTCTTTCTCAAACAATAAACATAAAACCTGCAAGAACTCAATGTTAATTTTAATTTTAATAACACACAAGAAAAATGAGAAATCCACTAACAAGTTTCAATGTTCAAAATCTCAGTCAATACACCATCATACGTTAAATTTGTATGGATCATAAAACTAAGTCCAGACTATTTATAACGAGAGAGGGGCTGCAGCCCTTACAATAGGATCTAGTAAACAACGAATGACATTTCATTGCATCGATTAGTAAACATGATACACATATAGCTCTGCCGAATAAATACATATATGGGAACTAAGAATAATAAGGACTTCTTTCTGCCTACTTGGAAAAAATATTTTACCATTTTGATTTTCAAAATCAAACAAAAGAAACAGAAAATTGGAGGAGATGCAGATTCAATATATTCGTACTCTGATTGGTGCATCTCTTCTAGAAGTCTAAGTCCATCCAAACAATCTGCAAGACTTGGTTTTATGCCGATTTGCTGGTTCAGCTGTTTTGTGGATAATTGAGCAGACCCCCCTTTAACTAGCTGCCTGCTGTCACGGACAATCTTCTCAATTGATAAGAGAACCCCACAAAAGTCTTCCCTAGATTTCAGTCATCAGGGCAAAACATAAAAAACATCAAAAGGAAAACCAGCTTCTTGCCAGAAAAATCAATAGGCTTATAAATTCCGTAGGCCATGAACAATTTATGATAATAATTAATCACAATTGAGCACCAAAACCATCAAAATTGAATCACAAAAAAGTTACAGTTGAAGACCCATCATGACCGGTTATAATGTTGATGGAAATGAAATACTAAAGTCTAAACATCTAAAGAACTTGAAGAAATGAGAGCAATAAACTTTTTATATTAACCAAGTTAACACGCACACACTGACAAACACACCAAATTATAATGAATTTTGATATAGTAATTACAGTTCCTAGAAAGACAAACACATAGAAATGATATCATTAAATTACTATATTTGATCCTATTATATCATATTTCATGGGCATAGAAATAGTGTTCCCAAAAGAGGTCAAAAAAAATTACAAAGTCTTGCTAACAGAGAGCAGGATAGTTTGCAGAGACTTCATTTGCTTCGCCAGTACAGCAACTTCAATACCCTCAACACATTTCAAAACACCGTAGTTTCTGGATTTATGAATCACCTAAAATTTTGAATGGTGAAAAAGTAATTTAAGTGTTAAACTCTATAAAAAGAAGAAAATAATGGTTGAGCTGATACATCATGCATACATGTATGCAAGAGAGGACCTGTAATCTTTGGATAATGGAGGAGGCATTGGAGAATTGTGAAAGCAATCGAGAATGAAGATCTCCCCAGCGATCCATTTCATCTTCGATTTTTTTGTACTTTTGCTGATATTTCTTCACCATTGCCTCCATCTCTATAATATATCTTATAAATCGAATGACTTCAAACTCAATTCTTTTCATTTAAAGTAAAAATAACATAAAATTGTTCAGACATATTTAAAAACTGAAATGTAAGTAAAACTCTAAAAGTAACTTTGATTTTATTTTAAACTTAGACGAGCATATGCTTCTCATCCTATCATGCAACTACTATAATCTAAATACAGATTCAGTTTTCCACTTGCATGTCTTCGAGGTCTAAAAACTCTAGTTAACTTTACCGCTTGTAGTGTAACGGCGTGGCATGGGTGGAATGAGCTAATTGTTAGTAACGATTAAATTTAGCGATCTGTTGTAAGCTGAGTTAATAATTTAAAACAAAAAAAAAGTTTAATGACCACATAAAATTTCACTCAAGAGTAAAATGGCTAACCCAAACAACTATAGTGAACTAGATCTTGAGTTGACTTGCTCAACCAGTTCGATCCTCATTCAATCCATTTAGGGGTGGGCAAAAACCTGTTAGATCTGGTTCTACCGGTATCGAATGGAAATTTTACACAAAGAACCAATATCCTCATTTGATCCATTTAGGGGTCAGCAAAAACCTGTTCAATCTGATTCTTATCAGAACGAGACCGAACTGGTACTAAGCAGGAATTTTAATACAGCAACTGACTGGACCATCTGTTTGGGTTCATTTGAATTTTACTAATTACAACTTCACATTTTGTTGGTGTTGTTGAAATTAACTGCACCTGTTAAACTGAATTGGAATACATTGGTATAGAATAAAGTTTTGTTATGTTTTGATATTGAATTCTAGAAATGGACTACTTTGTACATTTTTTGCAAATGGTTTGAAACTGAAATTCTGAAATGATAAACAAATTACAATTTATCAATAAAATAAACGGAAACATGTAAATGGAGAGATCAAAAACATCAGTAACAATAGATGAAAAGAAAATTGTGGAAGGATAAACTGAAGAACGAAAGAGAATAGAAGAAAACGTTGGCTGTGGCTGAATGAAAGGCTGAACACAATTTTGGGGGGTTTTCCACCTGCTTTTATGTTAGTAGTTATCACTGAGTGCCTGGTGCAAACCACCAATCGATTAAGTTATATAAAAATTGGGGTTATGAGCATGTTCCGTACTTTTTGGTGCTTTAAGCACCACATTAAGCTCATCCATATGGGATTTTTCAGTTTATTTAGACATTAAGTGACTAATAAGTACTTAAAAAGGTGCTCCTGAAAATGTGTTTCTAAATTGTAATGTCCATTGTTAGGCACAAAACTGTGAATTAGAGTGAACCATCCAGTTCTCATTGTTAAAGAACCAAACTTTTTTCTTTTTGGTTTAGGGATGGAAACAAGGCTCAGAAAGGGATTTTCATGCACAGTCCCCGCCCCAATCCAGCTTAAGATTAGCCATGTTCGAATTCTTCAATTGGAATACTGAGCTACTCATTAAAAAGATAACAGGGAACATAAACATCTAAAGAGATAGACCCTTGTTTTTCTCTATTTCCTCAGCCAGCAATCACAGGATTAAGATTTTAGAACCAAACAGACCGTAAAAAGAAAAATGAAATCAGAGAACTACTCCAAAAACCAAAATAACCAGAGAGTAAAGATTGGGACAAATCAAAGCCCACCTTTAGAAACTAGATTCTCAAAAAAAAAAAAAAATGGTATATACAGAATTCAATTTTCCATAATCTAGCAATTCAATCCATAAAACATTCTAGCATTCTAAATTGAAACCAAGAGTATCAGGAACATGCTTTTATAAAATACTGTATTGTAGGCTAAGAAACATTACCCAGTTTAGCATTTCAGTAGATGATTAGCAAGTAAAATGTGAAGATAAGAAAAGAAAAACAACAAAAACACAAAACCCTTATACTGAATTTATCACCTTTACACTTTCTTGAGGTCGCCGGGTTCGGCTGAGGCGAAGGTTAGAGGTCGGTTCTCTTCAGCGCCAATAGAGAGAGAATAGGGGAGTTGTGGCGGCAAGAGGATAAATTCTTTTGAAGTCGTGACAACTTATCTTGGACCAATTTGTTAGTTTCCAATGTACTCCCTCCGTCCAATATATATATATATATATATATACATATATAGAGGTTTGTTTCATTTTTCACACGGATTAAGAAATCTTATTTAATGTTATTGAAAAAGCAATTTTTATCAAGAACTTTCCAAATTTATCCCTATTTAATTTTCAACAACTAGAAGTAAATTATTGTTGGAATTAGTAATTAGGCAAATTAAATAAGGGTAAATTAGTAAAAGAACAAAACATAACATTCCCAATTAAGAAACAAGCCTATCTATTTGGGACAAGAAAAAAAGGAAACCCAACCTATATATATGGGACGGAGGGAGTACATTTTATACAGGGAAAATGAGGTCCGACAGTGTTTTTTATTAATATCCTTAAACTCTAATTAAATATTTTAATGAAATATTAATTACATATTGTGACTTTTTTCATATAAAAGTGACATATGTCATAAAAAGTGACAGAATTCATATTTTTTTTTTTGTCAAACACCTTGCACGCATCAATAATTTAATTGATTCAAAATTTTCTTTTTCATTTGTATTACCATAAAACGGGGTTTGAATTGGTATGTTCAAAATTTCAAAAATGCATACGTATACATCTAGATAATTGCTTTAAGGATATAGTGCGACTCTTTTTGAGAATGTCACTTTTTCTTAGAAAAGTCACAAAACGTCATTTTTTCATAGAAAAGTGGCAGAATTCACATTATCCTTTTGTCAAACACCTTACATGTATCAATGATTTAAATGATTCAAAGCTATTTTTCATATGTATTGACACAATCAATTCTCTCTGAAGTTCAATAATTTTATTTTCAAACATATTTACAAACACAATAACAAAGGGTTAAAGATGTTCAAGATTGGGGAAGGAGAAGTTAAAGGGTCACAAGACTGGGGAGGGCCTGTGATTTTTTTTTTTTTTTGAGAAAATGTTATTTTTCCATAGAAAAGTGACAAAACGTCACTTTTTTATGAAAAAGTGGCAGAATTCATATTATCCTTTTATCAAACACTTTACATGCATAAAAAATTTAACGAATTCAAATCTATTTTTTCAAACATGTTTCCAAACACAATAACAAAATTATCAAAAAGAAACTTTATAAATGTTAATTATTTGCACTATAAAGTTTAAATTAAATCTAATCATGAAATCCAAATAAAAGTGAGATAGACAGTTGAAAATTGGGGAACTAATTGAAGAAGGAGTCAAAAACATAAAATAAAAAAATAAAAAAAAAATAATATGAAATTGACAATCTAGATTTTTTCCAAAGCTTTCAATAATAAAATAACGTTGATCTTCTTGCAGAAGTTCGAATAATGAACAAATTTGTGAATGATTTCCTCTTTCTTCTTCTAATTTCGGGGTACTTTTTAAATTGGCCTTGTTAAACCCACCATTTTTGACTTTGCCCTTTTTTTTTTTAGATTCACCACAATAGCCGTCCCATGCTTGAAAGACAAAACTACCCTTAAAATAATATACAATTACAAATATATGGTATTGTTAAAAAGACAATAATACCCTTTTTAAGTTATAAAAAATTCCAAACACTTTTCACTTAAAATTTCGAAACCACTTTCTTTATCTGTTTACTCCAATACAGATAAAAATTGTTTCATTTTTCCTCTACTTCAAACTTCAAAACAGATAAATCTATCAAACGTATAAGAAAGAAATATTATTCACAACCATCAGTGAAATCGGTAAGTATATTTTTACGTATTTTTAATTTCGTTTCAGTTAAGTACATTTTTTATTCTTTAAATCTTATGTATATGAAAATTTTATGATCTTAAAATAGATAGAATCGATTTTTTTGAATAAAAATGAGAAAAAAAATTCATCTGCATGAGATTTTCAGATTAGTGGTCGAAAAAAAACTACCCGGACGTCCGGACCGGGACTACCGGACCGTCCCCGGACTTCCGGGTAGTCCGGACCCGGACTTCCTGGCAGTCCGGGCCCGGACCGTCCGGGCCAATCAGCCGGACCGTCCGGCAGTTCAATTCCGCGATCGGGCTGGACTACACAAAGTCCGGGCCCGGATCGCCAAGTCCGAGATGGATCGCCGGACGGTCGTGAACAGGTCGTCGATGTTTATTTTTTTTCCACGTTAATAACAAAATAGTTTTTTTTTATGCAGCAGATATGGTTGCAATACCGGTTCTTTATTTTGGTGAATTTGAAGAAAATGAAAATGGTCTATGGGTCTGGAAATGGACAGGTGATATACATTGCTCAATTTCAATTCTATTGACATCGAATACATCGTATGCAGAAATGTACAGTGAGATACAGGACGTGCTTAACATCGATCCCTCCCAGTACGACATTGAATTGAGATTTTTATTCAACAATGAGCATACATCCATTCCAATTCCACCTACAAACGTTACTTCTAGAAATGGCATCAAAGCTTTAATTGCATTGAACGAAGATCGCATGACTACTCATGTTTGCGTAACTTTAGTAAAAAAGAATGTCCCCGAAAGTGAACACGAAGATCTCGATGGAGGGGATCGTAATGTGAATGATTTTTGGAACACAGTGGAGATAGCTCGTGAGGATGATGTGGTTATTCCTATTACAGTTGTTCATCATCATGGTATCACCGTTGCGCACAGAATTCTCTCGATAGTTGATGACAACGAGAATGAAAATGAATTTACGAATGAGGATTTGATTGCTTTATCCTGTCGAAGACATGGGTCGGGTTCACAAGGTGGGATGAGCTCACGTACCTCTAATTGTTCTCATACAGTTCCTGATGATGAAGATTTATATGTTGAGCAACTGTTCGAAACAAAGAAAGATTTGCAGGAAGCTGTGCACCGAATAGCTTTGAGACACAATTTTGAGTTCAAAGTTAAAAAATCGGACAAGTCGACGTACACAATTATTTGCATTGATGACAGTTGCCAATGGCGTTTGCGAGCGACAAAAATGGACACGAATGAGTTCTTTGTAATTCGTAAGTATGCACGGGAACATACTTGCGAAGTGGGTATTCGTCGAAATGATCACAGGCAGGCCCAAGCATGGTTCGTTGGTCGACAAATAATGGACAAGTTTCGGGACCCACGAACGATCTACGGACCTTCGGACATCATCAACGACGTCCGTCGAGATTACGGGGTGGTCATGAGTTATCAGAAAGCCTGGAAGGCCAAAGAATGCGCATTGGAGGACTTAATGGGTTCGGCTGAGGAAAGTTACGCTAAATTGGCTAGATATTGCCACAACATGGAGAAAACTAATCCCGGATCGGCATTTTATATTGATACAGAGGACGGGAATCGCTTCAAATATTTTTTCATGGCCCTTGGACAGTGCATTTGAGGATTTCGGAAAGCGATGCGACCCATAATTCTAGTCGACGATACAACCCTTAAGGCCAGATACGAAGGCAAGTTGATTATTGCTACGTGTCAAGATCCCAACATTCAAATTTACCCTCTTGCGTTCGGTATAGTCGATAGAGAGAATGACTTAGCGATGTGTTGGTTCTTTACGAAGCTAAGGGAAGTAATTGGAGACGTCGAGAACCTTGCATTTGTAACTGACCGGGGGCAGTCAATAATAAATGCTATCGCCGAAGTCTTTCTCGAGGCACATCACGGTTATAGTATGTACCATATACAGGGTAACTTAAAGACGAAGTTTCGTGACAGTGGTATCGTTCCATTGTTTAGGAGACTACAGAGGCGTACAGTTTTGAAGAGTTTGAAAAGTACATGGTCGAAATAGAAAGTAAATCACATGCTGCATGGGTTTATCTAACAGATATGGGGAACGAACATTGGGCACGATCACATTTTCCAGGACGTCGATACAACATGATGACGTCAAACAATGTTGAGTCGCTCAATGCGTTATTCAAGAAGGATCGAGAGTTACCAATTCTCGTAATGATTGAGCAAATTCGTAACAAGTTGCAGCAGTGGTTTCATGACCGACGTGAGGAATCACAGAACTGCACAAGTGTGCTGACTCCGGCTCAGGAAGATAAACTTTTCAAAACTCTAGAGGTTGCGATGAAGGTATGCGTGGAACCATTGGATTAGTTTTGCTTCTCCGTGAGATGTGGACGTAATATCGGATACATCGTGGACTTGAATGATAACACATGCACGTGTAGAAATTTTTAGTTGGAAATGTTTCCATGTGCGCATGCAGTGGCAGTGGCTATGTATAGAGGAATTCCGCCACACACCTTATGCAGTTATTATTACATGACTGATTTTTGGAGAGCGGCGTATGTCGAAACGATATTTCCCTTGCCAAATGAAGCCGAATGGAAAGTTCCCGACCATATTCTCCCACTTAATAATTTGTTGTCACCTCAAATCGGACCACGTGCCCCGGGACGTAGACGTACCTCTAGAATACCATTCACCGGAGAATTTTCCCGACCTCGTAAGTGCGGCAGATGCGGCGTAATAGGGCATACTCGTCAATTTTGTACAAGTCAGATTCCTCTACAACACAATTCAACGGATGTGTAATATTATGTAATGTTTTAATATCTATAATTGGATAATATGTTTTTATTTAGTGTCGTTACATATTCAATATAATTAATTTGCTTACGTAAATTATGTCGCTCAATATTTATTTCAATAATTAATTTCAAAATGTCAATTATATCTATTGATTAATTAAATTATTTACTTACATTAATTTAATTGTCGTTTATGTAATTTATCACAATTATAATTAATGGAATATTAAATAAACAGTTAAATAAAAATATTGTATATTAATTACACAATTATACAATGTACTAAGGATCACAATTATATTCATACAAATCACAAGCCAGCTTCAACCTCCACATGTCTATCAAAGATTGATTTATTGTATCAACATTGCGATTAATACTCAAAAATTCTATATACTTTATAGCAAATATCCCACAGTCGCCCCTGCAAGTGAATAAAAATATATTAGTTCGATAACATATATAACTAAAAACTAAATTATCAAATTAAAAACTTGTAAATTCTTACGATGTTCCTTGTCTCGCCGTCGTTGTGTCCCGCATAATGGCCAATCCGTCATTTACTTCAATATCTGCATGTCTAGCCATCATGGGAATGATCACACGCATCGGCTCCAGTATCTGCTCCAGTTGCCCTTGGGTCAAACAGCTATGGTCGGAGTCGTACACATATATAGTCGAATCAGCGAATACGATCTCCGCTGCAAAGCAGTGTGAGTTCGCAATATGTGGAATGTACGTATGTGTACAATCCGTCCACGGCTTCCCGTATCTCGGCTCCAGCCCAATTACCCACTCCATCATGTATTCGAACACCACATATCCATTTTCTTGGAGTAGGAGGGTGCTGTGTTCAATATCTAGGGCACGTGCGAACCCGGAGCTAAGGATGACTTTGCTAGGAATGTCAAAAGATCTCGGGTGTCTCCGAGCTCTATCGCGCAATAGTTCCATAGCCAAGTCGATGTGCTGAAATCAATAAAAAGTAGATGGTCATTAAATTAAATAAAATAACAAATAATTAAATTAAATAAAACAACAAATAACAATGAGAATGCACTTACATCATCGGCGAGCCAAGCACCTCTCGTCAGTACATCGTCGAACCACTTCTTCGCGTTCGAGATGGTGGTCGCCCCTATGCTATATTTGTCCCTACAAAAATGAAATTAGTGAATTGTTGCAAAAAGTATAGATGATCTCGTATGTACTTTAGGTAAATCATAAAATACTTACTCATGCTGAAGGGATTTGAACCAGTCATGAAACGCCTTCTGCCGAACCGGGTCGACCTCGCGGAAATGATTGGGGACCGTCCCGTATGCTATATTTGTCCCTACAAAAATGAAATTAGTGAATTGTTGCAAAAAGTATAGATGATCTCGTATGTACTTTAGGTAAATCATAAAATACTTACTCATGCTGAAGGGATTTGAACCAGTCATGAAACGCCTTCTGCCGAACCGGGTCGACCTCGCGGAAATGATTGGGGACCGTCCCGTCTAAGAACGTCCGTCTCTTCGCCTCGGCCGCGAAGGGAGAAACAATGTACTGTGATGGCAATCTCGGTCTCTTACCAACCACCAACGATGTCACGTCAACAGCACGCTTAGTCCCCTTACTCAGCTCCATAGTCCCCTCCGACACAAAAACTACGTCATCCGCCTCGGCCATTTCCCCCCCCTCCACCTCCATCGGTACCCCCTCGAACTCCGTCGGTACCCTCTCCACCTCCTCCGGTACACTCTCTACCTCCGTCGGTACCCCCTCGGACTCCGTCGGTACACCCCCTCCACCTCCGTCGGTACCCCCTCGGACTCCGTCCGTACCCCCTCCACCTCCGCCCGTACCCCCTCGTCATCCGTCGCACCTTCCTCCACCTCCGTCGGTACCCCCTAGAAACCCGTCGGTATCGCCTCCACCTCCGCGGGTACCCCCTCGGACTCCGTCGATACCGGTACCCTCCCGTCCGCCTCCACCTCAACCTCCATCGGTACCCCCTCCTCCGGTACCCCATCAAAAAATGAGTCATAATCTCCCCCCGGCCACGACAGATCATCATACCCCATCTGTCTAGCTCCACCGTCACCCCCTCCATCCCGATGACTGCCAGTCCCTCGTAGGGCTGCTACGTCGCCCCGTAACGTACAGACCTCAGTTTGAAGGTTTCCTATATCGCGCTGCACTTCTACCACGTGGCGACGTAGAACGAATACATCATTATATACATCGTCGATCTGTCCCCTGAGCTCTCGTCGCATCTCGCCTATATCCTCTGACAATCTGGCATACTGATCGTCCACCTGCTGTGCCAACTCTTGACGCATAAACTCGGTAAGGCGGGTATATAGATCAGTGGACGAGGGAGAATGTGAACTGATCGGCGGCGGTGGTGAGGCCCTCGGCGGCGGAGGTGAGGCCCTCGGTGGCGGAGGTGATCTCGGCAGCGGAGGTGATCTCGGAGGCGGTGGAGATGATCTCGGCGGCGGAGGTGATCTCAGCGGCGGCGGTGGTGATGGCAGTGGTGATCTCGGCGGCGGAGAAGGTGATCTCCGCGGCGGCGGAGGTGGCAATCTCCGCGACTGAGGTGATACTGGACGACACACCTGAAAAATTAATAGTTCGAATTATTAATTTAATTCAAAAATCATTATAACAATCAACATATTATATTCAATGAACATACCCTATCCCGATCAACGATGGACTCCGGCAATAGATCATCTGACACGGCCTGCATAGACAAGGAACGCATGTAACTCTGTCCCTCCTCCTCTATCGACGGGGTCAACTCAGAGAGGACTTCAACCTAAAATATTGACAGTTAAATGGGTTAATGACCATGTTTCGATTTTTAGAAAGGACATGCTATATAAATCGCAAAATGTATAATACGTACCTCAGGATCGTCGAGGAGAGTTGATATGTGTTTTGCAGATGGCTTGTCCTGTGCTCGCCATTGATAAATCCGAGGGCCACTTGTCTCCACTCTCCTTGCGTACCGGCCAGCCAATATGGGAACAGTCTCGTACATCCATATGTGCAACAGTTACAATTATTATATATAGAATTTAATATAAAAAATAGATAATTAATTATGTTGAACATTTACCTGCAAAGCCAACGGCAGGCCATAAGCATCGTACTTGCGGTCGGGTTTATCCCCCTTGGGCACCGAATATCCCTTCCTGAAGTGTCGTAAGGTATCCGCAAAACATTTCTGCCCCCACGGATAGCTGTTGAAGGTATCAATGTCATCAACAACCTCCAAATGGAAAAGGTCGATCGACGTCTTCTTGTGATGACACCTGAGTACGCTCTCGAGGATAAGCACCATACCCAGCTTCAACCTATCAGACATATCCTCGCATGCCTTGAATGCGTCCATCAACTGCCCCGGAGTGACCGTCGTGTGCCCGTGAAAATATTCATTCAACAGCCTCTTGTTTCTCGGAATACGGGCCCGAGCTGCTTCTTCCCCCGTACACATCAATCCGGTGATGAGGGCAAACTCGTATATAGAAAATCTAACTATCTTGCCCCAAGATCAAAATGGAGGGCATCTCCGCCAATTGGTTTAAGCAACCAACATAGCAACGCATCGAGCAGCTGACCAGAAAACTGTACGCCAGCCAATGAATACAATGGCCATAAGCAGGATCGCCTCAATATATCTGCATGCTGCTCGTCCAGCAAGTCTAATACCACTGTAAAGATGGCAAAGTTACAGTACGTTGTAACTTTGCATGAGATCTGTCTGACTGCATCATTTAAGTGGTAATCCATCCTGCATCATTTACAATATTATAATCTTGTGCAAGATATAATAAAAAAAATATAATATTCGAAAATTAAACTAACTGAATAATATTAATTACTATCCGCAAAAAAAAAAAAAAATCAATAGATAATGAAACAACAAATAATGCAATAATGGAAGAATTTATAATTAAATTCCTTATTTTAATTGTTTATATAATATTTAATTATAAATATTAGAATATTAAATAAACAATTTATTTTGTTTATTTCATTTTTTATTATTTATAACTAAACAATTAAATGAAATAATTTATTGCAATTGTTCATTTAATGGTTTTTGAACAATTTCAATACGTAATTTAAAATAATTTATTTTATATTAATTATTGTAATTGTTCACTTAATATTTCAAAGTAATAGAAGAATTTATAATTAAATTCCTTATTTTAATTGTTTATATAATATTTAATTATAAATATTAGAATATTAAATAAACAATTTATTTTGTTTATTTCATTTTTTATTATTTATAACTAAACAATTAAATGAAATAATTTATTGCAATTGTTCATTTAATGTTTTTTGAACAATTTCAATACGTAATTTAAAATAATTTATTTTATATTAATTATTGTAATTGTTCACTTAATATTTCAAAGTAATAGAAGAATTTATAATTAAATTCCTTATTTTAATTGTTTATATAATATTTAATTATAAATATTAGAATATTAAATAAACAATTTATTTTGTTTATTTCATTTTTTATTATTTATAACTAAACAATTAAATGAAATAATTTATTGCAATTGTTCATTTAATGTTTTTTGAACAATTTCAATACGTAATTTAAAATAATTTATTTTATATTAATTATTGTAATTGTTCACTTAATATTTCAAAATAATAGAAGAATTTATAATTAAATTCCTTATTTTAATTGTTTATATAATATTTAATTTTAAATATTAGAATATTAAATAAACAATTTATTTTATAACTAAAGAATTAAATAAAATAATTTATTTTAAATTGTTTATTTTTTATAATATTAAAATAAATAAATTATTTAAAAAGAACAAAACAGGCCCAGACCGTCTGGGCCCAATTGGTCTGGGCAAAAAAGGCCCGGACCGTCTGGACCCGGACGGTCCGGGCGAAAATTGACCCGGACCGATTGGGCCCAGGCCCACTGGGCCCGGACGGTCAGGGCGAAAAGCCCGGACAGTCCGGTTCGGACTGACTGTCCGGGCGAAAATACCCGGACTGTCCGGGCGAAACAGACGATCCGGGCAACGCCCGGACCGTCTTCTTTCTCATTGCCGGCGAGCGGAGATCGCCATTTCCGGCGATCTCCGCCTCCCAATCACAACACAAACATCATTTTATCAATAATTTCTATATATCCACAACACATTCTATAAAGGTAATCAACAAATCCTATATTTATTCTTTATACACTTAAAAATACAATCATCATTTGCAAAAAAAATCATATTATTGTTCCCAACACTCAACTTCTTCAACTGAAAATGGTGATTCTCGACGTCCGGGTCGTCGGTGAAGAAATGGTGGGGCCTCGGTCCGGGTTTTCTTGGCTCTCTCCTCTCCCTCACTCTTCAAATGACAAGGGTATTTGGGGAAAAACTCGGTTTTGCTTATTTTTTATTTTTTCCTTTTTTTTTTTACCTGGTCAACGGCTATTTTGCAAAATTGGTCGGGTCAACCGGGTATTTTCCACTATTTCCTCTCTAATTTCCCCATTTTTCCAATTTGGAGGCTTGTTTACATTCATGCCAGAATCTTCTCTGTTTGAGCGTATAAAATACGTTAAAGTTTTAATAATTACCACTTAATCCAAGTTTATCACCTTTTTCAAAACGGCCCCAAAATATAGGGTATTTGTGTAAGTGCCCATAGATAGAATTGAGAGTAGAGTTTGTTTGATTTTACTTGATAGGCTGATTTAGGCTTAACTTGATTTTTGCTTTCAATTAATTTAATTTGGGCTTGACGGAAATGAAGAGATTTGGGGATAGATTTTGCTTTGGGAAAATTAGGCTCAATGCCCTCTTAAACTAACTAAATTGAATAATACCCTTTTGAAACTAATTAAACAAGTCAACCAGTAATTAATACGTCCTAAACCTAAAATCCAATTATCGAACATTGGTACCGGTGGAAACGCCAGAATCTCCACTTTCGGCGACCAAATTGGTCGGAACTCACCATTGGCCAGCTCCCCCACCCCTGGACGACCTCACCCATGCCACCAATTTGCACCAAAATACTAGAAAAAAACCTAAATTGAATCCAGAAAGTTCTCCCTGTCGTGAAAGGCGAGACGCAGTCAGTGAAAATTTGCAATTCCGACGCCGTTCGAATGAATTCCGATCGCGGACCACCTGGGCTAGGTGCACGTTCACCTGGCGCACCTTGCCCAGCCATGGGTCAAGACCAATTGCACCTAAGACCGGATCAATTTTTTGCTGCAACGATGAACTTGTGAGAAAAATTTGGAACTAACCAATTTGATGAATCTATGCTGCTCCAACTCTTCAATTCGATCAACCAAAACTTAATTGACAATGAAAAGGCCATGGGTAATTGATGAATCTATGCACGAGTATCGCCTTGCCCAGGCACAAACCCCTATCCCTCAAGGGAGAAATTTAGCCCAGGTAACATTTAAAATTAATTTCAACTAATCAAACTAGATTATGTAAACCAGTAGAAACAATTTTAATGGTTGTTCATTTCAGTTTTTCGCAAGAAAATTGGGTAGTTTGTCATATATTTTTGAAGAGAAGAAGCAACAAAAATGACGACCAGGCAGCACCAGTGCAAAAAGGAAGCAGATTGGCGCCTAACGTAGGAAAATCTATGCTGGTTTTCTATGATTTCATGGCCAAGGACAGGGCTGATTTGAATCTGGTACTTGTATTCTCGTCCTCGGGTTCAAGTGGGATCATAGAAATCGAATCAGATGATCATGAAGAAAGCAGTAGTTGCAATAGTTTTTGAATGAAAACTTGTCATCAATAGACTATATAACTTTTGAGTGTGTCACTTTTTAATCTTTATAATTTCTTTTAATTTGTGTCACTTTTTTGAATTCGTCACTTTTTTAAAAATTGTCATTTTTTTTAGTTTTTTGTTACCTTTTCAGTTTTTGTCACTTTTTAAGAAGATAAAAAAATGAAATAATATGTTATATTTTCCCAACATAATCAGTACGTGGATTGGCCTGAACGTGGTGATTATTTGAAAAACATGTTACTGGTGCAACACAAATGGATGATGCTATTTTGATTTTGTCACTTTTTTTTTTTTTTTTTTAGTTTTGTCACTTTTTTTTTGAGTTTGTGTCACTTTTTTTAAAAAGTAAAAAAGTGACATTGTGTCACCTTTTCATTTTATATAGTATTTTTTACTTCCTAAAAACTTTTCATATAATTTTTCAAAATATCCCTACTTTTAAGGGTATTCTTGTAAGTACCCCTCTAATCTATTGCAAAAAGCTCGAGTCTAAGCGTCCTAAACGTGAAGGTCGAACGAATGCCACGAGCGTTTAGTGGCGGTTTATTAATATTTTTTTATTTTTCTCTATTTAAATTTTTTTTAATTTGACTTTAGTTTCAAGTTTTTAAATGAATTTACCTGTACAAAAGTAAAAAATGGAAACCCCTCAGAAAATTTCAAACATGATTTTTTTAATTTGAAAGTTAAAAGTATGAAAAATAGTCTCATTTTGGCATTTCGAAAACTTAAAAATTATATAATCGATTGATTGTAAGAATTCTTAAGTAAATATATGGTCTGTTTGAGTCCCATTTTTGGTGTAGAATGCATTTTGGAATAATAGATTGATGGAGAATGTGTGATTAAAAAATAAGAAAAAATTTTGAGTTTGCGTGTAATATTATTTTATTGAAAAATATATGGTTGAAAAGAAAAGGGAAAAATATATTTTTAAAAAATGGAGATCAAACAAGGAAATAATATTTTATAATTTTGAATGTTTGGTGATGTGGTCATTATAGACACCTCGAGCATGAGGACTGCCAGAGTTCCCCATCCTCAATTATAGGAACCATGTCCTCGGGATACCTCGAGCTCAGAACCCATGAATACTTGCAAAATCACAACAATAGTCCTCGGGATGTACGTGGTCGGGCATTTGCCTTGATCAACTTCGCAAGGCACTCTACAATCGAACATTGATAGTCCTAGTCCCGTAAGGACTCCAACCATATCCAATTACCAATATCCAAGAAATCCTAGGATTGAAAGGAGTCTGTCCTGAAACATACTATGGATTAGATAAGGTGAGACTTCTAGTTTTAATCCAACACTAACTCCTACCATAAGTCATTCCTACAAATAAGGTGACAAGTCCTACTAGGAGCCCACTACTACCTAACTCTATAAATATGGGGTCTCTGATCATAATTCAGGTGCTTGTTTACACATATTTTCAGCATATATTTTCTCTCAAATACTCTTTCTGACTTAAGCATCAGAGGGGCGACGAGGCCATACCTCGACGCCTTTGTTTCAAGTATCGGAAGATCTTATTCATGCTCGTTCTCGGCCGTCAAGCTTGGGAAATCAACAGGTGCGATTTTTTGGCAGCATCATTGGCGTCGTCTGTGGGCAACGCTACCAAAAGTCATGGTGAATATACGTTTAGGTCTTCCTCTTGCAAGCTCATCCTCTCCAAACCAACCCCCTGTTATGGAGCCCACAATCCGTTAAGAAGAGTCATCAGTAGTACCGATTCCTCAACCAGGAATGGTTACCGTCGGAGCATTCGAAGAACTCCGTCAGCAAGTTGCAACGTTGACTTAACTACTCAGCCAGAGAAACACTCCCCAGACTCCAGCACCGGAAACTACATCGGCCCAACCAGAAGGTTTCATGAACGATGCTCGAGCTCGGGACACCCATGATGCCCATTACAATGGTGGATCTGGGGCCTCGGGTGTACCCCCATTAGCCTCGGCCTCGAGATTGGTTACCATGGACTCGGGCGAGCTCGCGCGGATCATACAAGATGGGATCGTGACAGGACTACAATTGTAGCGACCGAGAAAAAAAATGTTATGTTGTTTTCAAATAAAATTTTCTTGTATAACTCGAAAATAATTTGAATTATATTATGACGTCGCTACGACCATTCCTAAGAGTTGTTAGAATTTTTGGTCACAATAGTAAAGTTGTGTGCGCTTGTCTTAAAATTTTTGTAAGTCGTCGAAATCTCTTTGAAATGACAAATTTCTTTATTTTCTTCAATTACATTTTTGACGACACACTTATATATATATATATATATATATATATATATATATATATATATATATATATATATATATATATATATATATATATATATTATTATTATTTTTTTTTACCACTCGTAAGTCCAAATTAAAAAAAAAAAAAAAAAATTAGATAAACCGATTATATTGCACCAAACGAGCCCAAAATTCAACCCATTTATTTAATCACTAAATGGTGTAACCATCCACCACTAATTGTTGTAACCATCCAAATTCTTTCATTTGAAAATGTAACATGCCATTTTAATTAAACACTAATCCACATTATTGTTTGGCATTTAAAAAAAATCCTTCCACTTACCCATTTCGGTTACTGCCGATCAAGTTCCCAGTTAGCATCATTATTTTTTATATATATAATCTCCACTTACAATTCTATATTCCACTTTAAAATTTGGCTGCCATTTTGATAGACTATGCCGACTCTCATTTCTAGTTTCTATTTGAAAAACAATTTTCTCCTATAATCTCAAACCACAATTCTAAAACACTTTTGAATCTGGAAAATATTTGAAGGATAAGCTAAGAGCACACTGCATTTTATTGCAAATTGGACACAAAAGGTTATTCAAACTCCAAGCATTCAAGGTAGGGGTGTTTTACGACACTTTTGTAAAGTAGAATAGAACGATTTGTTTTCGGTTTGCATTAACGTGTTATTGTGTTACTGATGATGGAAGCACCCTTTGGGTGGTTTGAACAAGAGATAAAGAGATTATGAAATGAGTTATCAAACTCGAGAAGGAGTTATCAAAACTCGAGAATAAGCGGACTGACTGATCACCGGTTTGCTAGAGAATGACGGTGACACAAATAACCAAAGTTTGCATTCCTGAAAATACATTTAATTTTTACCAATTACTTAAGTGTCTTCCTACTGAGTATTATTTATGATACTCATCCCTATTAAAATTTCATAGGTTAAATCGAGGCATGGCAGTGGTTTGGCATGGTGGGGAGTACTCGGCAAATTTGAAATTGCTTTCAACTTTCTAGTAAAAATTTCCGGTCGTGTAAACCTTTTTATGAATGTTTAGATGACACTATTAACAATGTTTTTAATGTTTATCTCGTTCAGTGTCATGTACTTTCCATGTCAACTATAATTCACAAATGTTGAATTGACAATGCATAAAGTTTATCTACTGCTGTTTTGAATTTTAGATTCTGCCATTAAATTTGAAAATGGTATAACTTGGGCTATAATGCATTTTTAGAGTGAAATCAGTGGCGTTTGAAAGACATATGAGTCTTCTAATAGTGGTATTTCAAATTACCTTAAAATGGTATCTAGAGAAAAAGTTATGCCCCGTTTTAGTAAATTACGTTGGGACTGTTTCGAATTTTCTGTCCAGCGTAGTTGTGCAGTATTTTCGTGCTTCAAACATTTTCGTCCAAACCCCAAATTTTTATATGTTGTACATATGTGAATGTTATAGTCTCTGTTAAAATTTCACAAATTTTTGACAACGTTTGTTAGGTCAAACATATTTTCCTTTCCGTTGCTGCGCAACAGGTATTTTGCTGACTTTCTTCCAAATGTTTTCCAAAATAAAATTTCACCAAATTGTCCAAATCTATATGAACAAAAAATTTCCATTTCATCTTCCTATATGTTTCAGATTTCAAAACTTTTATCATTTAAAACTTATTTTGGTTAACATTTAAGGGTTCGAACAAAGAAGATGAATATTTCTTTTAACGCTTTGAGTTCCGAGAATTTGGGGCGTTACAACAACAGAATACTAAGAGATCGATAGGGTTCACCCCTAACACGCCGTTCAAGCCAGAAGTTCTTTCATATCCCCTCCCGAACTGGTTCTAGGTCCCCGTATAAAGGAGTATGATGGGACCACTGACCCCATCAACCATCTCATGTGCACAGACGTCCTGAATCTACAGGTTGTCCCGGATTCAGTAATGTGCAAGGCCTTTCCTCAAACATTGACCAACGCCGTCAGTGATTGGTTGGCCACATTGGAACCCGACTCTATAGCGTCATTCTCTGACCTTGCGGATAAGTTTTCCGCCTTCTTTGCAAGTAGTAAACGCATCAAGAAGACGATGGCCACCCTCATACAGTTCCACCAGAGCCCGAATGAGGCCTTACGTAACTTCATGACGAGGTTCAATAAAGAAAGGCTACAGATACCCAACCTTCACATTACAATGGCTATTTCGGCTCTAACTTATGCTGTGAAGTGTGAAGCCTTTAGGATGTCTTTATCCAAGACGCCCTCGAAGTCAGTGACTGAGCTTTTTACCCGGGGAGAAAAATACATCAATATAGAGGAGGCAATGAAGGCTAGCCCGAGCTTTGAGAAGCCCCAACTTAAGAGACCGCACGAGCCGAACTTGTGACAAGATTAGGTGCGAGACAAGCAGGAAGGACCACCTAGGCCATTCACCTGTTTGAATACCTCTAAGTCCAACATACTAATGGAGATCAAGGATATGAAGGAGCTTAAATGGCCTCCTAGGTTGCGATTTCCCCCGGAAACCAGGGACAAGAGAAAATATTGTGACTTCCACATGGATCATGGACATACAACCGAGGAGTGTATAACATTGCAGGGGGAGATTGAGGCCCTGATTAGAAAAGGATTCTTGAAGACGTATGTTGGGCATGATAAGCATCCAAGGAATGATCATGACATAGGGAAGACCTCTGACTTGGGGGGAGGTAACAAACCCACGGCTGGTACAATCAATATCATAGCTTGAGAGATATGTCGAGAAGACCACTGCCAAGGCCTTGGAATGCTGACAACCTCAAAGTTTATTACAAGTAGTAGTCCCCTCTTTTTCTATTTAATCAAGTTATTTTTGGGCTTGTATGCCCTATGCATTTTTCTTGGTTTATAGTTAGTTAATTTCTCATCGGACGCACATGCTGTAGCAACCGAGAACTTTTAAATGATATAAAATTATTTCTCGAAAAACGTGTCGCTAAACCTTAACCCTAATTTTAAAGAAATAGCGCGTTCGTCTAGCCGTTATAAATGAATTTAAATTATTTCGAATCAAATCCAATATCGAGTAATCATTTTAATTTCAATTCGGATTTATTTTATTCGGATCCAATTTTAATAATTCAAGTCCAATATTTAGAGCCCAATATTTAAGTCCAATTATACCAGTCCAACAACGAAATCATTTTAACCCAATTACCTTAGGCCCAAATTAGAATATTTACAAAAGCCCAACTGCTTGGCCCAATTACCCACCTAGAAATTTGTGCCCTAAATTTACTATTTTATTTACCATCATTTCCCTCCACTCCTCACCTCACGTAGCCAACTCAAAATTGGTAAGAAAACATTCATCTCTCTCAATTTGGAAACTCACCATTGATGCTAGAACATCAATTTCTAGCATCAACAACATCCCAGGTGAATGGAAACTCACCATTGATGCTAGAATATCAATTTCTAGCATTCAACAGTTCACCATTCACCAACATCACTCAAAACCAAGACCACCAAGTCAAACCAAGTTCACTGCCCAAACCATCTCCTCACCCAGCAGCCTGCAAACCATCGAACCACCACTGCAACACCCCCACCTTCACCAGCAGACTCCACCCATTCCACCATCACCACACAAGCATTTCGCCCAATCCCAGCTGCAAGCACACCACACAAGCTGAACTCCTGCAACCCGACAACAAACCACGTGTTGCAGCCCCCTTTCATGAATTCGAACCACCATCTCCTTAGCTCAACACCACCTCCATGATCACCAAAAATCGAGCTCAACCAAGCTCACACCACCAACACGCCACTGCCAAGACACTGTCTACACTGCAGCCAACCATACCCAGAACCACCATTTCGAAGCTCCAGCAGAAACCCAAGCTGCAACCATCTGAACACACCAAACACCATAGCCAATAGCTCAAAACCGACACCACCATTTCAACCCCAAAATCGACACCCAAAGGTACTACCCGCCACCAGCTCCAAAATATCAACTCAAGAACCCAACCAAACCCTCCAAGAACAACAGTCACAAATCGACAGCTCCAAAAAAAAAACGAGTCTCGTTCGAACCTCCACCAACACACAGCAACCCATTACCAATCAAACCACCCAATCATGAAATAAAGACCCCAAATCAACAACCATGAACGTACCTTACTTGCTAACCCATTTCTCGAGCTTGAACCACCAAGAAAATCCAATGAAAATTGAACTCCAAGTCTCGGTCGACTCTCGACCCGTATGCCAAAAGCCCCAAAAAGAAACCCCCCCAGCCCCACGAGCGTCGGCGCCACCACGTGTGGTGGGGCTGCCACCGACCGAACGGTCGATGGTGGAGTCGAAGGAAGGGGCTCGGCCCCTTCCCTCTCCCGTCGCCTCTCTCTCTCTCGATTTACAGAGAGAGAGAAATGGGAGATTAGTTTTATTTTATTTTAATTTTGATTTTAGAAATTTACCCCTTTAGCCCCAAGTTTTAATAGTTATTATTTTAGTCCCAAAGTTTTTAAATGTTTTTATTTCGATCCTTAACAATTTATTTACAATTTTAAGGAATTTCAATTTAGCCCCTAGTTTCTATAAAAGTTTATTTCAGTCCTTAATATTTTATTTTCAGTTTTAACAGATTTTCAATTAAGTCCTTAAATTCTGAAAATGTTTAATTTCAGCCTTTTTGTTTCATTTTCAGTTTTAATATATTTACAGTTTAGTCCCTAACTTTTAAAAGTTCAATTTCAGCCCTTAAACATTTATTTTCAGTTTCAATAGTTTTCAATTAAGTTCCTATAATTCCTATTTTTCACATTTAGCCCGAATACTTTGAAAATAGTATTTTCAACCCTTAGATTTGTCAAATTCAATTTCAATAACTTCCAATTTAATCCCTAAACTTTATTTTATCACTTCAAAGCCTTAAATATTCGAAATACTAATTCAAACTTATTTTCTATTTTGGCTAGACGATACGTACGAACAATTAGGAGATTGACATTTCATCCCGCTCCACTTTTCACGCAAATCGAGACATTTGAGGTAGACTCGCCACCATTAATTAGTTTAAATTATAATTGCATGTCTTATGTGAATTTACGTGAATTATATGCTTAATTGCATGAGAAAAGAATATGTCATATGAGATATATGATATTGTTATGCTTGCCATAACTTATATGCTTAATTGCATGAGAAAGAAGTGAATCTCTTATGAGATAAGATGAGAATGTTATGCATAACTTATGTGCTTAAATGCACGAGACGAGACTACCCTCAGCCTATATTTTTAAAGAGCCTATGATTTTCAAGAAAATGAACCAAAGATGATGATGTTATCATGTTGTATATTGCATAAGTATGTGTTCAATTACTCTGTAAATTAATTATCGGCGATGAGTCTACTGAATATTTCTTTGAAATACTCACCCCGTTATTTTAACAATATTTGCAGACTTCGGAGGCGATCGTGATTGATGGGTAGTGTGGCAACAATTTAATGAATTCAGTTATTTATATTTGAAAATTTCGTATTTGAATACTATTAATATACTTTGTTATTTCAGTATTTCAAAAACTCGAGATTTGAAGTTTAATCAATTTTCTTAAGTTATTAAAATGAGTTTTGTTGTTGACGAGATTTTTACCGTTATAAATGCGAAGTTTGAAATTTAGTTATTTTCCGCAAAACTTTTTAGTTAAATCAGTTACAGAAGACGATGACGTGGCAATCCGGGTTAACGGAACTCGGGGCGCTACAGCTTGGTATCAGAGCTGGTCTGCGTTTCTGTAGACTGGCAAAATTTTCAAAAATAAAATTTTTCAAAGAGACGTTCTAAATTATTTAATTGTCATTAATGAAAGTTGCCACGGCCATCATTCGATCCGCTGACTCCGAAAGAAGAGAAGTTTACAAAGTTTACGAAATTTATCGTTATTTTATTTTCGGATACATATTGTAATGATTTACGAGATTCAGAAGAAAGAGAAAGAAAGTGTATCCGAATTAGAAAGAAAGAAAGAAAGACGAGTTTGAGCATAATTTGAAATAGTTTTCTAAATTTTTACGTCCTCGTAAATTTTAACTAAGAAGAGATGAATAACCCCACTTAATTGGACTTTGCATAATTGGTTTAGGACATGGCACCCGTTCGTAGAAATGCACCAGTGAAGTAAAACAAGCCGTTAGAGATTACGACCGCTTCAGGCCTAGACTTGATTGGACAATTGCCCAACATACAGAGCAATTGAATGTCGTACGTGAGCAGGCCATACTGCATGGCTACATGACCTGTAATCGCCAGTCGATCCATCACTTACTCTCGACTTTCCGATGCGACTATGCGGAAGTAGCTCGTAGCATATACATGGATGCTCTTACGTCACCTAATGTGGATATGGGATATGATACATTCTACGTGAGATTTGTGGCATATTGGCCCATGTACTTTGAGGACCGCTTTGGGGTTGTACCTGAAGGGGAGCCAGAACATGAGCCAGTGCCCGAGCCTGAGCAAGAGAATGGGTTAGTTCCCGAAGAAGACCCAGAAGAAGAAGAAGAACCCGAAGAAGACCCAGAAGAAGAAGAATCAGAAGAAGACGCTGATCCAGCATTAGGAGAATTCTCGGACGTCGAATCATGCGTGACTGAAGGAAAATAGATGGATAGGAGTTAGAGTAGGGTTGACATTTTGTCTTAATCAAATGTTCGGCATACATGCCTTCCTATCGATGTACTTTAAGTAAAAGAAGTTGAGTTTTAAATGAAATGATGTTTGGTTTTCCAATTTTCATTTTTCGAGTTATCTTCTTTGATGTTGGTACACTTAGTTCAACTTTTATGAACTACTTTTTTCTTGCATCCCCGTGTATCTTCTAATAGACTCGGGAGCCACGCATTCATAGCTGATGCATGCTTAGAAAGACTGAACCTAATAGGCATAGAGACTGGTAGTATCCTTAAAGTTAGTTCGCCGTCAGGAGAAACTATCGATACTAATAAGATAGTCAAGGCAGTACAAATAGATTTTGATGGTCAAGTTTTGGAGGCAGACCTGAATATTATCCGAATGAAAGATTTCGATATTATTCTAGGTATGGATTGGCTCAGCACCAACCGTGCCGCAATTATGTGCCACGAGAATGAGGTTATTTTTCGTAAATATGGTAAAGAAGTATTCAGGTTTTATCGAACGAGGATCAAGGCACTTCCTCGCCTGATCTCGGCTTTAGAAGCGGAGAAGCTATTAGCCAAAGATAGTTGTCATGACTATTTGGTTAGTCTTCAAGACAAACCCGTAGAGGAGATTACTCTGGATTCAGTGCCAATAGTATGCGAGTACGGTGACGTTTTTCCAGACGATCTACCCGGCACTCCGCCGGATAGGCAAGTGGAATTTTCCATTGATTTGGTACCAGGAGCTGCCCCTGTTTCTAAAGCTCCATACCGCATGGCACCAAAAGAGTTGCAAGAACTGAAGGTGCAATTAGAGGAATTGCTAGAGAAGGGTTTCATCAGGCCAAGTGTATCTCCGTGGGGAGCACCTGTGCTGTTTGTAAAGAAGAAGGACGAAAGCATGAGGATGTGCATCGACTATCGAGAACTTAATAAGTTGACGATAAGGAATAAGTATCCCCTACCCAAGATCGAAGACTTATTGGATTAGTTGAAAGGTACTGCAATCTTCTCAAAGATTGATTTGAGATCTGGGTACCATCAGCTAAAGGTTTCGCCAGCTGACGTACCAAAGACAACGTTCAGGACACGATATGGACATTATGAGTTCACAGTAATGTCGTTCGGTCTTACGAACGCACCTGCAATATTTATGGACTTGATGAACCGAGTTTTCCATCAGTATCTTGATAAATTCGTTATTTTTTTTATCGATGATATTTTGATCTACTCCAGGAATTCCGCACAACATGAAGAACATTTGAGGATTGTGTTGGAAACGCTGAGAGCAAAAAAGTTGTATGCCAAGTTCAAGAAATGTGAATTTTGGCTTGAGAGAGTAGGTTTCTTGGGTCATATTGTTACAGCTAAAGGCATCGAAGTTGATCCTTCTAAAGTTGAAACTGTAACAAATTGGCCAACACCTGCAAACGTTGGAGATGTGAGAAGTTTTCTGGGATTAGCTGGATATTATCGGCGATTCATAGAGGGTTTCTCTAAAAGAGCAGGTTCTATGACTCAGTTGACCAGGAAGGGAGTTAAGTTTCAGTGGACAGAACAGTGTGAACAAAGCTTTCAGGAACTTAAGAATAGACTCGTTTCAGTACCAGTGCTGACAATACCAGATGGATCCGAAGGTTTCGTTATTTACAGCGATGCATCCAAACATGGTTTAGGTTGTGTTTCGATGCAAAATGGTAAGGTGATAGCATATGCCTCAAGACAGTTGAAACCACATGAAAAGAATTACCCAACACATGATTTAGAGCTCGCAACTGTCGTGCATGCTCTTAAGATTTGGCAACACTATCTGTACGGGAGTAAATGTGAGATTTACACTGATCACAAAAGTCTCAAGTATTTCTTCACTCAGAAGGAACTAAACATGAGACAACGGCGATGGCTAGAGCTGGTAAAGGACTATGACTGCACCATTCTTTACCACCCGGGTAAAGCAAATAAGGTTGCAGACTCTTTGAGCAGAAAGAACGCTGGACAGTTATCAGCTTTGGGAACGACGCAAGATCAGTTGATTCGAGATTTGAGAAATCTAAGAATTGAAGTGCGAACCCCATCAGTCCAAGGATCTTCTAGGTTGGCAAATCTGAGCGTTAAACCAGACTTGAGAGGTCGGATTATAACAGCTCAAACTGGAGATAAATTCTTGGAAAAGATCAGATCCGAAGTTGGAACGGGCAAGAGAATAGGTTTCGAGATTGCCTCTGATAAGGCACTCATATTCAGAGGACGTCTCTGTGTACCGAAGGATGAACATATCCAAAATGAGATTTTGACAGAAGCTCATTCAGCACCATATGCATTCCACCTAGGAGGGACAAAGATGTATCGTGATTTGCGCAACACCTTTTGGTGGAGAAACATGAAGGGTTGCATTGCAAAGTTTGTCTCTCGATGCATGACATGTCAGTAAGTCAAGGCTGAACATCAGAGACCATCAGGGTTGTTGAATCCCTTGGATATACCAGAATGGAAATGGGAGAAAATTTCCATGGATTTTGTAACGGGATTACCAAAATCAGTAAAGAGTCATGACGCTATTTGGGTTATTGTAGACCGACTTACTAAGTCAGCTCATTTCCTACCAATCAGAATGACTCTCAATATAGATCAATTGGCCCAATTGTACGTTAAAGAGATTGTTCGACTTCATGGAGTACCAACCTCCATTGTCTCCGATAGAGATCCGAGATTTACTTCGAGATTTTGGAAAAGTCTACATGTTGCAATGGGAGAAGATATGTTTAGAGCTTGTGTACTAGACTTGAGTGGTAATTGGGAGACTCATCTTCCATTAGTGGAGTTGCCTACAATAACAGCTTTCAAGCTACTATTGGTATGGCACTATATGAGGCACTTTATGGACGACGATGTCGATCACCAGTCTATTGGGATGAAGTAGGCGAGAGAAGAATTTTAGGTCTAGAATTGATTGAAAAGACAGTTGAGGCTATTGATAAGATCAGACTACGGATCAAAGCCGCTCAAGATAGACAGAAAAGCTATGCCGATCAAAGGAGGAAAGACTTAGAATTTGAAATTGGAGAGAAAGTATTTTTGAAAGTAGCTCCTATGAAAGGAACTATTCACTTCGGCAAGAGAGGGAAGTTAAGACCTCGTTTTATCGGACCATTCGAAATCTTAGAGAAAGCAGGTAACGTGGCTTATCGTTTGGCGTTACCATCCGAGTTATCGGCCGTACACAACGTTTTCTACGTTTCCTTATTGAGAAAATATATCCACGACCTGAGTTATGTGGTAAATTTTCAGACTATCTCGATTCAGAGGAATCTGTCTTATGAAGAGACGCCTATGTGCATTGTAGAGAGAAAAGTCCATGTCTTAAGAAACAAAGTTATTCCTTTAGTCAAAGTCCAATGAGGTAGACAGGATAGCGATGAAGTTACCTGGGAGAAAGAGGAAGAGATTCTGGCTAAGTATCCAGATATTTTAGATCAAGTAAGTTTAAATTTCGAGGACGAAATTATTTTAAGGAGGTAAGGTTGTAGCAACCGAGAACTTTTAAATGATATAAAATTATTTCTCGAAAAACGTGTCGCTAAACCTTAACCCTAATTTTAAAGAAATAGCGCGTTCGTCTAGCCGTTATAAATGAATTTAAATTATTTCGAATCAAATCCAATATCGAGTAATCATTTTAATTTCAATTCGGATTTATTTTATTTGGATTCAATTTTAATAATTCAAGTCCAATATTTAGAGCCCAATATTTAAGTCCAATTATACAAGTCCAACAACGAAATCATTTTAACCCAATTACCTTAGGCCCAAATTAGAATATTTACAAAAGCCCAACTGCTTGGCCCAATTACCCACCTAGAAATTTGTGCCCTAAATTTACTATTTTATTTACCATCATTTCCCTCCACTCCTCACCTCACGTAGCCAACTCAAAATTGGTAAGAAAACATTCATCTCTCTCAATTTGGAAACTCACCATTGATGCTAGAACATCAATTTCTAGCATCAACAACATCCCAGGTGAATGGAAACTCACCATTGATGCTAGAATATCAATTTCTAGCATTCAACAGTTCACCATTCACCAACATCACTCAAAACCGAGACCACCAAGTCAAACCAAGTTCACTGCCCAAACCATCTCCTCACCCAGCAGCCTGCAAACCATCGAACCACCACTGCAACACCCCCACCTTCACCAGCAGACTCCACCCATTCCACCATCACCACACAAGCATTTCGCCCAATCCCAGCTGCAAGCACACCACACAAGCTGAACTCCTGCAACCCGACAACAAACCACGTGTTGCAGCCTCCTTTCATGAATTCGAACCACCATCTCCTTAGCTCAACACCACCTCCATGATCACCAAAAATCGAGCTCAACCAAGCTCACACCACCAACACGCCACTGCCAAGACACTGTCTACACTGCAGCCAACCATACCCAGAACCACCATTTCGAAGCTCCAGCAGAAACCCAAGCTGCAACCATCTGAACACACCAAACACCATAGCCAATAGCTCAAAACCGACACCACCATTTCAACCCCAAAATCGACACCCAAAGGTACTACCCGCCACCAGCTCCAAAATACCAACTCAAGAACCCAACCAAACCCTCCAAGAACAACAGTCACAAATCGACAGCTCCAACAAAAAAAGGAGTCTCGTTCGAACCTCCACCAACACACAGCAACCCATCACCAATCAAACCACCCAATCATGAAATAAAGACCCCAAATCAACAACCATGAACGTACCTTACTTGCTAACCCATTTCTCGAGCTTGAACCACCAAGAAAATCCAATGAAAATTGAACTCCAAGTCTCGGTCGACTCTCGACCCGTATGCCAAAAGCCCCAAAAAGAAATCCCCCCAGCCCCACGAGCGTCGGCGCCACCACGTGTGGTGGCGCTGCCACCGACCGAACGGTCGATGGTGGAGTCGAAGGAAGGGGCTCAGCCCCTTCCCTCTCCCGTCGCCTCTCTCTCTCTCGATTTACAGAGAGAGAGAGAAATGGGAGATTAGTTTTATTTTATTTTAATTTTGATTTTAGAAATTTACCCCTTTACCCCCAAGTTTCAATAGTTATTATTTTAGTCCCAAAGTTTTTAAATATTTTTATTTCGGTCCTTAACAATTTATTTACAATTTTAAGGAATTTCAATTTAGCCCCTAGTTTCTATAAAAGTTTATTTCAGTCGTTAATATTTTATTTTCAGTTTTAACAGATTTTCAATTAAGTCCTTAAATTCTGAAAATGTTTAATTTCAGCCTTTTTGTTTCATTTTCAGTTTTAATATATTTACAGTTTAGTCCCTAACTTTTAAAAGTTCAATTTCAGCCCTTAAACATTTATTTTCAGTTTCAATAGTTTTCAATTAAGTTCCTATAATTCCTATTTTTCACATTTAGCCCGAATACTTTGAAAATAGTATTTTCAACCCTTAGATTTGTCAAATTCAATTTCAATAACTTCCAATTTAATCCCTAAACTTTATTTTATCACTTCAAAGCCTTACATATTCGAAATACTAATTCAAAATTATTTTCTATTTTGGCTAGACGATACGTACGAACAATTAGGAGATTGAGATTTCATCCCACTCCACTTTTCACGCAAATCGAGACATTTGAGGTAGACTCGCCACCATTAATTAGTTTAAATTATAATTGCATGTCTTATGTGAATTTACGTGAATTATATGCTTAATTGCATGAGAAGAGAATATGTCATATGAGATATATGATATTGTTATGCTTGCCATAACTTATATGCTTAATTGCATGAGAAAGAAGAGAATCTCTTATGAGATAAGATGAGAATGTTATGCATAACTTATGTGTTTAAATGCACGAGACGAGACTACCCTCAGCCTATGTTTTTAAAGAACCTATGATTTTCAAGAAAATGAACCAAAGATGATGATGTTATCACGTTGTATATTGAATAAGTATGTGTTCAACAATATTTGCAGACTTCGGAGGCGATCTTGATTGATGGTCAGTGTGGCAACAATTTGATGAATTCAGTTATTTATATATGAAAATTTCGTATTTGAATACTATTAATGTACTTTATTATTTCAGTATTTCAAGAACTCGAGATTTGAAGTTTAATCAATTTTCTTAAGTTATTAAAATGAGTTTTGTTGTCGACGAGATTTTTACCGTTATAAATGCGAAGTTTGAAATTTAGTTATTTTCCGCAAAACTTTTTAGTTAAATCAGTTATAGAAGACGATGATGTGGCAATCCGGGTTAACAGAACTCGGGGCGCTACACATGGCCCACCTGTTTTTCGTTTTAGTAGTTCATTCAGCAAGGCATGGAAGCCTATACTTGTTTAGATCATAGGAAAGCTTACATGAAGTAACCGTGGGAATGTCCCAACAAATTTTTTTAAGTGTTTTTCTTGAAGACTTGTCACGAGCAAGCACCTAAAGGACATGTTATGAACATGCACCTAAAGACATGCTACGGGCATGCACCCTAAAGACTAGTCACGAGCAGGCACCTTGGAGACATGCTACGGGCATGCGCTCAAAAGACCTGTCACGAGCAGGCACCTTCGAAACATACGAACATGCACCCCAAAGAACTTCTACGAGCAGGCACCTCATAGCATGACTGAGCGGACACCTCAAGACATGCCACGAGCATCTACCATAAAGAACTGTCATGGGCAGGCACCCAAAAGACCTGTCATCAGCAGGCACCTAAAAACATGCTACGAGCATGCACCCCAAAGACTTGCCACGAGCAGGTACCTCATGGCATGATGTGAGTGGACACCTCAAGACATGCAACGAGCATCTACCATAAAGACCTATCACGGGCAGGTACCCAAAAGACTTGTTATGAGTAGGCACCTAAAGACATGCTATGGGCATGCATCCTAAAGACCTGTCATGAGCAGGTACCTCAAATACTTGTCGCGAGCAGGCACCTCAAAGACATGTCATAAGCATGCACCCCAAAAACCCAATTGATTACGTAGTCCTCGAGCTCGACCATTCCAAAAATACAATCTTAGATTAAGAAGTCCTCGAAGAATGCTCGAGATCGAGACTAAATAATTGATTACGTAGTCCTTGAGCTCGACCATTCTAGAAACTACAATCTTCGATTAAGAAGTCCTCGAAGAATGCTCGAGATCGAGACTACAATAATTGAATCATAGATTAAGAAGTCCTCGAAGAATGCTCTAGATCGAGACTACAATAATTGATTACGTAGTCCTCGAGCTCAAAACTTTGTCAAAACCCTAATTGATTACGTAGTCTTCGAGCTCAAGACTTTGTCAAAAATCTAATTGATTACGTAGTCCTTGAGCTCTAAAATTTGTCAAAAAATCAATTAACTGTCTGATAATCGAGATTATTAATCATATGGTCGTCGAGATCAAAACTTGATTGAAAAATAATCAATTGTTTGTTCGTCGTGATCATTAATTGTGTTGTTTTTGAGCCTAAGTACTAAATTAGTCATCGTGCTTATTAACTATTCAAAGGTCAAGATAAACATATGCGACAATATACCTCGAGATAACATCCAAAATCCCTGGACTCGTTCAATGTACTTAGTAGAAACCAAAGACATAAAGGCCTAATGCTCGGGCAATGTACATGATCAAAAATAAAAAAAATTGTAAAAGATGCAAACAAAAGGTTGGGGGAATGGGGGCCTTATCTAGATCATCGTTTTTTGGGGGCCTGATCAGATGCCACAATATCAACATCATCGTCCTCGCCCTCACCGGCCTCTTCAGAGTCCGAAAGCTCATGGCGTTAGCCATACCGAGAACTAATTTCAGATCGTCAGGCTGGACATCAGAGAGCCTCGATCGTAGGAAAGCCCCGAGCTTCTTTGAATGCGTGTAGGTACGCCCCCGAGGCATACTCAGCTTTTAGTCGATCACAATCCTCTAAAACCTCAAAATCTACCAAAGTTCTATCTCTAGCCTCAGACACCCTGCCCTCATATTCTTCACATTACGCTCAAGCTCGAGCCTCAGCTCCTCGGCCTCATCATTGGTAGCATCAACTTCGTCTCGAGCACGACAAAGTTCGTCCCTGGAATCATCGCGCTCTTAAGAAAGGCCTCGTGCTTAGCTCTTAAGTCAGTAAGCTTCTTATCCCGAAGCTTGACACCTCTACGAGCCCTGCCATCTTATGGGACTTGTCCATCCCTTGTAAAGCCAGGCCTCGGGCCACGCTAAGGGTCTGCACAATCAAACACCGAACATCCAAATCACGAGCATCCTACTCGTCGTCACTAGGGATCGCGTTAATGTACATCCACACCTAATTCTCGAGCTTTAGGAGTGGATGCACGGGGGCCAGTGATGTGGTCATTATAGGCACCCCGAGCATGAGGGCTACCAGAGTTCCCCATCCTCAATTATAGGAACTGTGTCCTCGGGGCTTGATAGTCCTCAGGATACCTCGAGCTCAGAACCCATGAATACCTGAAAAATCACAACAATAGTCCTCGGGATGTACGTGGTCAGGCATTTGCCTTGATCAACTTCGTAAGGTACTCTATAATCGAACATTGATAGTTTAGTCCCGTAAGGACTCCAACCATATCCAATTACCAATATCCAAGAAATTCTAGGACTGAAAGACGTATATCCTGAAACATACTATGGATTAGATAAGGTGAGACTTCTAGTTTTAATCCAACACTAACTCCTACCGTAAGTTATTCCTAAAAATAAGGTGACGAGTCCTACTAGGAGCCCACTACTACCTAGCTCTATAAATATGGGGTCTGGGATCATTATTCAGGTGCGTGTTTACATATATTCTCAGCATATATTTTCTCTCAAATACTCCTTTCCGACTTAAGCATTAGAGGGGCGATGAGGCCACACCTCGATGCCTTTGTTTCAGATACCAGAAGATCTCCCTCGTGCTCCTTCTTGGTTGTCAAGCTTGGGAAATCAACAGGTGCAATTTTTTGGTAGAATCATTTGGTATATATTATTTTAATTATTAAATAACTCTTAAATTGATTGAAATTTTAAAATAATACAAAACAAAAACACACTTTTTTTACGACTAGGCCCCTATTGCACATTTTTTTCCACATTTTTAGATAAAAAATGAACACTGGAGCAAGTATCCGACAATAACCATTAGCAATTTGACAATGCAAGAAGGCATTTCTCAATTCTATCCCTCTATCATTTTCCAACAATCACTTTCCCAATTCATTTTCTCCCTCATCCGAACACTCCCTCGTTGAAAGCTGCTTCACGTCGAACCTGCCCATGCCCGTTTACTGGCCGCCGTCGACTTTCCTTACCGGATGCCCAACCCAGCCGTTGACTCCGCTTTAGTATTTGTACGCTCGAACCTGCATTTGCCGTTACAGTAGTACCGAAACTAGTGAGTTCCTAGATTTTTCACCGGAAGCAACTGGTTCTTATTTCTCCAATCCGGCTCAGCCGCAATAGTACAAGTGCAGCGTCCAGGGAGCTCTCCGTCGTGAGCGCCTTTCACCGTCCGTCGACAATTTCCTCCTAGGAAATCCAACTTCGTCTCAAGTCACATATGTTCCACCCATTTCCTATATACTTCATTTTTCTATGAACCAAGGCGACCACGACAGTGATGACCTCGATTTGACGATGGATGTAGATACCGGTGCGGGACACGACTGTAGTTTTGGTACAGGCCACAAACACCAACAGTGTCACTTTTTTTTAATTCATTATCCAAAATCTATGAAGTCATTCTCAAATAAGGTAACGAACTGGACTTTGCGCTACAATTACAGTTTTTATTCCTTAAATCGTGTTACAACTCTGTTGGTCTAATTCCCACATATAGCTGATGTTCAAGGTCTTATTTCGTCCAGTTCGTATGGTGTCATAATGACTCGGGCTCCAAAAAATATGTAAAATGGAACCCTGCAGAAAGGAGAATGTTTATTACTGCTTACGAGACATCGATTGTCAAAGGTCATCGACACGGGAAGTGTTTCACGAAGTACAGTTGGGAACATGTTATTACACTTTTCAACTCCATCTCTGGCCACAATTGGAGCAAACAACAACTTCGCAACCATTGGGACGCAATGCGTTGAGACCACAAACGCCTCACCGATCTGTTGTCTTTTACCGGGGTCGAATATAACCCATCGATAGGCTGTATCGTAGCATCAGATGAATGGTGGAGCCGAAAAATAAAGGTACGAAGTTGCGCATTGGTGCTACATTACGGACGTATTGACTACGTCACTTGCATTTGTGTGGTCTATACTTTTTGGCTAAATCTAAACCCCCCCGTGTAATCGAGTTTCTTGAAGATACTATCGGAGTGGTTGTTTGAATATTTGATTGGAGTTGGACCTTGCTCTGTCAAATAGTTGCTTGTGTTTAGGAATGTGTAATGTCATCGAAAATGTGATTACATGCCACTGCTGATTTTTTAGTGTTTTCCATATAAAGCATTTCCTCTGACATTTAGTAGTTGCAGTAAGTTTTGAGAAGTGGTTGTGTTTGTTTGTATAGCATTTGTAACGAATATGTCATCAACATTCCATCTTCATGCCTGTATAGTCCATTTATGTCAAGAAAATGCCCAAACTTAGCTTAATTTGTTCTCCTGAAAAAGCACAATCGATTAAAATTTCTACATATCTCAACTCATTTGCATTTGAGTTATTGTCTAACTGTCATTGCAGGAGAACAAGGAGTACAAAGATTTTAAAGATAAATATATCAGTGAGATCAACATCTAATATCGTTAACTTTTTGGCGACAGTTATGACGGTTATAAGTACGCAATGACCCCGACGAAATTATGTCGAACGGGATTCACATTGTTTGAGGATAGTGCAGTTGAAGACCATATGAGTACAATCTCCGTCGATGGGGAGAGTACTGGTTTGAGCGATGAGGGAAAAAAAGAGAAGTACAACTCCAGCGTGAACACTTTCAATGCCCGCAATGACAAAAAAAGGAAGTCAGCAACGACTTCGTAAAAGGGGAAGAAAAAGAAAATTTCTACTGGGAGTTGTCATTTTCTGTTGATCGGACAAACAGTTCCGTCGAAGAAGTGGCAACGAAGATAAATACCATTGTGGCGCCGAAGGAAAATGCTGGAGTTTCCTGCGTCGAAGAGTTCCTTGCCGCTGGGATACTCTAGCGACGAACCCCCTGTACTTTTTCGCCCGTACACTTCTTGCACAGAAGCGCTATCGGGATATGCCCGGCATGATGCGCGATACTGATGAAAAATTTAAGTGGATTGAGTGACAGTTTAATGTGCGCAACAAATAACTTCAGTAGTGACACTACCAGCTCTAGTAATTTTCATGTTATTCTTTTTCCTTATTTTCCCTGTGACACTTACATCTTTCTATACCTGTACCCATGTATGTCATTGTTCTCTTGCGTTTCATATGCTATTGTGCTGTGTAGGTAAAATTGTTTACTTTATTTTGTTCCACAAATAGTATATCCATGGTAGACAAAAGTTGTAGGTAATGCACATTTTTTAGAGAATCTTTCAGCATTAGCTGGAAAAAGTTAAAACATTTACTATGTGATGCAACTTTTTTTTGGAATGATTTGGTACAACCTGCAGTGAAAGGTAAATCAAATAAAACCACTTACATGCCACATTCACTACTCTATAAATTAGTTACTTCGAACAAGGAATTATCATATGGGCAGTCACAAGTTTAGTAGTACAAATTTGTACTGTTAAAAAAAAATTCTTCAACTTGGTTATAAGAAATTCAACAATTTCTTAACTTTCAGTAACACAATGGATGATTTCAACTTCAACTGTGTGCTTCTATCGGGCTCCAATAAGGAAGAAAAATTCGAAAATGATGATTTTTTTCAGCCAATTGGTAGAAGATGTAATGATCTGGGTTACGTATTGTAGGATCGTATGCCGCGACACAAGAAACTACTATTGCAAACAGCGGCGTCGTATTCAAAGATTTCGTTTTTCCAGAATTGACCGAATGTTTATGAAAGAAGTAATGGAAGAGAATGGACATATGTGCTATCAAGAATTTAGAATGTACCCACAAGTGTTGCAACATTTTGCACATATTCTGCGTGACGAATATGGCTTATGTAGTAGTCGACATATAGATATCTACGAGCAAGTTAGAATGTTCTTGTGCATATTAGCACATGAAAATGGATGCTGACAGGTGACAACGATATTCAACAATTCTTTAGAAATAGTATACCATTACTTCAAAGAAGTTCTTCGAGTCGTCGTTGAGCTATTAGTACATCTCCTAAAACCCAGTCCTAACTATAACTACTGAGAAGATCCCTACAGGCCGACCTCAACTAAGCATCCAATCTTTCATGATTGCATTGGAGCTATTGATGGAAAGCACATGAAAGCTATGCTACAGCGTCACGAGCGTGTGAATTTCATAGGCCAAAAAGGAGTTGACGCAAAATCAAATATTAGCTCGTACTATATACAGTCCAGAAATTCTATTTCTGCTACCAGTGTCAGGAAAGTATTATTTGGTTGACTCCGATTTTGCTCATCGATCGGGGATATATGGCTTCATACAAATGATGAAATATATTGTGCCGTCTTCAAGAGTTCTGCGATGATGGAATGGATCGTCGTCGACGTTTTGGGAATGCTCGTGATAAATTTAACTACAGACACTCTTCGTCCAGAAACATGATTGAACGTGCCTTCGGTATGTGGAAGCAAAGATGGCAAATCCTTGACCGCATGCCTAGCTATTCGTTTAAAACCTAAGTTGCAATTGTCATTGCAACGATGGGTATTCATAATTTCTTACGTCGTACTAAATTTGCCGACGAGGCTTTTGCAAGAGCAGAGACAGACGACGGTGCATCCGAGGTGGAGCTATCTAACGTAGAAGATGAAATGCATACCGAAATGACTGCACATAAAATGTAGCGAAGCGAGTGAGACAGACTTTGCGATTATATGGCACAACAACAATGACATTATAATTTTTTTAGGATGTGAGACGTTTTTCACATGTTTAGTGTAATAAGAATATAGACAAATAAATTGATATGGGGGGTGTTCGATGCAAGAGATGAATGTATTTTACGTAGTTATGTGATCGAAAATATGTGGTTAAAAAGAAGGAAATAATTTCGAAGGGATGGAAAAAATTATTTTATGTAAAAATGTGTGATTGATAATTGGTTTTGAAAAATGAACCTTGAAAGAACGTGGATGATACATGGTATGTGTTAACGTGAATAAAATTCTAGTCGTAAACATATTTGTACCCGCCCATATGAAAAAAGGTGTTCAAGTTTCACGTGGGTTCATTTTACCTTTGTTAACAGATTGAAGAAGATGAGAGGAGGGCAAAGATGTAATTTTCCATACAATTCATTTGACCAAAAAAAATAAAAGAAACTATAGCAAACCCCCCCATGTGATGTGCTAGGTCTCACCTAAACTGGCCTAGGCTCGTAAAGCTTCAAGTTTGGCCTTTACGTCGACCAAGCATTACGTTTTTTAGAACATAGATTGCAACTTATCTTTTTAATTTTACAGCTTTCTTCCCGCTAACACTTGTACATTTGGTCTAACTCGCTCTAATCTTATGCATCATATCATATTTAAATCATCATTCTCATTATCAATAGAATCTTTAGACATTTTTTGTACTTCGTTTTATTTCCAGTTAACCTAAATCTTCATTTTCTACTCATTATCCCTCTCGAGTTTCATCAACAACAACCGCATTAGTTGCAAGTGTCAACCGCATTAGTTGCAAGTCTTGACACTTTGAGCAAATTTAGAGAAAATTTGTTTGATGTCTAAATTATTTGTTATTTAGGGATAGTTGGGAGTTGGCCATTGCTTTACATTCAATGGTTTCTTCACGTATCAACAGTACTTTGTTTGACCTCAAATTTCGACAACATTGCAAGTTGACAATCAACCTCGTATTTTTATCGTGTATTCTTCTCGGCCAGATCGGTTTGCTTCAAGGAAAATTAACACATAACTGCACTTGTTTCCCAATTCACGTGCACATAGGGCACTGCTTGGCTCTTAAACACACGAGCTCGATTAAGCCCTTTTGGCTCGTGGACCTCATGGGCTGAGTTGAGTCGAAACATCCACGAGTTCATGATTCGACTCATTTTTTTTTTCTCAAAAAAATAAAAATAAACAATTGATATCTTTTTTGGTTCTTTGACGACTACTTTTAACGTAGGCATAGTTAAATTGTACACGAACAAGATATTATATGTATAATTTTATTTTTCCAAAAAGCCCGATAAGATAAAGAAAATTAATATAAACAATACTTACAAATTATGAAATTAGATTTTGAAGATCTTCAACTATTAAATTGTCATCATAGCTCTGCATCTTCCTAGTAATTTAAATACATTATACTCTCTATGTAATATGCAATACATGGAATATTTTTCGCAGACATAGATGGCATCATTGAAACAATTCTACTTGAATGTAGATTGCTTTTTTAGGCTGATTGGCTTGAACAAATTGAAGAGTTTCCTTTTTTTTTTTTGGGAAGAAATCTAACTAGAAGAAGAACTTTCATTAAATTTATGAAATTGGTCAAAAAAAACGAGTTTTGAATCTCAAAAACTCATTTTGACTCCTCAAAAGTCATACCAAAATGGGTTACATAACCAGTGTAAGTGAGGTTTTCCCTTTGTTGTCTAATTATGGAGATTTCCCCTGCAGCTGATTTGGGAGAGTTGGGCATGTAGATAATAAATATAAATATGGGGTGAACTAAAATATGGAGTTGGAGCTTATTGCTGGAACGTTGAAATGCAAACTTGACTTCAAGTAACAATGTCGTTTTCCTCAAATATGATTATATGATTAAAGGAATCTTTTGATAACCCAAGAATAACTAACCAAGAGGAGGAGGAGGAGGAGGAGGAGGGGGGGGGGGGGGGTGAATTGGTTTTTGAAAGTTTTTCGACACTTAGTCTCAAAACAATGCAATACACAAGATATGAATGCAAAGTATAATACTAGAATTAAATATGCAATCTTGATAACTTAATTCAAGTAAGAATATAGCACAATATAAATGACAATGTAAAGTAAAGTGCGATAATATAAAGATAACAAGCCAATTTAATGGGGTTTGATACACAATGTGTTTTACGTCCCCGTTATCAAGCTCTCCATCACGAGTAAGACCAATAATACTATAATAACTTACAAACAAGAAGTACCGATCCTTAAGTGGCTTACAATAATGAGCACTTATCCTTAGGTGACTTACAACAAGGAGCACCTATCCTTAAGTGACTTTCAACGAGGAGCACTTATCCTTAACAACAATCGAGTTTTCACAAGGCTCTCGAAACCACTAAAGTATAAATGATAATTTTACAATTGAAAGAACTTTTTTAACAAATGATATAATCAAGTCGAGTATTTAGAGAGTTAGGATAATACTTCAATAGATAGCAAGTAATAAAGTTCAAGTGTCTATGAAGAAAAATTTGATGAATAATTGGTAATGAAGTAGTTTGAGTTTTTGTATCCAAGTTTTCAAACCAATAATCTCTCTTAACAAATATTACAAGTTAAGTATGAAGAGAGATTTACACTTAAATCAAAGTGTTGGAAAAGAAAACTTTTCTCAAGAATGAAGAGTAGATGAAGTTGTGAAAAATGGAATTCTTGATAAGATGCATGAAATATGTTGAATCAATCAAGAAATTCTTTTGTAATAAATGAAATAGAATTTAAACTCAAATAATCTTAATAATATTCAATAAATAAGCTCTCTAAAATCTCTTGTAAGTAGTTGAGAAAAGAATGCAAAAGTGATTGGTATTTATAGAGCAAAAAGTGATACTGTCGGGTAGGTTCCGTGGACCGAAATTTTCGGTTGACCAATTTTTGAATATAGCCGTTGCAAAATCAAACCGTTAGAATTTCGGTTGACCAAGTTCGGTTGACCGAAAAATTTCGGTTGACCAATTTTATTTATTTATTTTTTAAAATTGCTTTTTCTAAATCTATTTCATATTATGATTCAAAAACATTTTTATGCAAGTGATGAATTATAAAAAATAATTTGAGCTTTATGCACTTGCTAAGGATTGAATAGTTAATACCTTTACATTTAAATTCCGATAAACTACTTCTAAACTTTAATCTTCTAAGTTCTTGTTCTTTTCGAGTCTAATTTGATTGCTTGTTCTTCAAATCGGTAAAGACGAGAGCGGCACTTCAATCGGTAATTTCGGTTGACCTTTCTTATCTTTTGGTCGACCAAAATTCACGAATTATCGACCGAAAATCTGAAAAAAAAAAAAAATTGAGCGCCTCGGTCTGTTTCGGTGGATCAGGTTCGGTTGACCGAAATTATGACTTTGGTCAATCGTAATGTACTGAATGTAATTTTTCATTTTAAACATATTTAACCACAAATTTCAGATTCATCAATAATTCCCATGCTTCTACGAATGTAAGAAAATCTATCGAGAGCTAGAGGTTTGGTAAGAATGTCGGCCAATTGTTTATCGGTACTTACAAATTCCAAATAAATATCACATTTTTGCACATGATCTTTAAGAAAATGATGTCGAATTTCGATATGTTTTGTGTGAGAGTGCAATATGGGATTTTTTGACAAATTTATAGCACTAGTGTTATCACACATAATAGGAGTATTTTCAAAAGTTAAGTGATAATCGCTAAGTGTTTGTTTCATCCATAAAACTTGAGCTCAACAACTAGCGGCCGATAATATTCGGCTTCGGCAGTTGATAATGTAACGGAATTTTATTTCTTACTAAACCATGACACAAGGGCAAAGCCTAAAAAGTGACAAGTTCCTCTAGTGCTTTTTCGTTCAATAGTGTAGCCCGCCCAATCGGCATCCGAATAGCTAATGAGGTCAATGTGCGTGCCTGTTCTAGCACTACATAAATATCTAAATATTCGTTTTAAAGCACTTAGATGTGATTCTTTAGGATTGGATTGAAATCTAGCACATAAGCAAACACTAAATATTATATCAGGTCTACTAGCGGTTAAGTAAAGAAGAGATCCGATCATAACTCGATATTTTGTTACGTCAACTGAAGTGTCGTTCTCGTCTTTATCCAATTTGATTTATGTACTCATTCGAGTATTCATCGGTTTCAAGTCTTCAAATTCGAATTTCTTGAGCATATCCATGATGTATTTTGTTTAGCTAATGAAGATGCCTTCATTAGTTTGTTTGATTTGAAGTCCAAGAAGAACTTTAGTTCTCCCATCATGCTCATTTCGAATTCCTTGCTCTTGCATTTTGAAAACTCTTCACAAAGGAAAATATTAGTTACACTAAAGATAGTATCATCGACGTAAATTTGCACAACAATCATGTCATTCTCTTTGGTTTTGATAAAGAGTGTAGTATCCGCATTTTCCATTTGAAAACCATTTGAAATAAGAAATTTACTTAGCCCCTGTTTGGCCCCCATTAAAACTCATTAAATTTTATTTTCACTCTTTTCCACAAACCAATCAGTCAATCCATTTGTTAAATCAATTGTATGATGTGTTAGGCAATACAACCGTTGGCAAGTGGAGGACAAAAATACCCTCTCTCACTTTCATTTTTCCACAATATTTTCAACTTAGTCAAAAAGGTTGGGGGCAATATTGGAATTAGTCACTAGATGGTAGGGAATAAAAAATTGAGAATTTAGTAAACAAATGCAGAAACGTACGCATCCTGCAGGGGCAATAAGTCAGTGGGTCCCACCGCCCACTATTTTTGACCAACGAAAATGAGAGAAAATGAGATAAAATGAGATAAAACGGGGGCCAAACGGGGGCTTAATCTTTCATACCAAACTCTAAGATCTTTTTTCAAACCATATAGAGCTTTTCTAAATTTAAACACTTTTTTCGAAAATTTTTGATTTTTGAAAACGAGAGGTTGTTCAACATAAACCTCTTCTTGAACGAAACCATTTAAAAATGCACACTTTACGTCCATTTGATAGAGAGTAAAGCCTTTATAACAAGCAAAAGCGAGAAGTATACAAATAGACTCTAATCTAGCAATCGGTGCAAAGGTTTCTTCGAAATCTATACCTTCTTCTTGATTGTAACATTGAGCCACTAATCTAGCCTTGTTACTCACAACAATACCGTTTTCATCTCTTTTTTTCGAAAAACCCATTTGTACCAATAATGGTTTGATCATTTGGTCTATCAACCAAATCCCAAACATGATTCCTCTCAAATTGATTTAATTTTTCTTTCATTGTAAGAATCCAAAACTCATCAAATTCGGCTTCTTTAAAGTTCTTTGGTTCAATTTTAGAAATGAAAGCACAATTATTTAGAAAGCTTTTGGTAGAATTTCTAGTACTTACACCTTTGGAAGGATCACCAATGATGAGCTCCTTTGGATGTGAGGGATCAAAGTTCCATTCAATGGGGAGTGTTGGATCATTTTGATTATTGGAAGTTTCTTCATCTCCTGTTGAGGAATTTGTTCTTCCAAGTCTTTGTCTTCAACTTCTTTAGGATCTTCCTTATTTTGATCTTGAATATTCATTTGCTCAAAAGGGGTTTCCAAACCTATATTGATATCTTTCTCTTGATCAAGAGAATTAGTTTCATCAAAAGTAACATGCATGGATTCTTCCACTACTAAAGTTCTTTCGTTGAAAACTCTATAAACTTTTCTAGTAGGTGAATATCTAAGGAAAATTCTAACATCGGATTTTGAATCAAAATTTCCCAAATTTTCTTTTGTATTAAGTATAAAACATTTGCAACCAAAAACTTTAAAATAACTAATGTTGGGAACTCTATTTTTCCAAAGCTCATATGGAGTTTTGATGTTCTTTCGACTTACCAAAACTCTATTCATAATGTAGCAAGCGGTATTAACGGTTTCAGCTCAAAAATATTTTGGTAAATTGTTTTCATTTAACATGGTCCTAGCCATTTCTTGCAATGTACGATTATTTCGTTCTACTACACCATTTTGTTGATGAGTTCTAGGAGCCGAAAAATGATGTTTATATCCATTTTCTTTGCAAAAATCATCAAAAGCAATATTATCAAATTCTCCACCATGGTCACTTCTAATGGTTGTGATAGAATGTCCTTTTTCATTTTGAACCTTTTTACAAAAGTGTTTAAATATTCTTAAAACTTCATTTTTCAAGTTAAAAAACAAAACCCAAGTGAATCTTGAAAAATCATCAACGATAACAAATGCATAGTGCTTGCAACTTAAACTTACCATTTTGGAAGGTCCAAAAAGATCCATGTGAAAAAGTTGTAAATGTTATGTAGTGGAAGAGAATTGCTTGGTTTTGAAAGAGGTTTTAATTTGTTTTCCAAATTGACAAGCATCAAAAATCTTGTTCTTTTCAAATTTTAAGTTTGGTAGGCCTTTAACAAAACATTTTTTTTTTTGAGATTTTTGAAATTAGGTCCATACTAACGTGACCTAATCTTCTATGCCATAACCAAGTATCATCTTCAAAACTCGACAAACATTTCAATTCCTTTTCAAATTCAATATTGATGACATAAACATCTTTACATCGGCTACCCATGAACAACACCTCTTTCGATGTAGCATCCTTAATAAGGCATTTTGAAGAATCAAATTTGATATGATAACCTTTATCACATAATTGACTAATACTTAGCAAGTTATGTTTGAGATTATCTACTAACAAAACATTTTCAATAGATGGAGATGAAGGATTACCAATATTTCCAATGCCCATGATTTTTCCTTTGGGATTATCTCCAAATGTGACATGGCCTCCATATTTCCTTTTAAAGTTTGATAATAATGTTTTGTCTCCGGTCATGTGTTTTGAGCAACCACTATCCAAGAATCAATTGCTCTTTATCTTTGAAGGTACCTACAAGAGTTGACTCAAATTTTGGTCTTGGTACCCATTTAACTTTGGGTCCTTGATAGTTAGTTCTAGTGGACCTTTGAACCCACTTATGTCTTTGAAAATGTAATTTCTTTTTGATTGAGCAATTAAAAGTTATATGTCCAAATTTGTTATAAAAACTACATGTGGTGTTAGAAGATTTGACAAACATGTTTTCAAGAGATTTTTGTTTTAGAGAAGGTTTGTATCCAATGCCACTTCTATCAAAAACACATTTTTGTTTCCCAAACATTAGCTCAAAGTTTTTCTTTCCTTGTGTGAATTTGTGCACAATGTTGGTTAAGTCAAGGACATTTTCTTTTAGGGAAATATTTTCTTTGATTAGGATTTCATGATCATCATTTTCCTTCTCAAAATCCTTCTGAGTTTCTAAAAGCTTTTTGGTCTCAATTTTCAAAATATGTTGCTTTTTGAGGGTAGAATGTTTGAGAGCAAGTTTTTCAAAAGCACTAATAAGTTCATCATATGAAGTAGATAATTCATCGTAAGAAATCGTGTCATTTGTGTTTACCCCATCCTACATGGCCATGAAGCACATGTTTGCAACTACATATTTTTCTTGCTCATCATCACTATCATCCCAAGTGGCTTGTAGAGCTTTCTTCTTGAAGAATTTTCTCTTGTTTGGGCACTCGGTTCTTTTGTGACTGGGTTTGTTACAATCATAGCATACAATCTTCTTGTTCTTTTCCTCACATTTGTCTTCTTTCTTTTGGAATCGACGGTTGTTGCGAAAACCTCTCCACTTCTTGACAAGGAGAACAAGATCATTAAGTTCCTCATCACTCTTGTTTGAGTTTGAGGTTTCTTCATCATTTGATGATTTCAAAATTATTTATCTTCTAAGAGAATCCTTCTTTTCTTTCTCTTTTACTTTTTTTGATTTCTCCTTTATTTCGGCATGATTTAGCTCATAGGTCATCAAGGTTCCATAGAGCTCTTCCAAAGGATATGTGTTTGACATCTTTGGTGTTTTCTATCAACATCCTTAACGAATCACAATCTTCCGAGAGAGATCTAAGAATTTTGCTCACAAGTTTACCATTAGTAAATTTTCGATCAAAGTATTTAAGGCCATTAACAATATTGGTGAATTCAGTAATCATACTAGCAATGAGTTCATCTCGTTTCATGAAGAAGTTTTCAAAGTTTTTAAACAAGAAATTTATCTTAGTTTCTTTTACTTTATTTGTGCCCATGTGTGTAATTTCTAATGCATGCCAAATATCATATGTGCTAATACGGTTAAATTCATTTATGTTCAAAGCACAATAAAGAAATTTTTTGGCTCTAGCATTCAATGACAATTTTCTTTTATCATACTCATCATATTCTTCTCTAGGCTTTGGAATGGTTTGGTCCGGATTTTCATGAACTTTAATAACCTTAGTAAGCTTATGAGGAACCTCCCAAACATTATTTTCAATTGATTGAATATACCCTCTTCCAAAAGCACTAGTTACATCTTTATCTGACAACTCCATTGAGCCAACTTGTTACACAGAAGTATCAAGTATGCTCATTTCTGCTATGGACGTAGAATTTGATGCACTTCTAATGAATGACACTTGGACATTTGTCAAACTACCACCTTCAGCTAATGTAGTCAGAAATCATTGGATACACGGAGTCAAAAGAAGAGCTGATGGCACCATAGAGCATTACAAAGCTCGATTAGTTGCCAAGGGATTTCATTAGCTTGTGGGACTTGACAATTAATGAAACTTCTAGTCATGCCATTAAACACACCACGGTCAGAATTATTCTTTCGCTTGCCCTGTCTTACAACTGGCAGATCAAACAATTGGGACATTCGAAATGCATGTTTGCATGGATTTCTTGCAGAGGATGTGTATATAACACAACCTTAAAGGTATCAATATCCCGACTTTCCTACACATCTGTGTAACCTACAAAGATCTCTTTATAGATTGTGTCAAGCTCCAAGAGCTTGGTTTTATGCTTTGAAACTCCTTGGTTTGTAGTCCAGTAAGTCTGATAACTTCCTCTTTATCTAGCGTAGCAAACATCATATTATTCATATTTTAATTTATGTGGATGACATCCTTGCAACATGCTCTAATTTAAAGATCATTCAACACTTTATTCTAGGGCTGTCCGTCGACCTAAAATTTTTGGGTATTTAATAAATGGAACCGTTGGGTCCAAATATAATTATGGAACCGTTCGGGTTCGGTTCGGTTCCGTACCATAATTAAATTTTTTAATATTTACAGCAACACTACATAAATACAACTAATGACATTTCATTCGTAACTTTTACAAATTAACGTAGCCAAATTCAAAAACATATAAATAACTAACCGTCCAATAAGATTAATTCAATGCAGATAAATACCAAAAAGTAGATATTAATATTACAATAACACTACATAAAGTAAATTTATTTGCTTCAAGCAGCCTGCCTGCATAAAAAATAAAAAAAAATTATTTAGTTTCGGTTCTTTTTCGGTTCTTCGGTTCATGGTCTAGACCTGAGACCCGACCCAAACCCATCGGTTCTCGATTCGGGTACTCGTTCGGATATTTAACTTATGAAGAACTGCTCGATTCGGTTCAGGTTCTGTTCTGTCCGGTTCGTAACTTTTAGAGACCCCTACTTTATTCAATCCGTGCGTGTTGATTTTACAGTAAAGGAATTGGGGGATTTTAAAGATCATTCAATAAGTTCATGCATTTACCGATTGAATTGCACTGGCAAGTAGTGAAATACATTTTGCGATACATGAAGCATTCATTTTCCACAAGCCCTCTTTATTTCCTACAAACAGTCACACACTATCCAAGCATATTCTGATTCAAACTGGGCAGGTGATAAGGATGATAGACGGTCAATTGGTGCATACTGTATCTTTCTTTGTGATAATCTTGTGCCTTGGAGCTATAAACAACAATCAACTGTATCAAGGAGTAGCATAGAGGTTGAATACAAATCTTTAGCTAATGCTGCTGCTGCGGAAATACAATGGATTTAGTCTCTACTATTGGAATTTGGTTCTTCCGTTCCACAAAAGCCTATTCTATGGTGTGACAATATTGGTTCTGTTGGGAATTTACTTAACATGCACAGCGGAAATAAAATAATTTTCAATTCCCAAACGAGGATCTGCAATGTGTTTAGATAGAAACTGTGATGAGAATGATACCTTTGATGAATTCCACAAACTCTTTTGCTTTTTCTTGAACTCCAATGATCACGATCTGCAATCCAAGCTGTCCAATTGTCCAGCCTCCAATGGTGGTCCACACAGAGAACAAGAATGACGGCTAGGGTTTCTTTTCTTGTGCTAGCAAGAATAATAAAAATCCCATACATTTTTCAAACCCTAGTAGTCTATTAATAAAAGTCCAGATGGGCTCGGCCCATCTATTAAACTTAACCCTGTCCAAGATTTAATTAATCAAATTAATTAAATCCTGGTCCATGAATTAATTAATCAAATTAATTAATTCGAGCCTATTAATAAACAACCCAATTAATTAATTATCCAACACTTGTCAATTAATTAATTGGTAAATCTCATTCTTCTGATTCTCTTTTGTGTGTGACCCATTAGGTTCCCGATCACGATGCCGAACGACGTGAATTATTATTTTGATCTAATCAAAATCGATAAATTAAAATGCCCCTTTTAATTTATCACTAATTCATTTTCGTTGTCCCAGATTGACATCTAGCAATGTATCAGGGCAATGCATGTGACGGGAAATATCACGTAGCATGACAAAACCAAACTTGTTCATTTACCGTGAAATTATAATCCTTTCGTCAATATGATCCGATCAATTATGAGATACGGATATGCGTCAATCTCAATTATCGATCATATCTTTTATCCCACTGTTAAGTCAATGTACGTCGAAAACTCTTTTCCGACTTATGAGTTCACTTTGGCCAAGGATTTCATAATTAACTTAACTGGATAAAATGTAGATCATAATCTCTTACTATCTAAGAGTGACGAATCCTCTATTGATCATTCACAACCTTCATATGATTCTTGACATACCCGAACGATGCTGTATTAGCGACCCTTGACAGAGCAACATCCAACACCACCAAAGTATGTCTGCCCTCATATAAGATACTATGATGACCTCAAGTCAAAGGACCAATTTCACTACCGAACGTTAGAGATTAACCACTAACACTTAGATAGTTATCCATGTGGAATCTCTCAGTGGGTCTCCAATGTTTTGTTCTATAACAAAACATCCACGTGTTCATTCAAATGTCACCACACTTTAGCTTGTGAGATCAGCTACTTACTTCACAAGTAAGAATGCCACACGCGATAGTCTATCCGTAATAACGATATCCGTATCTCGTTATTACTTCGACTACGGACGATTTAAGATTCAATCATATGTAATTTGTATCTCACAATCACAACTCCTTGTGATTAACAAATCACCAAAACTTGAATCTACGGATTCTATTATTTAATTTATTAGAATATTAATTCAATTAAATAATAGATATTGCCATATATATGCATTGATTATATATATTCAAAGTGTTTATGTCCAAAGTTGATTGGATTTAGGGCATAACACTTACAGGTTCTACTTATTTAACCTCCAATCTAGCCTTTCAAGCAAGGAGAAAACACATAGAATTTGACTTTCACTATGTTCATGACCAAGTGTTGAATAAGAAGTTAATTGTACAATTTATCTCGAGTAAAGATCAGTTAGCTGATTCCTTAACCATTGTCTTCAATGCATTTCAAATTGTCGGAAACAATCTGAAAGTCCGAAGTCTCCCCTTCAAATTGACGGGGTGTGTGTGGAAGATCAAGTTGTTAATTCTATTAGATCCAACAATTCTACAGATAGATCAGATTTTGATATCTTGGAGGCAAATAAGGAGGACATATAAGTTCCTTAGTTTTTGATCAGCAGTGTATTTTGAATTTGAAAGTTCATTATTTATAGGATTGTAGTTAGTCGGCCTCTATAAATGAGACTGCATGATTGTAATTTTACATACAGAAAATACAAATCATTCATAAATTCTATACATGGAAATGGGGGAAGGGGTTTTTAGGCAACATGCAAACCAGAGGGGCCAGACAGGAAACAAGAGGGAGGCTCGAAGAGGAGCCAGCCGGGGGAGGCCAGACTACTAACAATCTGAAAGTCCGAAGTCTCCCCTTCAAATTGACGGGGTGTGAATGGAAGATCAAGTTGTTAATTCTATTAGATCCAACAATTCTACAGATAGATCAGATTTTGATATCTTGGAGGCAAATAAGGAGGACATATAAGTTCCTTAGTTTTTGATCAGCAGTGTATTTTGAATTTGAAAGTTCATTATTTATAGGATTGTAGTTAGTCGGCCTCTATAAATAAGACTGCATGATTGATTTTAGTTTTACATACAGAAAATACAAATCATTCATAAATTCTATACATGGAAATGGGGGAAGGGGTTTTTAGGCAACATGCAAACCAGAGGGGCCAGACAGGAAACAAGAGGGAGGCTCGAAGAGGAGCCAGCCGGGGGAGGCCAGACTACTAGCAATAAGGGTGGGGAAAGCAGCTGAATTGATGGGGATTAGTTTACAAAATGTGCATTATGCAAAATTTTAAATAAAGAAATGACAACTTTAAGGGATTAAAAGATGCTGTTAAAATAAACATTCCTGAAGCAAATTCAACATCCCATATATGTTTTTCTTGAAATTACTGTTTTTTAATAACATTCCAGGATATTCAGAGGCCTCAACTCCTGAAATATCAATCAAAATGGCAACTACTTCATGCAAACACAAAACAAGGGACTGGAAATTGAAGAAAAGAAATAAAAAAATTTAAGATAATACATCTTTATTCAAATGGTATACATGTCTTTCAAATACTAACAAGTTAATATTTTCAGCTTTATATCGAGGTTTATATTATTATTTCTAGAAAACTGCAACTCTAAATGACTACATGTTAGCATTTAATTCTGGATACAGCCTATGCCAAATTTAACCTGAAAACTCTGTTGTACCAAACTGAGTGAAGAGTCATGTGAAACAAATCATACTTTACAGGCTCAGCATGCCAAAAAAAATGTTTCTGTACCTGTTTCACGCCATTTAGCATCTCGAGATATTTCTCGTCAGGAATAGATAGCAGTATGTTCTTCAAATTCGGAATATCCTTTTCTAAGATGAAAACAGCAAAGGATTCCCAGTTCAAAACCTCGAAAAATGGAGGTACGTAGTTGTCGGATATAATTACCGGGACACATTCGAAGAAAATGGATTCCACAACTCTGGGACTGTGCACTGCAAAACCTCGGGCGCAAATGCAATACTTGCTGCTCTTCATATACTCAATGTAATTCTTGTTTCCCTTGACATGAGGCAGTCGATTGAAAATTCTCATGTCGGGATCTTTTCCCCAATGTTTCAGGAGAATTGGACGGGCTCGACCATGCATGTAACCGGCAAAAAAGGCGAGGATTGGCCTTTTGATGGCAGGTTCGCCTCCAATATCTTTGAGAGGATTCTTGGCTGATCGAACATTTACGGTAGGAAGAGAAACATCCTTACCAATGACAAAGCCTGTTTTGATATCAGCATTGCACAGTGCTCTTAGGCAACTTAGCATACGTCCTCTTGTTTCAGCAGGAGCCTGAGGAACTTCTAAATTCTAATCAGTCATAGACCTAATTTTTCCCAATTCCAAAAAAATGATCTATAAATTTAAGTTATATTGTAGAATAGCATATGGCAATTCAAATTTTGAGTACTCAAGGAGGGGAGTAAGTTGCTCAAACTCGATTTGTTATTATAAACAAGTTCAAAGAAGTACTCAATTTCGAATCATTTATTGTTTCAGGCCGTTCTTGAGCTTCGTTTTAACTAGCTGAGTTCGAGTTGACCTCGAGTAGGTTATTTATACACTATATTTGGGGCTTGTTACCTCTACAAGTAGGGGATGATATGTTTATCAGCTTAAATATTTGTTCAAACTTGGGATTATTTATCTTCCAGCAGAGTTGATCATTAGACATTATCAAGTTTTCAAGCTTATTATCAGCCCCATAATTAAGATCGTAAATGAGATTAGCATATTGGCACACCGACTATTTGAAAGCATTATTAAAAGTACCATACCCAATCATGACAAGCAGCCAGAAGATGGTCTTCTCCGTTGGTCCTGTTCCAGAAAGAATATTTCTGAATAAGCATTTCGACATAGTTCTGCATGTAATCTATCAGGTTTTTGCGACTGTGTGAATTGCGCACATAAAGTGTTAACTCCAGCAGTCGTGAACTAAAAGGTATGTAAAATAAGTGAGCTTCTGTGGGATCTTCAGTTACAAATTGTTTGTTTGATTCTAAAAGCTTCAAGAACCAGCCTTCAGATGCATATATTCCCTCAAGTATTGATTCATGGAAGATTGGTTTCTCTCCTTCCTTGTAAATATAAACTCTCAGCATCTTATCCATCAAATCGTAGCTCCTGTATGTATAAGTCAATGTAACTAAGAAGGAACATATACTCCATATGAACAATGTCAGTAAAATTCATATAAGAAAGGGGTGAGCTTAAATGCCAGTAAAAATACCTTTTGAACATGAAAATATTTCGATAAACAGGTCCATAAAGTCCTGAATCAGCATCTATAGATGAAGCATTTTCTATCTCAAGTTTTGCATGTAGTAGTTCCTTATCGCCGGTTGAAATCTGTTGTGGTGGCTGAAGAAAAATAAGTAACGAAATGAGAGAAAGTACATGAAATTTTAAGTTCCCATTAACTAAATTACAACATAAAGTTATGGTCCTTCACATACTGTTGAATTAGAAAATGAATGACTGTGCAGCAGCAACACATTCATCTTAGATATTGTCACGGGGGCTAATTTTGGCATTTCGGACTTTCCATGGGTTCGAGAAGGTGCCATAGAAGAATTATTGTTTACAATGCTTATATTACTCTCCAGTGGCATTTTGAGCACTGGAGAACGGTTAGGTTCCACTGATATCACAGGAGTTACTGAATCCAATTTTGTTGGAGAGACTGGACTAAGTGATGAAAATGCTGGAAGGCATTCAGAAGTGTTGGTTATAAAATTTGTATCTGAAAATAAAAGTTTCCAGAATCGACTTGCGAAGACAGAATGTAGGAATTTAAAATATTACAAACAGTAACATGAAACTAGTAAAATAGAAAGCTGTAAACAATTGCTGTAAACGGAATGAGGATGATCGAGGCGAGAACTATGCTCTCTGTCCTTAAGACGTTTTTACCCCGTCACACGGTGCTTACGGTATATGGTAAATCGTCTCCCAAGATACAACGATCACACTTGCAGAAGTAGCACATCGACTGCAAGACAGCGAACCAGAACGGAAGTAACTCTCTGTAGACTAATGCAGAAACGGAAAAGACAAGAAGACAATGTATGCAGTGCAGTATGAATTCGTGTGTTTTTGTTGTGTATCCAAATGAAAGCTCGATGACCCTTTAAATAGAGGAGGGAGTTGACGGTTCAGCCTTCGTTCAACTCCCCACTTGCAGCAGTTTTCACCACTCACGCCCACTTAACTCACCAGTTAAGCAACTAATGGGTTGGTTAATTAACCGTGAAGAAGAGGGAATTAATTTAATTCGGATAAGAAATTCAAATAAATTTTATCCAAAAAAATTAATATTGGCACGGGCCGGCCCAAGTCCAGGTCCGGCCCAGGCCCGAGCTCGTGCAGAGCCGGCCGGTCGGACGGATGGCGGCCGTGCGCGCGTGGCCGTTGGTTAGTCTAGACATTGTCTAAGACTCCCCCCATTCAAAGACTATTGGTACCCCTTGGGGCCCAAACCCATTTCCAACCTTGGAGTTTATAAAGTGGTTCAAGGTTGTGTTTGCAACCTATGTGGGATTGGAACACTTTTCCAATTCTTTCTCATTTATTCCTCGTATTTATTATCCGACTTTCAACCTTAATTTCTCATTCATATTGAAATGGTTTTTCACAAGTAAATATTCTACACTCATCTACTCGGAACGTAGAATTTAATTGAACATAAATTTCAACAATTCGAACATTGGGTCCCACATAAAATTGTGGTCAAAGTTGACCCACTTGTGGTCAAATGGGCACCATTTCCAACAAGAAGCACGACCCGAGCTCTCATTTTGGCCAGGTGTTGAATGAACGTGTTGTGTTTGGATATTCCCTGGTGAAGTATAATTTTTCTCAGTGACATTTCTTGAGGAAATTGCATGCTCAAAATCTCTACATTTCCCTGAGTCCCGAAGCGAACTTCCATTATTTGCAGAAGTGAACTCTATGTGAATACTACCATTCTTCTTGAGAACACAATCAAACTTGGTTCTCTCGTCTTCACCTTCATTTCCTTCATACTCTTCTTTCGTCAAGTTCAAGATCTTAGCACTGTTTGGTATCTCCTGAATCGTGTATGTATTTGTGATGTTTCCAACAGTTCCAAGACTCGAAGATAATCCTTTATCTGGGAAGTTCCTTTTACCAAAAAATGCAACTTTTCCAGCAGAAAGGAGAGATGATAAAACATTATCTCGAGGAAGTTCGAAAAATTGAACCAGCAAAACTGCAGCAAATGTTAGCACCATTATCCATAACAATCTCCTAGTTTCTATCAGATTCTTCCATATAAATCTAAATCCATGATCCATATTCCAAAGAGATTCCCTCGTCAACACCGTAACTTAAAAACTTCATTCATCGATTGGATTTCCACCCGACAGCACCATACATGCTTACTTTTGTGGACTTCATGAATCAAGAGAACAGAGTTTCATCTGTCTATGCCGTCAGAATCCTTGCTAATACGATTCCTAATCATACATGAGATTCAGTTTAAATAACTCAACGCACAAGGCAAGAAAACAGATCAATCCGCAGAGGGATAACATTTATGAAACTGACAAACTGTCTTAGTTTTTACACAAATTGAACAGAAAAAGTGGCACATTTCTCATATATATAGAGATTTAACACCCTGCATTTAGCAGTCTAGATTGTATTATTATCATTATTAATATATCTTTAATTAGTTTAATATGCAATGATTTTTCCTCAAATTCTTAATTTTGAATATTTTTAGCTAATTCATACGCAATTTAAAGCTATTAAAAGTGCTAATCAGTTTTTATCATAAACACAATCAATTTTCATAGAAACAACTGTAACTTGAAAAAAAATAAAATCAGAAAGAGAAATAGAATGGAAAATAACCCAGAAATTTTCCTTTTTCTTTGGAGCATTGGATTATTGAAAGGCGATCATGGACTATCCTGGATGCATATATGAACATAGATAAATCGTTATGAAAAAAATCATTAAGAAAAACGAAATAAATTCCTATTTCTCACAATAGAGGATGGGATGCGTCAAATAAAAGATATCTTACTGGAATACAAAGGGAATGAAAAACTCACAGGAATCAAATAATATGAGTGTTCAGATCAAATTCGGGATAGATCATGGAAAATGGCAGCATCAATTACAGTAAAGATTTATTTAGCAATTAAGTTTTTAATCAAATAATATTAAATTGTTATTGAAACTAAGATGATTCTATTAAACGGTAGAAAGATAGTGTCGGCAGATGTTAATCAATTATTTTGTGAAGGATTGCTACGGTCAAAATAGACAACATTTGAAATTACCAAGTCTTTGACTATAATTTGTCGGATCTGAGACACCCAGCCTATGTACACATTATAAAGTGTGCCCACTGGGCATAACTCAGTAATGTAAAGAATACGAGTGAGGTAGTCTCAACTGAACTGACAGTTACAGTGTGAGAGTTTGATTCCTACCTCTTACAAGGTATGAGATTGGACTCTTTGTAGATACTAGTATTGCAGCACTTGTACCTTGGTCTGTTGAAGCACATCCTGCGATTTACCTCCTCCACAATACTCTAAGGGCGGGACAGTGGAAGACCCTCAAGGTTAGGGTTCAACCTTTTTTTTATAAAGTGTGCCCAAACAGATCTGGAGTGGCCTAGTCCGTGAAGGCATATACTTCCTAATAAGGTTGATCAGGTCAAATTGACCACCAAGCCCAACAATTGTTTTCTTTTTCTTTTGTTTTTTGATTGATTTTTCTAAGGGAAAAATATAAAAATAAATTAAAGCGATGCACTTTAGTAGCAATATGACCATTATTACATAGACGGATGCTTAATACCACTTAACTAAATACAATTATTTGAAAATAAAAAAACGAGTGTGAGTTTTAGAGGCCAAACATCGAAAGGTTGCATGATCAATAGCAGGCATTGACAAAACCTGATCGAACCAGACCCAATCGGGTTGGGTTGATTTTTTGCAGTTTTTTTGGTGGGTTCGATTAATGGTTAAGCTAAGTGGGTTAGGTTGGGTCGGGTTATGGGTTAATCCATAAAACCCGATATAAACCACCCAACTTGACCAGTTTTTTTTAATTCAATTGTACGTTATAAATACCCAAATAATTTTGGAACAACCTTAATTCTCAATTTTTCATTTCTCTGTTGCTCTCGCACTCTCTCGAATCGGACATCAAATCGTTGTCGGCCCGCCATTGTCGATCTTCCATTCTACGTTTTAACTTGTCATTGTCGATCTATTGTATGTGGTGTTTTCCATTTTCTTTACCAATTGTTTCCATCTCTTCCTTCTTTTTTTTTTTTTTCATTTTTTTTTGTGGCTATAGAATGAAGATATTCAATTCTCTGTGCTTGATTTTCATATTAATTAAATAAAATTATCAACCAATGTGTTTTTTTTTTCTATTTTTAATTACTTCTATAGATATTGTTGATCATAGTTCTTGTTTGTTCAGGAGGGATCTTGATTTTTCAGGTTCCTATACCATTTGTTTTGTAACACCCGAAAATTCTCTAAAATAAAAATTTATTTGTTCCATATGCTATATTTGTTTATAATTTTGAGAGTTGAGTAACTAAAGTGAAATAATATTAATTTCAATTTTTATTTGGGTCAAATAATTAGATTTTGATAGAGAGAGTTTTAGTATATCAATATTGAGCTCGTTTGATAATTCTTATTAAATGAATCATCATAGACTCGGGAAAAAGTCGATTTGGATTAGATCAAACCAATTTAGAGCGATCAAAGAGTTATAGATAAATGAATCTTAAGGGATTAATTCACGTGGAAATTACATAATTCCAGGGGTTTGAGAATTGAAATTCAAAAATCAGGGACCAAATTTTATTATTCAAAAATCAGGTAATATATAAAACCCCTAACCCTAATTTTCGCCCTCTACTCCATTCTCTCTCTCCTCTCATCCTGTCTACTTTCTCCCTTGTTTAACGGTGCCATTAGAAGACGAGAAGGTGCCACCAGAAGACGTCACCATCCACTAAGTGATGAAGCCACTCTAGTAGTGGCGCTGTGCAGAGTCCGTCGTTCTCAGTGGCATCAAACGTGATGCCGAAGCTGCTGTCGTTCCCGATGGTGTACCCGCCACGGCCACATACAATCGTGCTTAGTGTAGTCGTAGATCCTTTGACTCGTGAAAAACTTTTATCTATTGCTATTAATTTCAGGATCAGCTCCCCTTATAGCTGTACAATTGCTTTGGGTCAATCTGATTATGGACACTTAGGTGCACTTGCACTGGCCACTGAACCGCCACATGAAGGATTGATGAAATGGCCTCCTGTTATGAGGACTGAAGGTTTCATTACCAGGACCATGTGGAGGAATTTTCTTGGTTAGAGCATTTATCAGTTGGCTGTTCTTCTAGTCCTCAATTTGTTAGGAAGAAGTTACTAGGGCTTAGTGGTCCTTCAGATCCGTCGATCGCTAGTCAAAAATTGGAATCGAATGCTCAAATCAAACAAATCGTAGATGAGTTGGGCAACGACAATTGGTGTCGTCGGCAGCAGCGACATTTGGTGATTGTGTTGTTTTCAGTTTGTAAATGGTTGTGTTTTAGTGGTGGTTGTCATGGTGAGGGGTGGTGGTCTTGGTTGTTCAGTGGTAGTGATGCGATGATAGTCGTGCAGGTTGTTTGCTGGTGGCGAAGGGAGTGATGGTGGCTGTGGCGGTGAAGACGGTGGTGGTATGTCTCTCAGTTGGTGTGCGATCTAGTAGCGGCGGTGGTGGTGGTGGTGTGATGTGGTGGTGTCGGCAAGAGGTGGTGGCGGGTTTGTGGTGGGTGGTGTGATGTGATGTGGTGTGGTGTGGTGGAGGTGGTTGTCGGTGGCTTTCTAAGTGTTGTTACGGCGTGATGAGGGTAGTCGAAAGTGTTATAGTGGTAGTGGCGATAGTCTGTGACCAAATGTTGATAATCTGTGACCAAATGTTTGGTAATTTGTGACCAATTACTCAACTGTGACATAAAAATTTAATAATATGTGACTCAAAAATAATTTGTGACCAACTAATTTAAAAATCTGTGATCTCGAAATAATATGTGATCAACTAATTTAAAAATCTATGACTTCTAAATAATTTGTGACGTACAAAATTATTAATTTGTGATCTCAAAATAATCTGTGATCAATTAATTTTAAAATGTGACATGTGACCTATAATTATATATATGTGACCATTAATTATATAACTATAATCTTATTATATTTAATTAATAAATATATTTAATTAATTAACTAAAAACCTGATTTTTGCATTAGTTCAACTTAAAACCTGATTTTTGAATTGTGTATAGTTAATACCTTATGTTGACCCCAGAAAATGTTGCTAACAGATGCTGGTGCCAATCAACGGTCAAGATGGCTCCAGGAAAAGGGCATGGGAGTAGCTAAAAGGCACAAGACGTTTCCGTTCAGGCTACCGGCAAGAATATAATGCGATAGTATAAGAAACCAATCGTTAAAGGACGATTTGTAATACAAATAGGTTGTAAAAATCACTTGTTAAAGTGAGAGAAATTGTTGCTCCAAAATATTCAGTTTGCTCTTTTATTTTGCATTAGTCCCTTTTGTGTTACATGGTGGGGGTATTTATAGTGTTACAACTCAAATGGTAACCTTTGGATCAATTTACCATGGCCTCATCTCCTCGGCCAAGACGTCAAATCCTAACAATCAAGTTGACTCTCCTATCTTTATAAAACATTAAATGCTCTTACATTGACAAGACAAGACACAAATAAACTTTACATAAGAGTCACGTCAATCAGTCACAAAGGATCTCCATCATAAGCGGATCTTCACGTGTGGGCCTTCAATGGCTGCTAAGGAGCCTCGGACGATGTATGCTTACCGAACCGTGGCTTATTGCTAGTAGTAGTGGCCTCGTAATGATAGTGAGGGCCTCGGAACCCACGTCTGAAGCTAGGAAAATATGTCCTGATTTGATTAAGCTGGTCCCACCGTTAAAATACGATGCCACATGTCGCTTCCATCTACTGACCCGTAATAATAGTCCCCCAAGTCCATGTGTGGTTATTTATGCCAGGCGTGGACTTTCAATAAGTCATAAAAAATTTTAATTTCCTGTAAAACTGAAGTTCTTTTGGAGCTGAAGCAAGGCGAGTTCATATTCGAACTGGCCGAGGCTGAATACCTTTTGACGAGGCGAGTTCATATTCGAACTGGCCGAGGCTGAATACCTTTGAAGAGAGGCGAGTAGATATTCGAACTGGCCGAAGCTGAATTCCTTTGAAGAGAGGCGAGTTCATACTCGAACTAGCCGAAGCTGAATTCCTTGGAAGAGAGGCGAGTTCATATTCGAACTGGCCGAATCTGAATTCCTTTGAAGAGAGGCGAGTCCACACTCGAACTGGCCGAAGCTGAATGTCTTTGAAGAGAGGCGAGTCCACACTCGAACTGGCCGAAGCTGAATTCCTTTGAAGAGAGGCGAGTTCATATTCGAACTGGCCAAAGCCGAATTCCTTTGAAGAGAGGCGAGTTCATATTCAAACTGGCCGAAGCTGAATTCCTTTGAAGAGAGGCGAGGCGATATCCATTGATATTAGTGCCCGACATGACGATTTCTTATGTTTCCAAGGCAAGTGAGTTGCATTGAGACGAATTTCAACAGCCGTGCAACTGTTCTAATTCAATGCACAATGATGGCTAATTATTAGGATGCGTGGTTTCGAGGACATATCCACGCGCGAGCCAATGTTGGTACGTGTACGCACTAATCTGGAGCGTTGAAAGGGGGAAAACGTTTGATTTCTGTGGCTAGGATTTGTGCACTTTTGGACGCCTCAGATTAACTGAGATCTAATCCAACGGCTATGGCTGAATACTTCACTAGTATAAAAGCCAGAACTTTGTCACTTTGAAACTTTACTTTCGCGAAATACTCTGAAATCTCTGAAACTCTCTGAAACTCTTTTGCTGTCAAATATTTTCCGGCGAACTTCCGACGAGTCTCCTGAGCTTATTCTTCATTTTAGGTACTTCTTTATTGCGTAGTCTTCTTTCCTCCTTCAAACACACTTTTTGCACTCTCTTCATCATTTTCATCAAATCACAATGTCTTCCGAGACGTCTCTGGCCATTACCGTAGCGAGGAGTGGTGAGGAGTCAGTGTCTGGGGCTTCGGGCGAATGGTATAGCATGAGTGAGGAGCCCATAGATTACGAGGTGGGGTGGGGGCCAGCCAAAATCCAATCCAATGTCACCTCTGCCAAATTAGACGAACTTAGGCAAACATATAACATACCCCACTATGTGAAACTGTTAGTCCCTGACCCTCACGAAAGAGCCTGCTTTCCGAGGCCCAACTGTGTGGCCTTCAGTGAACACCTGCTCAAAGCAGGTGTGCGTCTACCTCTGCACCCCTTCTTTAGGGCGGTGCTGAGGACCTTCATGTTGTCTCCCACCCAGATCCTTCTAAATGGGTAGAGCCAAGTCGTTGTGACCTATTTCCTCTGGAAAGAGGTGTCCCTAGGCGAGGACTTGTCCCTTCATGTTTTCGAAACCCTTTTCCATGCTAGGGTCGTGGGAAAGGATGACTCAAAGGGGTGGTACTACATCACCCCTTGGGGCTCCCATGCCTCCTTCGTAGTTGGGCTCTCCTCGTCCATAAAGGGGTGGAAGGAGTCCTGGTTCTGGGTGACGGGTAGGTGGCAGATGGTTGAGGGAGACGTTGTCCCAGCTGTTACCACCCCGACCCAGTACTACGAAGCTTGTGAGGGTCATCTTAAATTCTTATAGCTTCATTTCATGGCTTTTTGATGCTGATACTTCTGTGTTTGCTTGTAGATTGTAGCACAAGGTATGAGCTTTCTGAGGCGGAGTGGACCATTATTGAAGATATCTATCAGCGATCTCCGAGGCTTCTCCCATCTAATCGAGAGGAGCAGATATTTTATAGACTTTGGACTCATGGCTCCCAAAGGTAAGAGGCTGTTCAACTTAGTATTTGTGAGTAAGCAGGCACTTTACCACCATTCGTGAAATTAACTTCATCTCTCATTGATTGCAAACAAATTCGCCAAGAAGGAGTACCCTCTGCCTGATATGGCCAGCATAATGAGGGCCACGTCTACTGCTGGGGCGAAGACACTGAAGCCCGGATCCTCTGGGGCTAAGCAAGTGAAGGCTAAGCTGGACCGTCTCAGCAAAAATAAAAATGATAAAGAGGCCGAGGAGGAGGTACCAAAGGAGGCTCCAAAGGGAGGCAAGCCACCAGCCGCCAAGGGTAAAGGCGTGGCTGAAGAGCCTCAGAAGAAGAGAAAGTTAGGCCCAGGTGGTGGGTCTTCGAGTTTTGGGACTACAATGTCCTACCCAGAGAAGGGTGCTTCGAAGCAGCCGAAGCTCCTTCAGTCCTCCATCGACGCTGCCTTGGTGGCCCAATCAAGGAAGATTGTGATAGAGGATGTGGCTAAAGCTGCCGAGGCCACCAAGAAGAAAGTGGTGGAGAGGACTCCAGGGAAGTCTGGGAACTTCCTGGGGGGCAGAGAGGATAAAATTACCCCTGCTGTGATAGAAATGCTCCCTGCCGAGGTGAGGGATGCCACTGAGGGCTTCAACAAGTTTTGGACGGAGAGGTGGCAAAATTATGTGGCCACCTGTGATGCAGTGGACTTCACCACCACCTTGGTGAGTCAAACCACCAGAGCTTTTGGCGTGGCACTGGAGTGCCAAACTGTCTTGGCAGACATTCAATCAAGGAATCGGGCCTCGCGTGATGAGTTGGAGGCAGTGAAGGCCGAACTTGCAGAGAAAAAGGAGGCAAACATCGAGCTGAGGATCCAAAAGGATGTCGATGATTCCAAGCGAGATGCCATCCTAGCCGAAATCAAAGTTCTGAAGAAGGAGGTGCATGAGTGCCAATGCGAGGTGGCTGCCCTCACTAAGAAGGTGGAGATTTCTGATAACCACCAAAAGGTCACTGCCGAGGCGTTGGAGAAGGAAAACCTTGAACTAACTAGGGTAAGGGATGCCAACAAATTTATGGAGAAGGAGTTGAAATGGCACGAAGCTGAAGTGAAGAAGTACGAGGCTGACGTGATCGAGGCGGGCGATATCGCAGTGAGGAACTACATAGCAAATTTCCACCACACTGAGGAGTATCACCGCTTCGGCATGTATTGGAGCAGGGTCGCGTACCAGGAGGTTTTTGAAAGGTTGGAGGAGGTACATCCGGGGCTAGACGTCTCCGAGCTAAAGACTGAGTTCCTTGAGGAGGAGGTTCCTCAGACGCCAGCTGAGGAAGGCGAAGTTGTGGAACTTGAACCTGAAGATGCTCCTACCGAAGAGCCTTAGCCCACTTCTCAACCAGCTGCTGATACTCCAGCTCCCCCACCCCCTGCTAATTGATAATTTTTTTTGTAACTCAATACTTTTGTAATTCTTCAATTCATTAATGAAATACAAACTTTTTGCTTCGTTCCTTGTATTGCAATTTACACTTGTCGCAATGAACTGTTTGAACTTACCAAATGACTTTGAGACCATAGAACTGTTCAAGCTTAATAGATTTAATGCAACTGCTGAGACCTTGTTACACTTGAATAACTAACTTCAAGAGATAAAACTAAACAGCCCATGTGGCAAAACAAAATCAATCTGGAGCAACCAAACTGAAGCCTCTTTGACCCATTAAGATTGCATTCTTTACAAATAACTCTTAATAACTGTTTTCCCAAGGTGTTATTCTGAAATTACCTTAAATCAATTTTCTATCCTGTATTCCCAAGTGTCTCTTGCGGAATTGTTCGTGCTTCCTTGCTTGGTGGATGGTTCATCCAAGCAGAGGCTTCTCCCTTTGACGTTTAGCTTCATCAAGGGGAGGCTTGTGCTGTACGTCTCGGAGTCCAAACAAGGTGGCCTTCTTTTAAGGTTCCATCCTCTCCTCTGAGGCACCCACGCTTCCTAGCTTGGTGGATGGTTCATCCAAGCAGAAGCTTCTCCCTTTGACGTTCAGCTTCATCAAAGGGAGGCTTGTGCTGTACGTCTCGGAGTCCAAACGAGGTGACCTTTTTTTTTTAAGGTTCCATCCTCTCCTCCGAGGCGCCCACGCTTCCTAGCTTGGTGGATGGTTCATCCAAGCAGAGGCTTCTCCCTTTGACGTTCAGCTTCATCAAAGGGAGGCTTGTGCTGTATGTCTCGGAATCCAAATGAGGTGGCCTTCTTTTAAGGTTCTATCCTCTCCTCTGAGGCGCCCAGGCTTATTTGATAGTTGGCGAAGACTAGAGAAAAGCTTGTTTATTCATAAAGGCTGGGAAGTAACATCCAGCTACTGATTACATTCATTGGTAATACATTCTTAGATGCTCAATATTCCACGGGTGAGGTTGAATCCTGCCATCCATGTCTTTTATCCAGTAGGCACCAGGCCGAATTTCCTTTTCAATTTGGTAGGGCCCTTCCCAGTTGGGTCCCAAGGTGCTCACTCCTGGTTCCTTCGAGGATAAGAAAACCCTGCGAAGTACCAAGCCATTCATATAGAAGGACCTCTTTTTCATTTGTAAGTTGTAATATCGGCTCATCTTCCTCTGGTAGATAGCAAGCCTCCGTTGGGAGTCGTTCCTCCTTTCCTCAAAGAAATCAAGCTCGCATCTCCGAAGTTTGTCATTGGATATTTCATTGAAGCTCAATCTCTTGGGAGAGGG